>RYFJ01003754.1:0-33760 GCA_003991445.1 Oryza meyeriana var. granulata | reverse complement strand
GTGAAATTGGTGGGTCGGTGGGCGGGTGTGCGTTCCTTGCTGTCAAGCCGTCCCCTTTGATCCTCGACAACGTTGCCATCAATACCCTGTTTTTGGGGTGCTGTCTACAGAATGATTGTCCAGAGTTGTCGTGTTTTGTTTGGGTGTTTCTTGTGTTCTTTTCGGTTTTCTCGCTCTCTTTTGTTTTTTTGTTCTGGGTCTGAGCTGGTTGAAAAAGGTGCGGTACTGGATCTGCTGACTCCTGGGGCGAGTTCCGGGCGCGGGCGGGAGCGAGGGCTTAGGCACGGACGCTAACCCCGGCGAGTTCCATGGGTTTGCTTTTTTTGTTGTTTTTTTTGTTGTGGGGCCTCATGGCGGACGCGAGGGCTAGGCAGTTGTATTGCGCTTGTCTATTTCATCCCTGTTTTTGTTTTGGCGAGTTCCCGGGCGCGAAGGGTGGAGAGGGCCCGAGCGCGGGCGCATAGGCGCGGCTTCGGTGCGGCGCTAACAGTGTGAGAACAATCATACTGTAAGGCGTGGTGTCATACCAAAGGAGATTCGGTGCGACAACATCAGCAAATGCAATTGCAACGATGAATCAAGTATCGAAGAAGAAGACTCAAGAGGTGACTGAGCAACTCAGATTCCCATCCCAACATGGTAATGTTTTTTGGGTTTGTTTATAGCTCTGATATTCTTTCCTTGTATCGTTCTGCAATAGATGAAGGCAGGGTTTGGGTTCATGCTAGTGGGTGCACGGAGCTGGTTGGTGGTTTGCTATCAATTGTGCTACCAGCTTTCACAGTTTTTCGTTAGAGATGATTTGTTGCTTGTATTATTTGGTTACAAACAACCATATGACCGTGGTAATTTGATTTTGGGGTGATGTTGTGAGCTCTAGATTAGGGTGTGTATCTTGATTTCATAACATTTAAACTCAGCACCTTAGCTATGTAGTCAATTTAATCCATGGCCATTTGATTTCTTCTAATTATCAAAGGGTGAACTAACATGAAGCATGAATTTGTGGGTAGGGTTTTACAGCGTAGTTTAAGGAGTGAAGCTGGATGTGTGGATTAGCAAGATCTTCAGTCCAGATTCATTCTTTACTTTGTGTTTTCTTCTCTATCTTTTGGATAGATTTTGAAGATCTTTGTCTATGCTTTGATTAATTTGGTACTGTTGGAGCGTATTTGAGTCCGGTGAATGTAGGGAATGGAGTCACTAGCAGTTATAGGGAATGCATATGCTGGGTGAATTGTGGCAGGTAATTCCAGATGAGATTTGAATAGGTTGGTCTGTGTTTGTATTGAGGTGGGATCCAACTTAGGACCTGTCTAGGAAGTTGACATGCCCACTGTTTAGATAGCTAAGGATTTTTGTGATGAATATAGTTTGGCTGTTGAGGGATTTTATTCGAAATATTTCTTTCTTTCCTTGTAGGCCTGACCTTATACTAGTTCAGAGGGCTGTGTTTGTGTTGAGCAAATTTTACACTGGAAGAAGTGGTGGAGGTGGGATGGTGTCATGTGAAAAGGACTGACGTTTAGTAGCAATTTGTCTATGCAGATGTGGTGATACTTTGAGATAGGAATATGGAAAAATGGATAGAGTAAAGGCATATGTAGTATCTTCCATGAAATGTGGAGAAGAGCTAGTGGTTCTAAGCCAAGAAAAGTTAATTGGCAGAACGTCAGTGGCTACAGATGTATGATTTGTCTGGGGACAAAATGAAGATGAGTGTGTTTAAACTTCATTGGACATAATGGCTTTGAATATTCAGGTGTAGGAGAGAGTATTGGCAATGCATATAATGGAGGTAGGATGAAGAGTAACAGGAGGCACTGTATAGTAGCATAAATGAGCCAATCTATGTAGTGAGGGTGTTGTGGAGAAGAAGGACAAGAGTAGTGCTCTTAAGCATATGAGGTGGAGTGTAATCAAGGGTTTCTCGTAGGACAATGAGATGTCAGAAGATAAAGGAGGAAAACTACAATATCTGGTATGGTGAAGTGATGAAACTTTTTTACTCTTCTCAAGACTCTAGAGATGGCATTCCCTGAGGAAGAGCAGGATAGTCAGGAGACAGGAAAGAGGAGCTATGAGCTGAGGGTATTGAGAAGATCACGTAACCTCTAGAGATGGAAGCTGAAATAGAAAGGAGGCTGATTGTTATCAATCAAAGGTAGTGACTTTGATTCTCCTTCTATGGAATTATTTGTGGCCAATTGTTTCGGTTTAGGTAGGATATTGGTTGGTCTTACTTTTATGTGTGTTAGTGTTCTGTTGGCACTCTAGAAAGTTGGATACTTAATTCAATTGATCACAAGGATCTAGAATCTGCTAGAATTTAATCTTTTCGTAAAAGAACAAGCAATTTCATCATGACCAATACAATTGAAAACAATCAGGGACATTTTCCCTGATATAAATGAAATTGGTGTGAATTTCTTTCTGGTAATAATGATTCTGAGTTTGAAAGGGCAGAATGTTCTGACCCAGATACAATCTCAGTAGCTAGAAAAAAGATTTGAAGAAAGTGAACAAGAAAAGGATTAAAAACAGTAAAAGGAAAAAAAATGAACAGGTCTAATCTGGAATATAAGGGGAATGGGGAATCTGATAAAATAACATTTTGAAAGACTTAATAAGAGAAAATAATCCAGTATGTTTGTTGGCTAAGAAACATGTAAGCGGATTTTCATACGGAATATATTTTGGTGGGTTAATTGGTGCGGTAAGTTTTTGTAGTACCATGGTGATGTGCTCATTGCCTTCTGGCAATCTATGGATTGTAATCCTAGTTGGACTCAGAGGAAAAACTTAAAGTATTGGATACAAAAATAGGCAAACAATTTAATTAAGAAGAATTAACAGATATTCTGTAATTACATAATGGATGTGTGGTGATTGATTATAGTTTATGGGTGCTGCATTGCTTTTTGGGCACAAATTGACCTGAAAGAGTGCCTTTCTGGGGATTGGGCTCGAGAGTTATTCACAACTCTTATAGACCTGTTTCTTTCTTTAGTGGGGGGTTGACTGAATTATTTTATAACGAAAGATATGGAAAACAACCTAGGGGTACAAAAAATGGAGTTTCTTGTTTAATGCTATCATTGATTTTTCAATGTTTGCACGCCTTAGGGTGAAGTTTACATGGGAGTAGGAATTTCACTTGATGCCAGTAGACTTTGCAGGAGAAACCTCAGCTTGGAGAGCTATGATAATATTGGTGGTAGGCACTGACATGGAGATGCATTATCTTTTTGTTCTTTGATGGCTCTGTTAAAGGTCTGGAAAGGTTTTTTTTTTCAAATCACAATCTGTTGTTAATGGTGGAGATTAGACAGGCTGTTAATAACACCATGAATTGTCAAATTTGAATATGCTGGTTTATGAGAGAGATTTAGTTGAAATAGTCTTTTGACACATGGAACTCTTGCCCACACAAGTGGCTCTAGTGTAGATACTAAAAGAGTTTGAAATTGTTAAGTGGGGAAAAAACTCTGAAAGGGTGGAACAAAAATTGGGAAGACAAGTATAAAAGAGAAAAGAGAGACATTCTCCAGAAAATTGATGCAATTGATAGAAAGTGTGAAATTCTTGGCATGAATAACATAAATAGGGAAGAAAGAAGAACTTTGGAACAAAACCTAATTTATGTTGTTAGAGAGGAGAGAATAAATGGTTCTAAGAGAAGTAAAGAAAAAGAGATAATAGACAGGAGACAACAACAAAAATATTTCATGCTAAAGCAAATGGAATGAAAAGGAAAAAGTCAAATTCACTCTCTTATACAAGATGAAGGTAAAATTAAAGGCAAGCCAACTTACTGCACTACATAACAGGTTTTTATAAAAAAAATGTTTGGGCATTCACAAAGAAACTCTATAACACTAGATTTAAATGGAGTGACAAAAATTTCAAATAATGAGAGAGGGAGTTAATTAACCTTTACAATAGAAGAGGTGAGAAAAGTGGTGTTTGAGATGAAAAAACAATGCTCCTGGCCCAGATGGTTTTCCTGTGGAATTCTACATTAGTGCTTTGGGATATGATAAAAAATGACTTTATGGCAATTCTAAATGATTTTCACAATGGACTGGTAAACATTGAAAGGCTTAATTATGGAGTCATTTCTTTAATACCAAAAGTCAAGGAAGCCATGCAAATTCAAAAGTTCAAACCTATTTGTCTACTCAATGTTAGCTTCAAAATAGTAACCAAGGTGTTGATGACTAGATTGACAAAGGTGATAGATTACTTGATATCTAAGAATTTATAAAAAAAAACAGATACATAATGGAAGGAGTATTGGTCCTACATAAAATCCTAAATTCTCTACATTACCAAAAACAGAGTGGCATACTTTTCAAAGTTGATTTTGAGAAAGCCTATGATAAGGTGAACTGGTATTTCGTGTATCAAATATTGAATGCAAAAAACATTCCATCTAAATTGTGTGATTGGATCATGAGAGTAATAAGAGGTGGAAAAGTAGCTATCAAAGTCAATGACCAAATTGGACCATATTTCAATACACAAAAGGGGCTCAGACAAGGGGACCCATTGTCACCATTACTTTTTAATCTAGTAGCAGAAGCCCTAACTTTACTAATACTTTTTAATCTAGTAGCAGAAGCCCTAACTTTACTAGTAAATAGAGTTGAGAAACAGTCTATATTAGAGGCTTTGGGGATTGATGAGGAGAACATAATTTTCATTTTACAACATGGAGATGACACCATTTTCCTTCTGCAAGACAATTTAGAAAATGCAAAAAAAACTCAAAGTTTATCCTGTGCCTGTTTGAACAATTGTCAGGGCTGAAAATTAATTTTAACAAAAGTGAGGTGCTTTGTATTGGGGATGCAAAAGCCAAACACATTATTATAGTCTTCTTTACATGTAACATAGGGGAGCTTCCTATGAAATATCAGGGCATACCAATAGACCAAAAAGGAATTCTCAACAAAGAATGGAAAAGTGCTGAAAATAAAATGGAACACAAGATGGGGTGTTGGCAAGGTAAACTTCAATCAATTGGAGGGAGAATTATTCTAATTAACTCAAGCCTGAGCAACATTCCACTGTATATGCTATTGTCAGTGTCGTAGATATAGCATACCCTATATACATGGACATACGTCACCGGGAATACCGCAAACCTAATAAGATACGGAAGGTGAAGATCGGGTATGGATAAACTTACGGACAAAGAAGGAAACGTACTCCGGATGGAAGAGGACTCCATAGTCCAACTCGGTTATGATGAGGTCTTATCTGCATGTGTCCTATTCGGGAGTCTCCGAGTTCTACTTAGAGAAGGGTTTGTCTATCGTATAAAAACAACGTCTCCCAGGAGGGGAGGGCAATCGAATTCATATAAGCCTACAGATCCAAAAGCACTAAGCCAGAGCTAAGGAGAAGCCTTTACGCCAAGTCGCTGACTATTGCTACCCATCAACCATAGTTGGTAGGCTAGGCAGACAGTTGATACTTGGTGCATATTTTGCCGACCAATACATATAAACTGGAGCAAGGCTATAACCTAGCTCGGGAGCCCGAACTAGTATAAAAATCCCTTGTCCCACTCTGTTTTTACATATCGACGAATACCTTGGTACTAGACGATTTCTACATCCCTGAATACTATAGTTAGGATCCAACCCTTTGACAGCTATCTTTCTATAGATTGCCTTATTGGGTTAAAGAAAAAATAGATTTCTTTAGAAGAAGACTCCTCTAGTAGGAAGACCAGGGGATTAGAAAATATATCTGGTACAATGGCCTGTGGTTTGTACACCAAAAGACCAGGGTGGATTGGGCATTCTAAATCTAGAAACAATGAATAAGGCCTTGCTTAGAAAATGGTTATGGAACCTAGAAAATAGTGATGGTTTGTGGCAAGAAGTACTAAGAGCTAAATACCTTACCAAGGAAATTTTAGCTCAGAAAAAGTTCAGTAGTGGTAATTATCACTTCTGGCATGGTTTGATGGAAATGAAAGAAATGTTTTACAAATATTGCAACAAAAAACCTGGCGATGGAGAAAATATTCTTTTCTGGGAGGATTGCTGGCTAGGCTGGCTGGAGGTCCTGGCAACATCCTTATCAAAGAAGTCCTTACGAAGGGTACAATTGTTGGATGACTGTAATTACTATCTCCATAAACATGGTTCAACCCTGGATCATTCCAATCAAAACAAAAGACAGAGGGCTGGGGTAATTAAGTTTAGAAGAAGCTTGCATGGGATAGATTGAAGACTGGAATAGAATCAAACAAAAATGTGATGAAATCACCTTGAATGACCAAAAAGATAGTGTAAGTTGGATCCTTCAAAGGATGGCAAGTTTTCTGTTAGAATTTTCTGTCATGCTTTGAAAAATGCAAGATATGAGATACCCACACAAGAAGCTATGGAAAATCAAAGTACCTTTAAAAATCAATATTTTTTATGGTTTGTGTTGAGAATTGTATCTGACCACAAGATAGCCTATATAAAAGGGATGGAGAAAATGGGACAAAATTGTCAATTTTGTGATGAAAATGAGGACTATCAACACCTTTTCTTTGATTGTTCTTTGGCTAATCTGGTATGGAACATAGTGGCTTGTGCTTTTGATGTAAAAACTCCAAGAAATGTATAACAACTCTTTGGGGCTTGGCTACAGAATTTTGATAAAAATATGAAGAATCTGGTGGTGGTGGGCATGGCTGCCATCCTATGGGATATTAGGAAGACAAGAAACAATGCTTGTTTCAGAAAACCATTACCAAAAGATCCAATGGAACTGATTCACCTAACATGTTTTTGGATTACATCCTGGGTTGATTTGCAGGAGGAGGAGGAAAGGCAAAGAAAGCTGCTTTGGGGGATCCAGCTTCTAAAACAAGTGGCAGATGAAATCTTCAACTCAAAGTTCGGATGGAGGAGAAGCATGAAGAGACTAGTGCAGTGATGAAGAGGCTTAGACAGTGGTGTCTTCACCCCAGATGCTTTCTTTGTTTTTTGCTGTTCTGTCACCTGCTATTTCGTTTAGTTCCCGGGGAGGTCTTACCTTTTGTTAATCTAAGCTGAACTGGATAAGGGCTCAACACCTGGAGGATATATAGCTTGTGTCTAGAGTTAAGTGGCATATAGGCTTCTACCCTGTCTTCGCTTTGCTTGTGCTCAGTTTGTGTGGTAGGTGGCCGTAAAAATGTGTCACTTTTTTCTATCATGTTTGTGAGACTATTTTATTTCTATTAATAGAAATGGGGGTCTGGTCCCTTGCTGAAAAAAGCAAGTTGAAAAGTCTAACTTTGCTAGGCAGGAAGTCAGTTTTGGCTAGAATTTCTTTACCTGCCGAGGAGAGAGGATTTGGCTCTCCTCCGATGGTAAGCATATAAATTATAGTGTGATTAGTAAATAACTGCTTTCATGAATAAAACAACCAGATAGATCTTCTTTCTACTATAGTAAATTATAGTGTGATTAGCAAATAACTGCTTCCATGAATAAAACAACAAGATCTTTCTACTATAAGCTATAGCCTACATAGGCTAGTATTTTGTTGCCTAGCTAAACAAGCTGGGCAACACAACCAAACATACCCTAGTATATTCTTAGCTTTATCCAAAAGTAACCAGCACATCCAAAAAACAAGCTTCAAGAGACTAACCATCTGGTTAGCTATTCTTCTATGCTAGTCAAATCTCCACTCATGCTAGCCAAATTTTTGGCTAGTTAGGAACTCTAGCCAAATTAACATAGAAATGATTTGGCTAACCGGAGTTAGCTAACCTCTTGAAGTGAACAGGAAATATAGCTTTGGCTTGTCTCTCGAAGATGATCAAAGTCATATTCCTCCTGTCCCGTTGTGCACTGTCACAACTAGGGTTTCTCTTACCTACATATATTACCGCACCTCAACAAAAAGCCTGAATATCACGAGATTAACATGGTAACTATCGTAAACATAAAAGCTGATAAAAATAAAAAAGAATTATTTTTTTATTTTTTTGGCTTTACGGTTACTAGGTCCCTATTGTACCTTGATGGTAAGACCGACTATTCGTAACCAACATTAGGAGAACTCTGGTTATGCTTTCTACTTCTCTGTTTTAAAATATAGCAAATTTTAGCTCTTGGCACAATTATTAAGGAGAGTGGTAAAAAGACGTGCTTGTCTTCTCGGAGTTGGTGAGGTGTGAGCCCAGACTAGTTGAGGTGATAATGAGCTAAGGGGTAGTATTGGTGGTTTAATAATAAAAGTCACCTTTTACCAGTATTAGATTGTTATATTTAGAACAAAATTTAAATTTTAGAAGTCAAAATTATATTTTGGGATTTGTACGTTGGTCACTGGCAGGTAATCGCTAGTCTAGCCTTGAGAGCATCTCCAACAGATAATCAAAAAGCTTCCTAAAAGTCTAATTTTAGAATTTGAGTTGAAAACAAACCTGCAACAGATTCCTAAGCCTGGTCCCAACAATTCATCGTACCAAATTTAGACCCAAACCTAAGCTACATCTAGAACACCTTTGGCGTCCCCAATCTTCGGTTCGCGGAAAAAATTCACTCCCGCGATTTCTTCGCCCCCGTGCCAAATCCTTCCTCCCCGAGCTCCTTTTTTCTCTGCAGTTTCTTCTTCTCGCGCCAATCCGTCCAGGGCTGCGCCTCCATTTGCACCTGCGCTCCAGCAAGGCGCCGCCTCCGTCCAGGGCGCTACCCCCGTCCGCGGCTGCTGCCTCTGGCCAGGGCTGCCACCTGCCCCCTCCATCCGCGGCTGCCGCCTCGGGCCACGGCTGCCGCGACCGGCCAGGGCTGCCGCCTGCCCCCTCCATCCCTGGCTGCCGCCTCCGGCTAGGGCGCCGCCTCCATCTAGGGCGCTGCCCCCGTCCACGGCTGCTGCCTCCATCCATTTTCCTTTCTGCCTCCTTCAGCAAAATCAAGTACTCCGGCCAGATTGCTACTCCGGCCAGGGCGCACGGGATGCAGATCGCTCCTCTGGCCAGGCGCTTGCACGTCATGCAACGATGCAGACCGCTGCTTTGGCCAAGCTCGTGCACACGTGGTGTAGCGATGACCGCTCCTCCGGCCGCATGCACGTGATGCAGCGATCTAGATCGCTGCTCCGGCCATGCTCGTGCGCACGTGATGCAGCGAAGCAGACCGCTCCTTCGGCCAGGTGCGCTCGCGATTGGGCTTCCGCGCTCGCGTGTGATCGGACGGGATAAAACAGAATACGTCAAAAATTAGTTAGAAAGGCCCACCTATGATGACATGGCATATTTTAAAATTTTTGGAACTCTAATTTTAGATATCTTTTGGAGAATGTGTTAATTTCTAGGTCTAATTTTTTTTCTGCCCTTAATTCAGTACTTTTTGGGACTCTAATTTTAGACAGCTCTGACTATATCTCTGTTGCATCACCATGTAATGTGGTTTTTGGATCCGGATCCTCTGCGTTGACCTCAACTCCACGATGTGGATTTGCTGAAATCTCAGCCATTATTTAGTTCCTACGGCTGAGATCAGGTCCTCAGGCATCCTGTCCTTAATTTGGTTCCTATGTCTCCTAATCTTGCTGGCAAGGTCGTGAGGCTCTAAGCAAGGATAGAGGAACTCCATTATCAGCTATAACTGCAAGCTATACGGCAGCGTATCGCATCGTACTGCTCTGCCGACGTGCATCCCGTTGCCTGAGTCGGCGGTGGTGCTCCGCGATGCCACGGAGTACTGGTGCAGCTTGTGCAAGCACAAAGGTTGCTACTAGCCCACAACTATGTCGCGTAACATTTGCCTTACAGGATTTGCAATACCGGGCAAGATGGCATCAGAGGTTATGCCATCAAGCACTGGATCAGATAGTGTCGATGTTTTATATCGGCAATAATAATATAGAGCTACTCATGAAACCTAAATTTGATGGATTGCAAAGGAACACGAAACGATTTATTCTGATTCACGCCCTCGAGGTGAGGTAATACGCTACTTTTAACTGTTGTGTATTGCTTTTAAAGTTTCTCTGATGAGATTGTCTCAGTTGCCCCTACCTTCTCTTATATACCGGGGGGACAGGGTTACAGGATAGGAATAAGGAATTTCCTT
This sequence comes from Oryza meyeriana var. granulata, assembly GCA_003991445.1. Classification (NCBI taxonomy): domain Eukaryota; kingdom Viridiplantae; phylum Streptophyta; class Magnoliopsida; order Poales; family Poaceae; genus Oryza; species Oryza meyeriana. The sequence continues at coordinate 23,681 of RYFJ01003754.1, read as the reverse complement.
TTAGGAATACATTGTGTCGTACAAGGTAATGTATGCCGAGTCCTACTGTATTCCTAATTACAAGGTTAGGCCCATCCTCTATTTGAGTAGCCCTAATACTTTTCATGAGATCATGAGATACTCGAGGCCCATGGCCTCCACCGCAGACTCTGAGACCTTCATAGTTAAGTCACAGCTAATGCCGAGTTTCATCCTCCTTAGGGAAAGCTTCTCGAATACCTTGCTTCCGAGTTCTCGTTGTCCAAGTGCTTTTTCTCCAAGTCCTATTTCATATCGGCTGGCAACGAGGCTATGAAGGGTTTCATGGTAAAATATGAATAGTGTGCGCCGAATAGGCGTAGCTATTAGGTGTAGCCCTCGACTTTGTACTTAATTATGAAACAATTAAATATAAAGTCAAAGATTTTTAACCTTTTAGTCTTTTCTGAGTAGTGTACTACTCAAAAATTAGACTCTTCAGCATCATGTCAGCTAGAAAAATTTTTGCTCAGAGCAATTATTGGCTAAGCATGTAAGCCGAGTACTACTTCATGGATTTTAACCCAATATGTGCTCAGGTGTACTTGAGAGATATCTGCATCCCTAATTTTAATGGAGACTAGCTATTGATCTTTATAAGGATATATTCTCAATACCTGATAAATAATGTAGATATCTGAACACATGTGTCAAGCTATTAGGCCTTCATGAAGCATATCTGATTATTTAATCGGTTTCTGTAAATAGCATCTGCACTATGATTTCAACACAGCCAGCAATTGGTTCAATAGAGTATGCCATTTAGAAACTCATGTCTTGTGGTCCAGTACTGAATTAGTCGGCCCAAGCCCACTTATCAACACAGGCTTTATAAAGCGGTGAGAGAGAAAAGATTCCCCCTTTTTCTCCAATCCGCCAATCATTTCATCTTCCAGTTTCCGCACCCAAATTTTATGCTCCGCCTCGCTAGGGTTCGCTGTAGCCTGCGTCCCTACTCGAAACTCGCCTGATTCTGCTTCGCCGCATCCATTCCAAGTCTCCACAAATCTTTCTCCTAAATCTTTTCACCTCCAGTAATGCCGAAAGCCCCATTTGAGATCCCTGAGATGACCGCTGGAGTCTGACCGATGTCGGACTGCAACCCGGTGAAACTGAACCTATTAGAGAAGCGGTTGATGCTGCAACGTCAGGATGCAATCCACTGGCGTGCTGTAGAGGGAGAGTTGATACAGCGCCCAAATCTGGTGAGACCGTCGTCTTCATCTTATTTTTTGATCGCGGTCTTGCCCTCCCAGCTTCAGATTTTCTTCGCCAGCTTCTATCCTTTTATCAAATAGAGTTGGTGAACTTGAATCCCAACTCTATCCTTCATATCTCTATCTTTGCCACTTTGTGCGAAGCCTTTCTATGGGTCAAACCCCATTTCAATCTCTTCCGGTACCTATTCCACATGAAGCCCCAGCCGTCCAAGAACAAAATCCAAGTCATCGGGGGAGCCGGTCTTAAACTTAGGAACAAGATGAAGAAGACGTATCTCAATGTTCCTCTGAAGACACCACTCAAGGGCTGGCACAGAGAGTGCTTCTACTGCTCAAATCTGGAGCCCTCTCTACCCCCTTTCACTGGTTCTCCTCCAATTGTCCTGCCCAGCTGGTCCTCTGTGCCACCGTACGAGAAATGGGGCAAGTGTACTTGCTGATGGAGAAGATTGACCTTCTGAGGAGCACAGGGCTGACTGGTCCCTAGGTGGTAAGGTGTTTTCTCAACCACCGCACCAGACCTCTGAAGGCCAGGAGCCATTTTGGCTGGGACTACCAAGGCAAGGATGATCCCAGCCGCGAATACCCCGACGTAGCCGACAAGAACACGGTTACTGATACACTGTTCGACTTCTTCGTCAATGGGGTAGTGGAGACAGAGGACGAAGAACGCACCCCCACGCCCTACAGCCAGAGCAGGCCTTGGCCATAGGTAATCATGAAAGACTGACATTGAATTGTTATCCTTCTGTGATGAATGTCTGTGGATTTCTGTCTTGGATTGTTCTGCAATGCATGATGTATGTCGTTAAAATACTTACAGTACTGTGTGAAGTTTGATAATGACTCTCAAAATTAGTCGGCCACCAAAATGAAGAAGGGGCCAGCCAGCCCTTGTGCCACCCAACCCAGCTCTAAGAGGGCTGGGAAGAAGCCAATTGAAGACACGGGCAAGAAGAAGACAAACACGCCGAGTGCAGCTCTAGGGAGCTTGAAGATCAAGGATCTTGTCGATTTAGCTCCCAGGCCACCAAGCCCAAGACCAGTATCACCTAGCCCAAGGCCAGCACCACCAAGCGCCTTGACCCCCCAGTTGGCCGCATTGGGAACAGAGCCGACTGGGGCCAAATCTCCACCGCCGACTGCCGCACTGATTGGCCCGACAGCCGGCAGCTCTCCGCCACTGAGCAGGCTGTCAAGCCCCTCGCCGATATCTCCTAGAGCTCCTCAGTGAAAATTCAAGACTTCCGAGAGGTAATAAAAAATACCAACAATCTTCTGAGAATCTTGAATGATATGGTAAATGTATTGATATTTGGCATATTGTGCATGTGGCGCCTCCCGACTAGGTGGAAGGCCACCATGTGCATAAGGCACCCGATCCCAGGATCAGTAGTCGGGTACGCACAACAATGATACAACACAGAGTTACAATAATACATAAACAGAGTACTTACATATACGTACAAGGAGATCCATCCAGGACAGACCCGGGATGGGCAAAATAATCAACTGGTAAACTAGCGAAACAGCAGAACAGGGCGGAAGCTGGACAAAAACTACTCCACAGGCTCGGTTGGGAACTAGGCTCGAAACCTTCAGAGGTCTTCGTAGTCGGCCTGGTCTTGGAGGAACTCGGCAGCAGTCGGATCTTCGTCTTCCACTCCAAAACCTACTATACATATATATGAACAAGGTGAGTACTTTCGTACTCAGCAAGCCGGGAATGATGCCATGTTGGTTAGACAAGAAGAGCTAAGGGTTTCATTTGCGAAAGACTGCCTTATTAAACTCTTTTCTTTGCAAACACTAGTGAGTTCTAAATTTTAGTTGGCGGACAGAGGCTCACGCCTCCATCCAATCCGCAAGTTGCTTTTCAACAACTCACCACTTAAGGAATCAAGAGTAAACATACATGTTCTTATTATCTTTTACTTTGCATTTGTTGGTCCTTTATCTCCCGAGTAGCTACAACCACTCGTTGACCCTGAGACTCGGCTACAACCAAATCTCAGCTGTGGCACTTGATGCCCGCTACACTGGCTACAACCAGCTAGCTAGAACACTGCTGCCCTGGCTACAACCCGGGAGCATGCTCATCACCGTCTTCTGGCTACAACCCGAAGACTGAATTGCCGCCCTGGCTACAACCCGGGGGCTTAAACTTTGCTGCCCTGGCTACAACCCGGGAGCATGATCTTCATCCTGTTTACTTTTCATACACTTGTTTATGGTGCTTAACACCCCGGACCACACAGATCCGTTTCTGGCCACACAGGCCTTCCGTTTGCTTACTCGGCAAACTCAGGTCACGGTTCCCTTTCCATCAAACACTTTTCACAAATCACTGACAAACAAATCTACGCCATGGGAATCGATCCTTAATGATAATACATAGCCAAGCCACACAGGCACTGTCTCTGTACATCAAGATTTTCACAAATCTTTCCTTTATTTCACAAAACGCGCCGATACACAAGGTATCGGGTTTTCCAAACTGTTTAGTAAAACCCATCATTTTTCCCAACGACAAACAACGTTGCAGGGCTAAGCCATTTTACTCGGCATTGTATCCTCAGATAGGATGCTAGCGTGCCATTTGTGGGGCTCTTCAAGGGAGAAATATAACAACATCCTACCAAATAAGTGCTACTACTGGGCGGGTCCATCGGTTGCGCTTGCATAACCGAGGCCAACAGTTTAAAAAGGTGTAACTAAGCATGCATATATTTTCCAAACAACATAGTTTTGCATATATGGGAAACAATATGATCAAAGAGGCTTGCCTTGTTCCAAGGAGGGGTCTTCTTCGGCGAAGGTGGCTTCGGGATCGTCCACCGGTTCAGGTTCTGAACAAGCAGAAAGAAACACTGATAAGCAGGAGAAGTAAAACACCAAGAAAAGGATCAAGAAGTAGTCGGCTGCAGAAAAGGGGGCAGTCGGCTGAACCAGGCTTGCGAACCAGGCGACAGAGCTCCAAAGCTTGAGAGGATGAAAACTTAGCAGAGCTGGAGCTGGCCGGTTTGCAAAACAAAGGAAGAAGGGGGCACGGTTGGCCATATATATATATAGCCGACGTGCAAGGTTGAGGCACGGTGGAGCTAGGCAACGGGTGGAGCAAGGAAGTCAAGATGAACTGACAGGGATATGACAGGAAGTGACTTTGGAGTCCAACTGGTCAGAGGAGTTGGCAGGCACTGTAGCTGCGATGAGACATTAAGGTCAAGGCTAGGACAGGTTGGAGAAATCTCACTGACCGGGCTTCGGACTGACCACTGGTCCAAGCGATGCTGCGGTTAGGTGAAGATTGATTCTTCACTACTTCGGTAGTCGGCGTCCAACGGGTGGGTGCAACTCGGGGGACAAAGAAGCAACAGGTCTCAACAAGGTAGTCGGCCACATCACAGTGCTCACTCGGCAGCAAAGGGGTCCGAGTAAGACAAGGATAAGGGCAGGGTACAAGGACTGAGTAGCAACTCTACTCGGCACAAGAGAGAAGGTAGTCGGCTGGCCGGGGAGAGGGAAAACGGAGGCACAGCTGACAGGATAGGAAAAGATTAAGATCAGAAAACCAGTTACAACAGGGAAAAGGAAAGCGGGTCGTTACAAACCTTCCCCACTTAACAGAATCTCGTCCCGAGATTCGGCTACTCGGCAAAGAGCTCCGGGTACTCAGCTTGAAGGCGATCTTCTCGTTCCCATGTAGCTTCGTTTTCAGAATGATTACTCCATTGCACCTTGCAGAATTTGATTGCCTTTCGTCTTGTATGTCTGTCCTTGTCTCCAAAATCCGAATAGGGCGTTCCTTGTATGTAAGGTTGCGTTGTACGTTGATCTCTTCCAACGGAACTTGCTCTTCTGGGATGCGAAGACATTTCTTCAACTGGGACACATGGAACACGTCGTGGACGTCAGAGAGTTCTTCGGGTAACCTCAGTTGATACGCCACTACTCCGCGTCTGTCGACAATAGGGTAAGGTCCGATATAGCGAGGCGCTAGCTTTCCACCCATTCCAAATCTCTTTGTTCCTCGTAGGGGTGATACTCGGAGATACACATGGTCTCCTATCTGAAACTCGAGCTCTCGTCTCCGATTATCTGCATAGTTCTTCTGCGGGTTTGGGCTGTCTTCAAGCGCTCTCGGATAACCTTAACTGCTCTTTTCTGCCTCTTTCAAAATGTCTGGTCCAAAAACCATCTTTTCTCCTACGTCTGTCCAACAGAGTGGGGTTCTACACTTGCGTCCATATAGAGCTTCATTGGGGGCCATCTGGATACTGGCTTGATAGCTGTTATTGTAGGAGAACTCGGCATAAGGCAGACAGAGATCCCAGGTTCCTTCAAAATCCAAGGCACATGCTCTTAGCATATCTTCCACGATCTGGTTGACTCTCTCGGTTGTCCATCCGTCTGGGGGTGATATGCGGTACTGAAATTCAGGGTAGTGCCCATTGTCTCATGCAACTTTTGCCAAAAGTGGGAGGTGAACTGAGCTCCTCGGTCAGAACACTATCTTCTTTGGGACTCCATGTTGGCAGATAACCTTGGTCAGATACAGCTCGGCTAGCTTCTTGGCCGGGTAGGTTGTCTTGACGGGGATAAAGTGGGCGACCTTGGTCAGTCGATCCACTATTACCAGATGGAATCATGTCCTGCCGGGGTCTTAGGTAATCCAACGATGAAATCCATTCCTATTTCTTCCCATTTCCACTCGGGTATCCTTAAGGGCTGAAGCAATCCTGCTGGCTTCTGATGCTCTGCTTTAACCCTTTGGCAAATGTCACAAACTGCGACATACTCGGCAATATCTCGCTTCATTCCAGGCCACCAGTAATGATCCTTAATATCCTTGTACATCTTGGTACTTCCTGGGTGGATGGAATAAGCGGACTCATGGGCTTCTCTCAAGATCAAGTCTTGGATTTCCTTTCTGTCGGGCACGCAAATGCTTTTCCCAAACCAAACAGTTCCTTTGCTGTCGATGGAGAACTCGGGGGCTTTTCCCTGGGTCATGCTTTCCTTTAGAGATACAATCTTTTCATCTACTTTTTGAGCTTCTCTGATCCGGTCCTCCAAGGTAGGCTGAATCAGCAAAGTCGCCAGCGTTCCTGGCTTGACCATATTTATCCTTAGCTTTTCCAGCTCTCGACTTAGCTCGGGTTGAAGGGGCGGGGTCAAGATGGCATTACAATGGACTTTCCGACTGAGGGCATCGGCAACAACATTTGCCCTGCTAGGGTGGTAATGTATTCCAAGCTCGTAATCCTTAATCAACTCAAGCCATCTTCTTTGTCTGAGATTAAGCTCCGTCTGAGTGAAGATGTACTTCAGACTCTTATGATCGGTGTATACTTCACACCGGTTTCCAACCAGGTAGTGTCGCCATATCTTCAAAGCATGCACTACTGCTGACAACTCTAGGTCATGGGTCGGGTGGTTCAGCTCATGGGGTCTTAACTGTCTTGAGGCATATGCAACCACTCTTCCTTCCTGCATAAGCACACAGCCTATGCCTAGTCGGGATGCATCACAGTATACCTCAAAGTCTTTCCTGATATCCGGAAGGATCAACACAGGTGGGGTAGTCAGCCTTTTCCTTAACTCCATGAAACTTTTCTCACAGGCGTCACTCCATTTCAAACCTCTTTTCCTTTTTTTTAGCAATTCTGTCATGGGTTTGGCAATCCTTGAAAATCCTTCAATGAATCTCCGATAATAACCAGCCAAACCTAGGAAACTTCTCACTTCCGTGACCGTAGTCGGGGATTTCCAAGAAAGCACGTCTCTCACTTTCCCCGGGTCCACTTCTACTCCTTGGGCAGTGACCACATGCCGAGAAAAAGCAACTCGGTCTAGCCAAAACTCACACTTCGAGTACTTGGCAAACAACTGGTGCTCTCTTAACTTTCCTAGAACCATTCTCAAATGTCCAACATGTTCCTGCTCGTCCTTGGAGAAGATTAGGATATCATCCATAAATACCACGACAAACTTGTCGAGATATTCCATGAATACCTTATTCATAAGGCTCATGAAGAAAGCTGGAGCATTAGTGAGTCCGAAGGACATCACCGTATACTCATATAATCCATATCGGGTCAGGAAAGCTGTTTTGGGTATATCTTCAGATCTGATCTTCAATTGGTGGTATCCTGATCTCAAGTCAACCTTAGAGAAAACTTTAGCTCCTTGCAGCTGGTCGAACAGATCATCTATCCTTGGTAGAGGATACTTATTCTTGATGGTTACTCCATTCAGTGCGCGATAATCAACGCACATCCTCTTGGTCTTATCCTTCTTTTCCACTAGGAGCACTGGAGCTCCCCAAGGTGATGTGCTAGGTCGCACAAAACCTAGGCTCTCAAGTTCTTCTATCTGCTCTTTCACTTCGGCTAACTCATTAGCCGCCATTCTATAGGGTCTCTTGGATATGGGTGCTGTGCCGGGTAGCAACTCTATAGAGAATTCAACCTCTCTATCAGGGGGCATTCCGGGTAAACTGTCTGGGAAGACATCAGGGTACTCATTGATCACCGGCACTTCTTCCAAAGGGACTATTTGCATGGAGCTCAGGAGGGGTCGGTTCTTAGGGTCTCCAAGGGAGGCAAACTTCACTTCTTGTCCAAAAGGGCACTGCAGGGTTATGGTGCTAGTTGCACAGTCTATTCGGCCCTTATGCTTAGCTAACCAGTCCATGCCAAGAATCAAATCCAAGCCTTGTGATTCCAGGACAATGGGGTTGGCTGAGAAACTAACTCCTTTAATTACCAAGGTAACTCCAGGGCAAGATTGGTCTGACCTAAACTCCTTGCCAGGGGAGTGTATGACCATAGGTATACTAAGACCTCGAACATCCCAACCATACTTATCCACAAAAGATTGAGAATAAAGGAATGCGATGCTCTAGAATCAAACAGAACAACTGCAGGTACGGAGTTGACAAGAAACGTACCCATTACCACATCTGAAGCTTCTCGGGCTGTCTCTGACTGGATATGATTGACTCGGCCACGTCAAAGGTCGGAGGGGCACGGGAGGCAGATCCATTAGTATGTGTAGTCGGCTGTCCTCGACTGAACACAGGGGCTCTTGAAGCGCTGGCGTTAGGGCGTCCAGGGACTGCAGGGTCTTGCTTCTGGGGACAGTGTCGGGCGAAGTGACCCAACTCGTTGCAGTTGTAGCATCGGCTTCCCGGGCACTCGGAATACTCTTCCGCTGAAGGCCGGCTGAGGTAGGGCGACTTGCACCGGTATTTGCACTGAGGGGTCGGGACTGACAGAAGAAGTCGGGCGAGAAACAGACGAGCGAAACACCCGCTCTTGAAACTGGGATGGGCAAACTGACGGGAAGGACTGGGGAGATAGGGCCTAGAACTCGACCACTACGAGAACTGCATCTGGGAGGCCTTGCGCTTGCGAAAAACGTCGATCTCCTTCTCGCATCTTCAACCACTAAGGCTCTGTTAACCATGTGCTGGAAGGTAGGGAAGTCATGGGCAAGAGCTGGACCTTCATTGCCACATTCATCCTTTCAGAAACCTCTGATCTTCTTCTTGTCCGTGTTCACGTCCTCTGGTGCATAGCGAGCTAGATGGTTGAACCTGCTCAGGTACTCGCTGATGCTGGAATGTCCCTGCTTGAGGTTGTTGAACTCTTCTCTCTTGATGTCTATTACTCCTTCTGGGACATGTGCATCTCTGAAGGCTTCCGCAAACTCGGGCCAGGCGATGTTGGCGGCATCTTGATGGGCAGCACAGTAGTTTTCCCACCAGTCAGCTGCGGAACCACGAAGTTGATGTGCAGCAAACTGGGTCTTTTCCGTGGGTGTGCACTGCACTAGGTTCAGCTTTCTATCCATATCCTTCAGCCAGTCGTCAGCCTCCATTGGCTCAGCGGTCTACGAGAACTCGGCTGGACGGGACCTCATGAAGTCGGCAAGCTTGGAGCGGCTACTGACTTGTTCTGGTCAAGCTTGATGGAGAAGAGGCTGCATTGCGGCCAGATTCTGAGCAATGCCTTGCAAGATCTGGGTCTGGATGGCCATAAGCTGCTGGGGGTCTGCTGGAAGGTGAGGAGGTTGAGGCAATCCTCCAGGGTTTGCTGTTGCAGCGTCGAAGGTACCAAGGCCGGCTGCACGGCCACTTCCTGACATCCGATCGTGGGTCTGCTCCACTTCTTGTTCCTCCGCGGCAGTAAGCAGGTTGTTGCGGACTGGACCTTGGTCTTCAAAACCCAAGCGGGCCGGGGTACGGACGGCACGGCGCTGACGTTTTGCCATCTGGTCCTAGAAAAGGGCAACCAAAGGAAGAGGGGCTCAGCAAGGATATCGGCAACCAAACCGATGGAACAGATGAAGGAGCAACAAGATTAGCAAGATGGATTCAAGCAGCAGAACAAGGAATATACTCGGGAACCCAGCCTCAACGAAAAGATGACAGATGGGGCACTGGAACCTGAGAGCTTGCGCAGGAACCCAAGGTAGGGAAATAGCCAAGAGTTTAGAAACATTTCCAAATTCTACAAAGCAGAGAGAGGTACCCAGACAAGTCCTAGTCTTTTGCAAATAGTATAGTTTTCAAAATAAGATCCTCAAAGGCATCTACACGGGTGGGGTTTCGTTCCTAGGGCCAACCTTTTGCTCTGATACCACCGCTGTGGCGCCTCCCGACTAGGTGGAAGGCCACCATGTGCATAAGGCACCCGATCCCAGGATCAGTAGTCGGGTACGCACAACAATGATACAACACAGAGTTACAATAATACATAAACAGAGTACTTACATATACGTACAAGGAGATCCATCCAGGACAGACCCGGGATGGGCAAAATAATCAACTGGTAAACTAGCGAAACAGCAGAACAGGGCGGAAGCTGGACAAAAAACTACTCCACAGGCTCGGTTGGGAACTAGGCTCGAAACCTTCAGAGGTCTTCGTAGTCGGCCTGGTCTTGGAGGAACTCGGCAGCAGTCGGATCTTCGTCTTCCACTCCAAAACCTACTATACATATATATGAACAAGGTGAGTACTTTCGTACTCAGCAAGCCGGGAATGATGCCATGTTGGTTAGACAAGAAGAGCTAAGGGTTTCATTTGCGAAAGACTGCCTTATTAAACTCTTTTCTTTGCAAACACTAGTGAGTTCCAAATTTTAGTTGGCGGACAGAGGCTCACGCCTCCATCCAATCCGCAAGTTGCTTTTCAACAACTCACCACTTAAGGAATCAAGAGTAAACATACGTGTTCTTATTATCTTTTACTTTGCATTTGTTGGTCCTTTATCTCCCGAGTAGCTACAACCACTCGTTGACCCTGAGACTCGGCTACAACCAAATCTCAGCTGTGGCACTTGATGCCCGCTACACTGGCTACAACCAGCTAGCTAGTCGGCCGCCCTGGCTACAACCCGGGGGCTCATCATCGCTGCCCTGGCTACAACCCGGGAGCATGATCATGGCACTAAATGCCCGCTAGGCTGGCTACAACCAGCTAGCTAGAACACTGCTGCCCTGGCTACAACCCGGGAGCGTGCTCATCACCGTCTTCTGGCTACAACCCGAAGACTGAATTGCCGCCCTGGCTACAACCCGGGGGCTTAAACTTTGCTGCCCTGGCTACAACCCGGGAGCATGATCTTCATCCTGTTTACTTTTCATACACTTGTTTATGGTGCTTAACACCCCAGACCACACAGATCCGTTTCTGGCCACACAGGCCTTCCATTTGCTTACTCGGCAAACTCAGGTCATGGTTCCCTTTCCGTCAAACACTTTTCACAAATCACTGACAAACAAATCTACGCCATGGGAATCGATCCTTAATGATAATACATAGCCAAGCCACACAGGCACTGTCTCTGTACATCAAGATTTTCACAAATCTTTCCTTTATTTCACAAAACGCGCCGATACACAAGGTATCGGGTTTTCCAAACTGTTTAGTAAAACCCATCATTTTTCCCAACAACAAACAACGTTGCAGGGCTAAGCCATTTTACTCGGCATCGTATCCTCAGATAGGATGCTAGCGTGCCATTTGTGGGGCTCTTCAAGGGAGAAATATAACAACATCCTACCAAATAAGTGCTACTACTGGGCGGGTCCATCGGTTGCGCTTGCATAACCGAGGCCAACAGTTTAAAAAGGTGTAACTAAGCATGCATATATTTTCCAAACAACATAGTTTTGCATATATGGGAAACAATATGATCAAAGAGGCTTGCCTTGTTCCAAGGAGGGGTCTTCTTCGGCGAAGGTGGCTTCGGGATCGTCCACCGGTTCAGGTTCTGAACAAGCAGAAAGAAACACTGATAAGCAGGAGAAGTAAAACACCAAGAAAAAGGATCAAGAAGTAGTCGGCTGCAGAAAAGGGGGCAGTCGGCTGAACCAGGCTTGCGAACCAGGTGACAGAGCTCCAAAGCTTGAGAGGATGAAAACTTAGCAGAGCTGGAGCTGGCCGGTTTGCAAAACAAAGGAAGAAGGGGGCACGGTTGGCCATATATATATATAGCCGACGTGCAAGGTTGAGGCACGGTGGAGCTAGGCAACGGGTGGAGCAAGGAAGTCAAGATGAACTGACAGGGATATGACAGGAAGTGACTTTGGAGTCCAACTGGTCAGAGGAGTTGGCAGGCACTGTAGCTGCGATGAGACATTAAGGTCAAGGCTAGGACAGGTTGGAGAAATCTCACTGACCGGGCTTCGGACTGACCACTGGTCCAAGCGATGCTGCGGTTAGGTGAAGATTGATTCTTCACTACTTCGGTAGTCGGCGTCCAACGGGTGGGTGCAACTCGGGGGACAAAGAAGCAACAGGTCTCAACAAGGTAGTCGGCCACATCACAGTGCTCACTCGGCAGCAAAGGGGTCCGAGTAAGACAAGGATAAGGGCAGGGTACAAGGACTGAGTAGCAACTCTACTCGGCACAAGAGAGAAGGTAGTCGGCTGGCCGGGGAGAGGGAAAACGGAGGCACAGCTGACAGGATAGGAAAAGATTAAGATCAGAAAACCAGTTACAACAGGGAAAAGGAAAGCGGGTCGTTACAGCGCCGCGCCTGGAGGAGCCCTTGGCCGCGTGCTGCGGGCGGTCGGTCCGGTCGTCTGACCCGGGCAACACACGCCCGGAGGCGGCGCGTCAGGGCACGGGCGACACGCGCCCGGGGCCGGAGGTGGCGCGTCCGGGCCCGGGAAGCCGCTCCCGGGCGACACGCGCCCGGGGCCCGGGGCCGGAAGTGGCGCGTCCGGGCACAGGCGACACGCGCCCGGGGCCGGAGGCGGCGCGTTCGGGCACGGGCGACCGGCGGGAGACACGGCCTCTCGGCCGGCCGCCAGTCGTGCAGGACGTGGCCCCGGGGAACTGACGTGGCCGAAGACCCACGCGTCCCCGGCGACTGTGGATACCCCCAGTCCCGTTTCGCCGACAGCGTGGTTACCCTTTGGATGAAAGGGGCATGGCCCGTTCATCACTTTTTGGTACTCATCTGTCCTCGAGGGTCGTGGCCTAGTACGCTCCACAGCAACCACCACGTTGTCCAACTTGTGCTTGTGGTTGCCAGACTTATTCTGTGCTGGCTCATCGTTGTCTTTTTTGTCCTTCTGCCGGGGCTCCTTCTTGTCGTCTAGGGCCTCAGCAACTGTGTCGGCCGAGTCGGCGTATTTGTTCACTATGTCAAAAGGAGCCTGTGGAGGCCATGGGCGCCGGGTACCTTATCACAAGCATATGGGCCACTCGGATAGAGGATGGGCCAAGTCTTGTAGTTAGAGATATAATAGCACCCGGTAGGTTTTGCCTTGTACAGAAAGGAATATACAATCTTAGCCGGGTAAGATGTATCTCTAAGAAGAAAATCCCTTGGCCGTATCCGGCTGGGATTCCTATCTTGTACCCCTGTCCCTCAGTATATAAGGGGATGCAGGGTGCCCCCTGAGGGCAGAGAACAACACAGAAGATCATTGATCGACATAACTCCTCAGAGGAATAACACCACAATTGGACGTAGGGTATTACCTCACATCGAGGGCCTGAACCAGTATAAAATTTCTTTGCGCTCCTCTGCAATCCACCGAGTTTCCCCTTGCCGAGTAGCCCTATAGTTATATTGCCGGTGTAATACATCGATAGTTGGCGCGCCAGGTACCTCACATCGAGAGCCTGAACCAGTATAAAATTTCTTTGCGTTCCTCTGCAATCCACCGAGTTTCCCCTTGCCGGGTAGCCCTATAGTTATATTGCCGGTGTAAAACATCGACAGTTGGCGCGCCAAGTAGGGGCTTCGGCGAGTTTCACATCTACAAGCTCGATGGATCCAGCAAACAGAATCGACGGCGACAAGTTCTCCCCTGGAGACATAATTTCTTTCAAAAGCCTCGATTTCGTTGCCGACCAAATCGGCAACCTTACCTTGGCCGAAGCAGATCCAATCCAACCGGCCGAGGAGCCAGCCGACGTTGCGCCAGTCGGCCCACAGGACGCCGCAATCTCCTTCAACAATCTACTGCGGCAGTCCTTCACTTCGTCGAGCATTAGGACAGCTCTTTCCTTCGGCGTCCGACTTGCGCTAGGCCTTGAGCCAGCCTAGGTTGGGCCAAGAACGGGAGAGATCGTCAATTTCCCGCACGGATTCGGTGACGCTGCGGATCTACACCCCGCGCAGCAGACCCGATCTCCTGCGATTCAGTTTGGACACAGCCAAGCGCCGTTTCAGATTGGATTTAGAGAGGTCGGAGTCGTTCTTCCTCGATAAATTACTCGGAGTCTGACTCCAAGTCAGATAACGGTTCGAACGCTAGTTCAGACTCCAGTCTGGCAAGTTTTCTCCTCCCCTGCGAGATCTTCATGGCTTCAATACCACCACCCGAGGTGCGCCTACTACAAGAGGAGCAACAGGAGGAGGCACGCCGACTGCGACAACAGGAGGAGGCTGACTGCGAGGCTCGCAATGACGGGCTACGCAAGGCTAGGCGAGCAGCTCAGCAGCAGATTCTCTAGACTAAAGTCGGCGATCACGACGTCTTCGTCACGCCACAACAGAATGTCGTGGCCGCTGTAATCTTGCTAGACACGCTCCAGCTTGGGCCTGATCACCAGGCCACCCCAACTATCTCTAAGATCAAGGCGATGATTACGGCTGCTACCTGCCAACAACAACAACAGCAGTTGGGTGACACCATAGTACCGACTAACCGGTCGGGATCTCCAGCAACGGGTTCATCTACATCAGCATGGCGCCGGGCAGCCGGCTCAAGTCGGCCACACGAGGAGTCAAGGCAAACGTCACTCGGCAATACCAACAACGACAACCGGTGGCGACACTAGTATGACCGCCGACCTAACCAAGATCTCCGAGAATGCCTACAGCACGACCTCCGCCACACCATCAACACCCGGCGCCACGAACGACAAGAGGACGAGCGCCGCCGACTGGAGGACGAAAATGAGCGCTTCGGTCTCCATCATGAGCGGTTTAACCGCCGTGGTCGAAGCCCGAGCCCTCATGAAGACGAAGGCATTCCAGCTTTCACCCAGGAGCTACAGGACGTCGACTGGCCGACTGGCTTTAAGCCCACAGGAATTGAAAAGTATGACGACAAAACAAATCTCGAGTCCTAGCTCACCGTATATACCCTGGCAATTCAAGCTGCTGGGGGCGACCACAAAGCCATGGCTAACTACCTCCCAGTCGCGCTTGCCGACTCGGCGAGAACATGGCTGACAGGGCTCCCAAGGCGGTCGATCGGTTCCTGGGGAGAACTCAGGGAGCGGTTCATCGCCAATTTTCAGGGAACCTATGAGAGGCCATCTTCTGAGCACGATTTGTATCAACTACACCAGAAGAAGAACGAGTCTCTACGTGATTTTATCAAGAGATTCTCCGAGAAGGGCAACAAGATCCCAATGATCAGAGACGAGGCCATCATCGCCGCCTTCCGCAAGGGAGTAAAGGACGCCCCGTTCATCGCGAATTCACTTGGAAGCCACCATCCTCTATTCGGGCTCTTTTCGACATGGCGAACAAGTACGCCGACTCAGCTGAAGCGGTCGCAGAGGCCCTCGATGAGAAGAAGGAGTCCCGACAGAAAGAACAAAAGGCGAAAGCTGACGAGCCATCTCAAAACAAGACCGGTGGCCGCAAGCAGAAGTTGGACAACGAGGTGGGCAACATGGAGCGTACTCGGTCGCGGCCCCAGCGGAATAACGACTACCAGAAAGTCATGAGCGGGCCATGACCCTTCCACCCCAAGGGCAATCATGCAGCCAAAGACTGCTACATGCTTAAGAAGTTTGCCTCCGAGCAGGCTTCATCGTCTGGCGCTGACAAGGACAAGGACAAGCCAGACTCAAACCCGGCCAACGATTTTCAAGATCCTCAGGCCGAGCTCAATCACATCTTCGGAGGGCTGCTCGCGTACAAGTCCAAGCAAAAACAGAAGCTATCTGCACGCGACGTTAACATGGTCTCTACGGCGGACACCCCCTAGTACCTGCATTGGTCTGAGATGGCCATTACATTCAATCGCGCAGATCACCCAGATCGGGTCTCGCACCCGGGACGCTATCCACTCGTCTTGGACCCGGTTGTCATGAATATCAAGTTGAACAAGGTGCTCATAGACGGAGGCAGCGCGCTCAGCATCCTATTCGCCAAGACTCTGGATGAGATGAAGATTCCTCGTTCAGATCTGCGGCCGAGTACAGCGCCCTTCCACGGGATAGTTCCCGGCCTCTCTTCAACACCACTCGGGTAGATTACTTTGCCGGTAACCTTCGGCACGCGGGATAACTTCCGCACAGAAAACATCTGCTTCAAGGTCACCGACTTCGAGACCGCGTACCACACCATACTCGGATGTCTGGCGCTCGCCAGATTCATGGCGGTACCGCATTATACATATATGGTGCTCAAGATACCAGGGCCAGCAGGAATCCTCTCCCTACGTAGTGATGTCAAGCAGGCCTTCACCTGCGACAAGGAGAGTTGCGAATTGGCTCAATCACAAGAGGCGGCAGTCGGGCGCGACAGCATCCGGCAAGCCGTCACAGCAGAAGTCGAGGAAGATCCAATTCCGGCCAAGAAAGTAGTGAAGTCGGGAATTTCAGCAGACTCGGACACAAAGAAGATCCCCTGGACCCTTCCGACCCCTCCAAGACCGCTCTAGTCGGGACCGGACTCGACCCCAAATAGGAGGACACGCTCGTCACCTTCCTCCAAGCCAACAAGGATATCTTCGCATGGAAACCGTCCGACATGCCGGGCGTACCAAGGGAGGTGATCGAGCACGCCCTAAACGTGAAGACAGATGCCAAGCCAGTCAAACAACGGCTGCGCTGCTTCGCTCAAGACCGAAAGGATGCTATCCGGGAGGAGATTACAAAGCTTCTTGCAGCCGAGTTCATCAAAGAGGTCTATCGCCCGGATTGGCTGGCAAACCCAGTTCTGGTCCGGAAGAAAAATGGTAAATGGCGCATATGCGTCGACTACACCGATCTCAACAAGGCGTGCCCCAAGGACCCATTTGGTTTACCAAGAATAGACCAGGTGGTGGACTCAACTGCAGGGTGCGACCTTCTCAGCTTTCTCGATTGTTACTCGTAATACCACCAAATCAGCTTGAAAGAGGAGGACTATCTCAAAACGTCTTTTATCATGCCGTTTGGAGCGTACTGCTACATCACCATGCCGTTCAGTTTGAAAAACACTGGAGCAACGTATCAACGGGCAATTCAACGGTGTCTACACACTCAGATTGGGCACAACGTGGAAGCCTACGTCGACGACGTGGTGATCAAGACTAAGTCCAACGAAGACCTCATCGCTGACCTGGAAGAAACCTTCCTCAATCTTCGAAGATTCAAGATGAAGTTGAACCCGGAAAAATGCGCCTTCGGTGTGCCATCCGGCAAGCTACTCGGCTTCATCGTCTCACATCGTGGCATCGAGGCCAACCCTGAGAAAGTCAACGCAATAATAAACATGGCTCCCCTAACTAACCAGAAGGACGTCCAAAAGTTGACAGGCTGCATGGTGGCACTCAGCCGGTTTATTTCCCGACTAGGCGAACGGGGTATGCCCTTTTTCAAATTGTTGAAGAAAGCCGACGACTTCCAGTTGTCGATGTTTTACACCGGCAATAAATATATGGGGCTACTCGGCGGATGGAAACTCGGTGGATTGCAAAGGAACACAAGGAAATTTTATACTGGTTCAGGCCCTCGATGTGAGGTAATACCCTACGTCCAGTTTGTATGTATTCCTTTGAGGATATACGGTGGTAGTTCTGATGAACTGTATGGCCGTGTGCTTCTATGAGCTCTTCTGCCCTCATGGGGCGCCCTGCCTCCCCTTATATACTGGGGGACAAGGTTACAAGGTAGGAGTCCCCATCGGATTACGACTAGGAGATCTCCCCTTAGAGATATAACGCACCCGACTAGGACTGTACATTCCTTTCTATACAAGGCGAAGTCTGCCGAATTTAGCTATATCTCTAATTACAAGGCTAGGCCCATCCTCTATCCGAGTGGCCCATATGCTTGTCATGAGGTACCCGGGGCCCATGGCACCCACAGTAGCCCCCGAGACCTTCATAGTTGAGTCACAGCTGATGCCGAGTGCTCATCCTCCACGGTGAAGTCTTCCCGAGTGCATTGCTCCCGAGTACTCTTTGTCTGAGTGCTGCTTCTCCCGAGTCCTGCTTCATGTCAGCTGGCAGCGAGGCTATGAAGGTCTCGATGTAGATGTTGGAATAGTGTGCGCCGAATAGGCGCACCTATTAGGTGTAGCCCCCGACTTTGTGCTTAATTGTGAAAACAATTAAACATGAAGTCAAAGATCTTTAACCTTGTAGTCTTTCCCGAGTAGATTACTACTGGTATATGAGACTCTTCGGTATCATGTCAACCGGAATATGATTTATAGTCTTGCCGAGTAGGATGCTACTCGTATATGGGACTCTTCAGCGTTATGTCAGCTGGAAAGGGGGTGTTTATAGTCTTTCCCGAGTAATATACTACTCGAAAATTAGACTCGTCAGCTTCATGTCAGCTGGAAAAGGTGTTTATAGTCTTTCCCGAGTGGCGTCCCATTCGGAAGTTAGACTCTTCAGCTCGTCAGCTGGAAGAATATTTATAGTCTTTCCCGAGTAGTGTACTACTCGAAAATTCGACTCGTTGGCATCATGTCAGCCGGGAATGAGAATTTTATAGTCTCTCCCGAGTAGTGTACTACTCGAAAGTTAGACTCATCCGCGTCATGTCAGCGGGAATGAGAATTTTATAGTCTCTCCCGAGTAGTGTACTACTCGAAAGTTAGACTCATCCGCGTCATGTCAGCGGGAAAAGAAGGTTTATAGTCTCTCCCGAGTAGTGTACTACTCGAAAGTTAGACTCTTCAGCGTCATGTCAGCTGGAATAATGTTGCTCATGGCAACTGGTGGCCACGCATGTAGGCCGAGTACCACTGTATGAAAAATAAATCCATTACGTGGTTAGGTGTACTCGAGAGAGATACCTGCATCTCCAATTTTAATGAAGACCAGCTTGTGATCCTTGTAAGGATGTATCCTCGAGACCTGGTGGATAAGACAGATACCCAAACATATATGTTTAGCAATAAGGCTCTCATGAAGCATATCTGTTTACCTCATCGGCTCCTGTTGGTAGCACCAGCGCTATAATTTCAACTCAGCCTGCGGGCGGCCCACATGGAGCATGCTACTGTAGGAACTCATATCTTGGTGGCTGCTACCAAATAAGCCGGCCTAAGCCGTCCTATCCGGCATAGCTCTATAGAAGTATCATCCATCGCCTGTCAGGATGAGTTTTTTGGTGTTGATAACCGCAATCAGCCAGAGAAATCCTTATTCGCAAGCCTTTCCGACTTATGTTCTGGATGCAGCCTGGTTGCCATAGGTGCCCGAGCAGGTATGTTGCAGGATCTGCTTGCCCTCCTCAGGTGTGACGCAGTGCATGAGAACTCCGGATGCGCTTTGACGATGTAAGTCTTCTCTGACTTCAGAAGAGCCGAGCAGGGTACCCGAACCTTTCATTAGCATAGGATTCGGCTAGCGACCCTCATGGGGCATACCCTACCCAACAGAGCTGTGACCAAATAAGGTACCCGAACCTAGCAGTAGCGTAGGATTCGGCTGGCGACCCTCATGGGGCGTACCCTACTTAGCCGAGTAGTACACAGCCCCGACTGGCGCCGGAGGTCGATTATTAGCTCGCATGGAGCGTAGCCGGGCTCGCATGGAGCGTAGCCGGGGAAGATGACATCCCGACTGGTGCAAGTACTCGGTCAGTAGCCCTCATGGAGCATCCCGAGTGTATTTTGGCAGACTTGTTCAGCCCCCGAGCGTAGGAGATAGGCTCGCAGCCCTGAGTTCCTGTCACGCATATCCGGAGCTGGGCCTGCAATATAAAAATATCGGATGAGTAGCATCTGATGATGGAAATAATCACCCGAATAAAATGTATTTTACAATGTATGTAAATACGTGTTCTTCCTCTTTTGATATTAATTTCCTCGAGTAGTTGACCCTTACGTTTAAGCACTCTGCCCGACTAGTCATAGCCCCCTAGCGTCGGGAGTTGGCTCATGGCTCTTTCCCAGGCACGCGTTTTGGGTGACTTGAGTTTGTCTTACATGGAGCAGAGTTTCACGGATCGAGATTTATGCTACTCGAGTACTTTTGTAATCATTTAAGAGCAAAAACGGAAAAAAGTAAATGCGCAGCTTGTACACCTATTAGGTGTAAGCGGCTGCAGCATTAGCAAGGCCGAGTGAGGAGATGTTTATCAGAAAGCGACTTAGCTGTTCGGTATTTGGGAGTGGGGATGCCATCCTTGTGTTTGGGTTTGTGAGCCCCCGAGCATGTCACTTGTTGCTCCGATAATCCTCAGTTGTTGAAGGTCGAGACGGTTGTGACCGACTGCCACAATAGAGCCGTCTGACTTGCGTTTGCGATTCCCAGCTTTAGTCGGGACCGCGTCGTCAGTGTCGTCCCGCTTCTTCTGTCAGGGTGACTTGTTGTCATCGAGGGCCTCGGCAACAGCATGGGCCGAGTCGGCGTACTTGTTTGCCATGTCGAATAGGGCCTTGACAGAGTTGGGAGGCTTCCGCGTGAATTTGTCGATGAACGAGGTGTCTTTGACTCCTTTTCGAAAGGCGGCGATGACGACCTCATCCTTGATGTTCGGGATTGAGTTCCTCTTCTCAGAAAACCTCTTGATGAAGTCACGAAGAGACTCGTTCTTCCTTTGACGCAACTGATATAGGTCGTACTCAGAAGATGGCCTCTCGTATGTTCCCTGGAAGTTGGTGACGAAGCGTTCCCGGAGTTCTCCCCAGGAGCCGATCGATTGCTTGGGAAGTCCTGTTAGCCATGTCCTTGCTGAGTCGGCTAGAGCGACTGGGAGGTAGTTAGCCATGACTTTGTGATTTCCCCCAGCTGCTCGGATCGCCAGAGTGTAGACCGTGAGCCAGGACTCGGGATTGGTCTTGCCATCGTATTTGTTGATGCCTGTAGGCTTAAAGCCGACTGGCCAGTCGACCTGTCGTAGTTCCTGGGTGAAGGCCGGTATGCCTTCATCTTCATGAGGACTCCGACCCCGACTACGGCGGCGAAACCGCTCGTGGTGGAGGCCGAAATGCTCGTTCTCGTCTTCCAGTTGGCGTTGCTCGTCTTCTTCTCGTTCGCAGCGCCGAGCATTGGTGTCCTGCTGAAGATCACGCCATAGTTGGCCTCGGAGATCCCGGTTGTCCCGACGGTCACTTCGACGTTGCCGGTTGTTGTTTGGGTTGCCGAGTGACGTTTGGCGTGACTCCGTGTGCAGCCGACTAGAGCCGGCCGCTCGGCGTCGCTTTGAGGTAGACGAGACTGCCATTGGGGATGCCGACCGGTTGGTCGGTATGAGGGTATCGCCCGACTGTTGGTGCTGCTGACATGCAGCAGCGGTAAGCATGGCTTTTATCCTTGCGATCGTCGGGGTGGCCTGGTGATCAGGCCCAACCTGGACCGTGTCCAGTAGGGTTACGGCGGCCACGATGTTCTGCTGTGGCGTGACGAAGACGTTGTGGTCGCCGACTTTTGTTTGGAGGGTTTGTTGCTGAGCGGTTCGCCCAGCCCTGCGTAGGCCGTCGTTGCGGGCGTGCAGGCGTCTTGCTTCTTCCTCCTGTTGTTCTTGCAGTCGGCAGGCCTCCTCCTCTTGTGGCTCGTGTCGTCGGCATGATTCCTGAATAGGAGTAGAGCCTCTGGATGCCATGAAAATTTTCTCGCGGCGGGAAGAAGCTTGCCGATCTGCTGTGCGACTTAGAGTCGGAATCCGACCGGAGTCGTAGTCCGACTGAGAGTCGTTAGTCGGAATAGTGATGGGGGTGGTTACAACTCCGACCTCCCTAGATCCGATCTCGAGCGGCTCGGAGCCGTATCCGAGTCGAACTCCAGGGGATCGGGTTTGCCGCGTCGGATGTAGATTGTAGATATCCGCGGCGTCGCTGAGTCCGAACGGGAAGTTGACGATCTCTTCCCTTCTCGGCCCGATCTCGGCCGGCTCAGAACCGAGTCCGAGTCGAACACTGAAAGGAAGAGTTGTCCCTGGACTCGGGCGTATTGGAGATCGCCGCAGCATGTCGTCGAAGATTGCCGCAGCGTCGTGTGGGCCGACTGGCGCGGAGTCAGCTGGTTCCTCGGCCGTTGGATCGGGTCCGTTGTCGGCGGGGTGAGATTGCCGATCTGGTCGGCGACGAAGTCAAGGCTTCTGAATGCGATTGTATCTCCGGGGGGGAGTTTGCCGCCATCGACTTCGGTTGCTGGATCCATCGAGCTTGTAGATGTAGATCGCGCCGAAGCCCCTACCTGGCGCGCCAACTGTCGATGTTTTACACCGGCAATAAATATATGGGGCTACTCGGCAGATGGAAACTCGGTGGATTGCAAAGGAACACAAGGAAATTTTATACTGGTTCAAGCCCTCGATGTGAGGTAATACCCTACGTCCAGTTTTGTATGTATTCCTTTGAGGATATACGGGTGGTAGTTCTGATGAACTGTATGGCCGTGTGCTTCTATCGAGCTCTTCTGCCCTCATGGGGCGCCCTGCCTCCCCTTATATACTGGGGGACAAGGTTACAAGGTAGGAGTCCCCATCGGATTACGACTAGGAGATCTCCCCTTAGAGATATAACGCACCCGACTAGGACTGTACATTCCTTTCTATACAAGGCGAAGTCTGCCGAATTTAGCTATATCTCTAATTACAAGGCTAGGCCCATCCTCTATCCGAGTGGCCCATATGCTTGTCATGAGGTACCCGGGGCCCATGGCACCCACACCAGTGGACTCCCGAAGCCCAGGAAGCCTTCGAAGACTTTAAGAAATTTCTCACATCACCCCCGTGTGGCATCACCAATGCCCCAAGAACCGCTAATGCTATATCTGGCGGCAACTACTCAGGTAGTCAGCATGGTGCTGGTGGTCGAGCGATCCGAACCGGGTCACATCCAAAAAGTACAACGGCCAGTTTACTTCGTCAGCGAGGTCCTTGCCGACTCAGAAACAAGATATCCGCAGGTCCAAAAGCTACTTTACGGCCTACTCATCACTGTCTGGAAGCTGGTGCATTATTTTCAAGCACATCAAGTCACGGTGGTCACATCGTTTCCACTCGGGGACGTCCTACACAACCGCGAGGCCACCGGCCGAATCGCTAAATGGGCACTCGAGTTGATGGCGTTCGACATCACCTTTCAGCCATCGACAGCAATCAAATCACAAGCTCTAGCTGACTTCGTGGCCGAGTGGACAGAAGTTCACCTACCTACATCAACAGAAAAGCTAGAGTACTGGACAATGTACTTCGACGGTTCTCTACGGATCGGCGACGCCAGGGCTGGTGTCGTACTGACGTCGCCCACCGGCGAAAAACTCAAGTACGTTTTACAGATCCACTTCCCGGCTTCCCACAACGTCGCCGAGTACGAGGCACCTATCCACGGGCTTCCGCATCGTATATCACTCGGCATACGTCGACTGGTTGTGCGCATACCTCCCAGCTCGTGGTAAACCAAGTAATGAAAGACTGGACGTGCCTGCAACGTACCATGGCGGCATACTGTCAGGAGGTCGCAAGATGGAGAACAAGTTCGCGGGCTGGGATAACACATGTCTATGACATACAATGATTGCGGCAGAGGAACTGGCAACATGGGATCCAGCGAGAAACGGTTCCCAACTAGAATCTTTTGTCGAGAACTCATGGAGCATCAGTCCAAGAAGAAACCGCCCAGAGCAGTCGGGAGGCGAACCTACCTCGGCTAGCAGATGAGGTGCGGCACATATGCAAGACTGGCAGACTCCTGTTCTCAATTCCTCGTGGACGATGAACTCCCAGACGATCCGCAGTCAGGCCAGCAAGTCAAACGTCGAAAGGGAGGAGATGAGGATGG
>RYFJ01000845.1:0-316443 GCA_003991445.1 Oryza meyeriana var. granulata | reverse complement strand
TATCAACTCCCCCCTACAACTAGTACGTGGAAATCCACCAAATATTTTTCATCTGCGGAAGTTCGGTTGCGCTACATACGTACCAATCTCACCACCGCAGCATACTGCAATGGGCCCACACGAGAAACTCGATATCTATGTGGGATATAAATCTCCGTCAATCATAAAGTACCTTGAGCTCCTTACAGGGGGCCTGTTTACTGCCCGGTACGTTGACTGCATCTTCAATGAAGAACATTTTTCGGTATTTGGGGGAGATTTCAAGTATCAAAAAGAATGCTCGGAAATTGATTAGAATGCTCAAGGCATTTCAGCATTGGATCCACGTACTCAAAAAACTGAACTTCAAGTTCAAAAGATTATTTATTTGCAAAACATTGCAAATAACCTGCCAGATGCATTTACTGATTATAGAGGTGTCACAAAATCCTGTAATCCTGCCAGAAACGTGCCAGAAAGAGTGGAGATACCATCGAGAACTACTTAACTCCTAGTTCAAAATAAGAGGGGAAGAAGTACGGCACCCAAGGTAGATATAGCTTCTTGCAAGCGACAAAGGAAACAGAAGAATAAATCTTTTGACACAGTAAATGCAGATCAACATCAAGTTGATGAAAGCCTTAGGATCCACGAACCCAGATCAATAATGCACTCTATTACTGATGTTGGGACATCGGAAAATCCTAACTCAAATGTTTTGGAAAATAACAATGAGTCAATAGGGGTCCATGAAATTTCCACAAATTATATTGATTCTGGAGAATCATATGATAGAAAGATTACAATTGTTGACAACTATTTTTCTGCAATGATTGCAAGCAACCTTTAAAACGATCCAGATCCCAAGACCATGGCAGAGTGCAGAAAGCGCTCGGACTGGAATCAATAGAAGGAAGCAATCTCAGCAGAAATTGCTTCGCTTATGAAAAGAGAGGTATTCACAAAAGTGATACCAACACCTCCCAAAACATTCCCTGTCGGATTCAAATGGGTTTTCGTCCAAAAACAGAACGAAAACAATGAGGCGGTGAGATATAAAGCAAGGCTTGTAGCACAAGGGTTCACGCAGAGACCTGGCTTTGATTTCAATGAAACATATTCTCCAGTGATGAGTGGAATCACTTTCCGATATCTAATATCTCTGGCAGTTCAAAATCATCTATCTTTGCAGTTGATGGATGTAGTGACCGCATATCTTTATGGGTCACTTGATTCGGACATATACATAAAGGTTACCGATGGAATCCAAATTTCGAATCCAAACGCAAATCGCAATATATATTGTGTAAAGCTTAACAAGTCATTATATGGCTTGAAGCAGTCAGGAAGAATGTGGTACAACCGACTAAGTGAGTTCCTTTTTTAAAAAGAGTACTCCAACAATGATGATTGCCCATGTGTATTCATCAAGAAGTTCTCAACAGGATTCTGTATAATCTCAGTGTATGTTGATGATCTAAATATCATTGGCAATGCACAAGGTATAGATGAGGCACGTAATCATCTAATGACGGAGTTTGAGATGAAAAATTTGGGTAAAACCAAATTTTGCTTAGGTATCCAACTTGAGCACCTTCCAAAAGGCATACTTATACATCAAGCCGCCTATTGTCCAGAAAATATTAGAAGAAATTCAATATGGGACAGGTCATATCCATCAAAAACCCCAATGATTGTTCGATCTCTTGGCAGGGAGAAAGATCCTTTTAGATCTCGAGATGAAGGTGAAGAGATACTGGGACCCGAGGTTTCGTATCTCAGTGCCATTAGAGCGCTAATGTATCTTGCAAATTGCACCTGACCGGATATTGCATTTGCGGTAAATCTACTAAATAGACATAGCGCAGCTCCAACTAAACGCCATTGGGCGAGAGTGAAGAATATTCTTCAATATCTGCAAGGTACCCAAGATCTCGGTTTGTTTTTAATAAAAACAAAAACATGGATCTCATAGGATATACTGATGCTGGCTACCTATCAGATCCCCATAATACCAGATCACAAACCGGCTTTGTATTCTTACATGGTGGAACGGCCATCTTATGGAAGTCTTCTAAACAGACTTTAGTGGCTACATCCACTAATCATTCTAAGATAATTACCTTATACGAAGTATCACGTGAATGTGTATGACTTCGCAGAGTCATTAACCACATCCAAAAATCATGTGGTATTGGTTCTATTGAATCACCTACCATTATCTATGAAGATAATGCTGCTTGCGTTGTTCAAATGCAGACATGTTACATAAAGAGCAAATATTGCCCCAAAACTATTTTTCCCACATCAATTACAAGAAAATGGGAAAATTAGTATCTTGCAAACTAAATCCTCCGATAATCTCGTAGACTTGTTTACTAAGTCCTTACCAACTTCCAGTTTTCAGAAATATATTAAAAGAATTGGTATGCGACGACTCCGTGATTTGCAAGAGTCAGGGGGAGTAAATCTCCTAGACTAAACCTGTCCAAAGCAAATATTGTACTCTTTTTTCCTCTTTAATAGAGGTTTTTAATGAGGCAATATAACAACGTAAATTAATTAATAAATAAATATATCATATCTCTGTTTTTCCACAGGGTTTTCTAGGAGATATCAATGATATATAATAACTTCGCATATTTTTCCTATATGGTTTTAGAGAAGTTATACTAATTTATAACCCTATGGTTATAATCATTCAAAATTCTCTATGAGTTTTTCCTTTTACAAGGCTTTCTCAGGGAGATTTCACAGATATGTCATATTATTTTCTTTTTAATTTTTCCACTGAGTTTTAAAGGAGTTTTAATAGTATATCTATAGAATAGTTTCTCTTCAAATTTTCCCACAGGGTTTTTTAAGGAGTTTTTTCAAGTGATGACTCAAGGATGATTACCAGATGATAATTGATTAAGGAGGAGTGTTACATCATAATTAACATATGATCAAATGTCCATGTAGTGTGTCTGTTCGATTAAGTTGTGTTTCTCCCGAACAGACATAACCTTTGCCAACGGGTGCCACTGTCATCCCTTCTATCAGTATATATATATATATATATAAAATGTGAATAGTGTAATCAATAAGAGAATCAATAGAGATTATTCACTAATCCAATCCTTAACAGTGATCACTGATCAGAGGCCATCTCCCATCGGCCACGTGCGCGTGCCACGCTACAGGCAGCCCCAGCCCCAGATCCACCGATGCAACTACGTCCCGTAGCGTAGTGCCATTCGATGCCCTACTCGATAGTCCAGCTGCTGTGCATTGTGTCACTGCACGATCAGATTCAGTTTATCCACACAATATTGTTTTTTGGTTGGCTCGTGCTTCCCCTGATCTAGAATTCTAGATGTACATAACATCTCCTCACGTTGCTGTGTCTACAAGGTACTAGATCGCGGCATGGTTCTCGAAATCCACTGAGGAAACGGTCTGTTACACCGATGCTAGGTAGGCATCACCACAATCCAAACTTCATTTGTGGTTTAGTACCAATTACGTCGCCATTTTCGCTTGTTTAATGCGTTTCGCCGAGACGTGTCCTGTGACCGAAATACTGTGCGCGAACGTGCGGGTTTTTGTTGGGAAAAATAACTGGAAAAAGGCTGCGGTTAACGGTGGGAAAATCTCTCCCCTCGTCCAGTTCCAGCAATCCACCCTCGGATCTTCCCCCACGGCCACGAGTTGAAGAATTACGAACTCCCACGTTGCTCGATTCTGCCATGGTCTCCGATCCCAACAACTTCTGCCTCTGGCTGGGTTCGGTTCTTTGATGCTAGTTCCGGCGGCTGAGATGGTTATGGAATTGGCGAACGGCGTCGTTGGGTCGTCCGCGGAGTCGCCGGCGGCGGAGGTGGATGCCGGGGCATCTCCGGGGAGCTCTCCTGTGATCAAGACCAAAGGCCGTGGCCTCCGTCGGTGGCGCCGTATCCCGCGGGAGCAGCACAAAGAGGGCCCGCCGTCTCCGGCGGCAGCGGCGGTGCGGCTGATGAGGACTCGGCGCAGCTCCACAAGCGCCGTATGCCCGTCGCCGCCGACGCGCCGAGGGGGAAGCACGAGGTGGTGTTGGAGGAGGAGAGCTCCACCGCCTCCGTCGAGTCCCGCTTCGTCCCGCTGGCCTCGCCTCCGCCTCCGGCGAAGCTGGATTCGAGTCTCGGCATGCTCATCGCCTCCTCCGGCTTCTCCGTCGGCGCGGGCGGCGCCGACTCCGACAACAGCGAGGACAGGAGCAGCAGCAAGTCCTCCACAGCTGCGAGCGCCCCACGCCGCCACGACCTCTCGCCCTTCGCTGCGCGCGACCACGCCGCCGACAGGGCGCGCTCCTCCCTGCACGGCAAGAACCCACGAGCCGCGCGCGCGAGAGCCGACAAGGCGCGAGCCTTCGCCGCCGCCGAGGCAGAAAACTCGCGCTCCAGCGTGGAGTCCGACCTGCGCAGCTCCAATGCCGTGAACTCCCGGCAATCGGGTGCCGGCATTGCTGGCAATGGAATTCACAACTACAAGGAGAATGGGAGTTTGGTGGGGAGATTGGCACCGGGAAGTGTTGATTCTGATGCTGATGCTGCTGAGAGGAGTGTGGGAAAAAATGGTGACAGTGGATCAAGGATACAGTCGAGTGATGATCCATATGAGGAATCAATTCTGTTGCTTCAGAGAACACAGGAAGCACTTGAGAATGGTATAGCTGATTTCGCTCCCAGTTTACTCCGCGTTTTGCAAGTTAAACTCTGTTTCAGTTATTGTTATTTACGGATGATGATGGAGCAATGCCATGTCATAGTTAAGTTATTGTTTTTACTTCCTGATGTTGTTTACTCAGTTCTTTGGAAACAAGTAAGTCATGATAAAAATATTTGGATAAATGATGTTGGTAGTTAAGTCAAGCAACTAAATATCTGATTAATCGATTTATTAAGTGATAAGTCGAGTTCATTCAGTTATGCAACTCAAATAGCCTGTCAAACTAGCATGAAGTTAATTGTTGAAGTTGTTAACATCTCATTTTGATGGTTGTAATAATTAATTGCTCTTCCTTGCTTCATCACATAGTTGGAATGGTCACCTTGTTGAGGATTCTAATCACTGGGCCATTCAGGAAATTGCATCAGATAAATGATAATTGGGTAAAGTGCTCCTTGTTATATATAGAAATGGTTTGATCAACCAATCAAACGCTTGTCCTGTTAAGTTTTCTGAGCTCAGTCCCAATTATGTGCAATTCATTGAATCTGAGTTCTCATACTGGTGTTTTGGTGACAACATGCGGTACCTTTTGATGTCTTGGTTCGAAATTGCACCCATGCAAAATTGCTTTTGTGATAACCATTGCTTCATGCTTATTGCAGAGATTCAAAAGTTTGTAGTGATCCGTAAAGAGTCAAGTGATGATTTTGATGGCTGCGATGATGATTGGAGTGGTTTGGTCCATCTTGAGGAACCTCTTGAAGAAACGAGTCAAAATGTAAAGGATGTTGAGTCCAGGTTGGAAGAAGCATCTTACCTTGGTCAGCTGTTCCTGGAGAAGACTGAAGCAGAAATTCAGAGCACCATCCTGACAAGAGCTGCTCAAACGTGGGCACCCCTAACCGAGGATCAAATAGCGCTCTATAATGCGCAGAAATCTCTGTCAGGGGATTACAAGCAGCTTGAACTTAAACTACAGCATACCAAGAACCGAGCAGTGATGTTAGAAGAGATGGCTGAGAAGCTAAAAGCTGAATGCAAAGATCTATCTGGGAGTTCAGAAGTCCTACGATTGCAGTCTAGAGCAAGTAGGGTTTCACTCTTTTGCTTCATCCAGTTTGTTCTGCTGTTTACTGCTATAGGAACCTTTCTTGCACGGCTCTTGCCTTCTCCTACTGAGGATGTACCCACTTGAAGTTTACAACATGTACCTACTTTAAGGTTAGAACAGCATAGAAATCTCTTGTGTAGACATGCTTCTAAAAATTTTCCCTTTTAATTCGTTAGGGCATAAAATTTCTTTACAACTCCGTTTTGAAAAAAAATAAACATAATCTTTTTTAACATCAACAGATCAACTAGATCTCTTGCTGAGCAGTCGATCACTGGTCTTGGTTACTACTTTTTCATATGCCATTTTGGAAATTATTTTGGTAACTTTCAACAATTTATTACTGAATAATTGAGATATGTAATTCCAGATTTCCAGTACACTGGCTATCAAGATTTGGCCAAGACTAGCTGTATGGGATCAAGGCTGTATTCCAGCGAGCTGCTGGTCACTCAAAGGGAGATACCCACATTCCACTCGTTATCTGACGAACTGGGCAAGTGGGCGTCTGATGGCAATGCAAGATTACTCAGGGTCTCTGATGACATATCTGACGAACTGGCCACGGCATTGTTAAGCAATTCTTCAAAACTGTAAACTCAACACTGATAAATCATCCTCACTGTAAACTCTGATGGCCCATGTTGATCTATCGGTGGTATCATGGGCCGAGATGGAGGCCCAGTTTGTTCGGTGCGATAGGAGTAGAGCCGCCAATCAAGCCCTTGCAGTTAGGCTCGGCCTGTGTCAGCAAACGGACGGCACAGATTCACCCAGGATCGCTACCAATGGTAGCGACCCAATTCCTAGGCTGAGTTTGTTGGGGTGTGGCTGCAAAGCCACCGAGGCGGGCCAGAATTTTTCGGTCGTTGGGGGCATAGATTTGTAAATTTTGAAAACTAAAATATACTTCTATAAATATTTTTTAAATAAATATTTAAAAATTCAGATATTTTCTTCCTTTGTTGCAGACAGCGCCATGCCAAATATCTTCCAAAGGATGATGGCTCACTCTGAAAGATACAATTTTGTCCAGCAAAGGCAACAGGACATTGAAGATGCATTTCAGGTTCCTTTACAGTAACAGCTGCAGATATTGACGTATATACAACTTTTCTACTTCACTAGCTTCTACAATTTTTGTGATCCAGATCTCACATTGCTCCACCAGTGACTGCCAGTAGCAAATTCAGTGAGCTGAATCAAGGTATAAGTAGAACCGCCGCCGGCTGTACTGGAGGAGGCTGCTATAGGTCCGATCTTGAACACCGATGAAGAGGGCCTCAGTGTCGGGACTGAACGAAATGCCAGCTATCTCACCAAAGAAATCCACCACCTGCTTCTTGCGGTACCCGCTCCCGACATCGAATATATGAACAAAATCGGCCGGTTCTGCCATTGCCAAGAATCGCCCATCGGATGTGTAGCGGATTGACCGTATGGCTCCCATATTGCCACGCAGAACAGCGACAGACTCAGAAAGGTTACGAATATCCCAGATTCTGCATGTCTTGTCTTGATTACCAGTTGCAAATGTCTGGCCATCTTGGTTCCATGCTGACGCAAACGAATAATCCAGATGACCACGGAGCTCATGAACCGTCTGCAAGAAACCAACAGTCATAAGCTTTTTCTGAAATGTGAGGTCAGTAGTATTTGAAAGTCAATCACTGAGCATTGCTCTCTGCTTACTTTCCCTGAATTAGTATCAACTATAAGTCCTTCAGGGTTGTCCCCAACAATAGCAACAAGTTTACCATCAGGGCTCAACGATGTGTGCTGCATGGTATAAATAAAGGTGTGAGATTAAATCAGTAAAACAGTAGGCTTTCTTCCCTCATGGAAGGCAATAATATTTAGCAACGCATTCAGTATTGACTTTAGTGTGGAGATTAGATTAGGAGTATCCAATAAATAACACAAGAACTAGATATAAGCAGTTCAATAAATGAACTAAAGGCTTACATTAACAGCCCAAGGAAAACGGAAATTATTGCAAATTTGAAAGTTTTCCATGTCGAAATCTCGAACTCCACAATCATTGTTTGAAGCCAGGAAGTGCACCGAACCACTGCATAATTCATTTTTAAGATTATGATCCACACATTCTCAGTGCATTGTAAACAAAGTGGTAGTTCTTCAAATGATGATATACCTGGGTTTCTCAAATATCTCCAGAGAATTAGTGATACCATTGTCATCATGTGTTGACTTGCAACAATAGCTTATTCCTTCACGATCCAAGAACTGCAACCCGGCACGAAATTTAATCATTAGACCATGGCTAAATTGTAACTCCATGTAGATATCAGAGATGGAACAGGAGGTTTAGAATGAAAGATAATTACCTTGCAAATTAGTTCTCCACGAAATCCACCAGCAACAAGCAAATTACCTCTCACTGCTAGTGTGCTAACTTGAGCCTGGTAAAATCCCTCCGAGACATTCCCCTGGTGCTTCTGAAAATATATGGAATTTGAATACGCATGCTTACAATACAAACATCAAATAGATGTGGCTCTTCATGAGACTTGCAAGTTCAAATAAACATTTGAAACATAAGTATGGACCTCAGATGGTGTAATATGCCCTTGAAGATCAATGACTTTGTGCTTCTCACAGCTGAATGGTGACCAATGAAGCACAGACTGATGTGACAAAAGATACACATCATGTCTAGTCGTTGCCCATACTAAATTTCTCAACTGCAAATAGCAACAGAGTAAATTTAATAATGTTGAGTTTAACACCAAATTTATACTGTTGAGAATATCTGATTGTTTGGTATAATTGTAGTCCATAAAGGAAAACATGCAGGTCCCTACAGAACTACTTTTTCTATGAAAAGAGAACATATTATCCCCTTGTAGGGGAAGACAAATCTGCATTCATTTCCAAAAGGAATTAATAGAAAAACTGCCTGTTCCCGTGTTAGGTACAATAAAAGTACACTTTATTTGAGTACATATTCTAGGAATAAACATGTGTAGACTTTAGTACTATTCATGCTGATATTCCTACGTACTCCAAACAGAGTACTATCATAAAGGGATATTGACTATTTGCCATCACACATCAAGAAAAATGCCCTGAATCAATTATGTCTACAGTACAAACTGACAAGCCTGCAAAAGAAACAGATATACTACTAATTAGCATTTGTGGCAAACTTTTGACCTTAGCATGTATCAAATAGGTCACTTAATAATTTTTTTTGTTAACTCAAAATTATGACTCCAGAAAAGGTACGGCTCTCACTTGGAAATGAAGAAATGTCGGTTTCACCGATCTTGTGTTGTGTTGAAACTCATAATATAATGCCCCTTTATCTGCAGGTGTGCATACCTGCAACAAGATGACCACATCAAAACTTTCACACTAGATACAACGTAAGAATCCCTAGCAATTTATCTGAACATGTAACCATGCCATGCCTTCTCTGAAGTTCTCCCGGAGTTAGGTACATTCTCAAAGTTCGCATACTGCTCCAACCTTGTCTTCCTATACCTGTCCCTTGCGATGCTCAACTTTTCCCATGGAATTCCTTGTATGTCCTTCCCTTTCTTCACATCCGCCACCGATGTATCTTCTTTTGCCTCATTAATCTACAAAAAGCAAAATCACCTTTTTATCAGACTGAACAAATAACTATAATTCAGCAGATGCATGCCCAAATCATCTAAAAATAACACCAATTGTTGCGGATAGCACCAGAAGAAAACTACTACAAAAAACCTGCATTGAATTAGACTAGGATTCATTGGTGAGCTCAAGGTTGCACATTACCACTGTAATAGCATGTCACACGCGAATTGAGCAAAACCAACGCATAGAAAGACAAATCAACAGCATTTTAGGAGCAATTGCGACTTGTACTATCTTTTCCTCCATTCTTTTGTTAAAAAAAGAAAAGAAAAGAACATCTTTTATACATAATCTGTTAGATAGGGGCAAGTTATTTGTGCAGAGCTTACAGGTCGTCTGTACTCGTCGTCGTCGAAGTCGGAGTCCCCCATCAGGTCAGCGTGCCGATCTTCCTGCCCCGCGCGATACACTCCGGAGAGCTCGCCGTCAGACCGCGACATGGCCTGCACTGCAATGGTGGATTTCGAGCCAAACTTCAACCAAATTTGGAGGGAAAGCTTCAAAATTTCTACTTCAAGAACCGCATACCTTTGTCTCGCTTAGCGTCCCGAGGGTCAGGGCCTGCAATGGTGGATTTTGAGCCAAACTTCGACCAAATTTGGCGGCAAAGTTTCGAAATTTCTGCTGAAAGAACTGCTTACCTTTGTATGGCTCAGCGTGATAGCGTCCCGAGGCCAGCGCGGGCCTGTGTTCTCGCCGAACTAGGGTTCTGAAGGTTTCTGTGAGCTAGAGGAGGAATCTGGAAAGGATGCAAAGCAAAGGCGGCCTCTTTAACAGGTGGCTCTAGAAGCAAGGAGCCAACCTCAAGAGGAGTACGGATTGTGCATTTCGCACTTTAGCCCCT
Source organism: Oryza meyeriana var. granulata (assembly GCA_003991445.1). NCBI lineage: Eukaryota > Viridiplantae > Streptophyta > Magnoliopsida > Poales > Poaceae > Oryza > Oryza meyeriana. The sequence continues at coordinate 306,172 of RYFJ01000845.1, read as the reverse complement.
GTAAGTAATGTATAGTACGGAGTAGTGCTACTTTCTATGATAAGCTATAGTATTGGATGTTATTGACTTTTGATATGATATTTAATTATTCGTTGTATTTAAAAATTTTAAGTAATTATAATTTATTTTATGGTGATTTAATTTATCATTAAATAAATTTTAAATACAACTTATATTTTTTATATTTATATTAATTTTTAAATAAGACAAACAGCCAAACGTTAAGATAAAAAGTTAACGATGTTATTTATAAAAAAGGGGAAGGAGTATTTTTTTTCTTTCTCATTTTCTCCTGAAATGTTGATTCTTTTTCTCGGTGTACTCTATTTTATTGCACTTCTATAGAACCGTGACTGCGTGTAAACCAAAGAAAGTAGATATTATTCACATGTTAGTAGAAAAAATTGATAAACATATCCCAACAGCTATAGGTTACTACAAGTGGAGGGTTGTTTCTAGGAAGAAAATAATAAACATAGATGCTATTAGCTAAGAATTTTTATGTACCATTCCTTTGTGCTATTGGCTTAGGCCCTCTTTGAACTAGCTTATAGAGGTGGTTTATAAATTGCATGCAAAACGAGAAATATTATTAGCGTATGATTAATTAAGTATTAGTTATTACAAATTTAAAAAATAGATTTATTTGATTATTTAAAGATACTTTCATATAGAAAATTTTTACAAAAGACGCACTATTTAGCAGTTTGGAAAGTGTGCTCACAAAAAACGAGGGAAGAAACAACAACCATAAGTTGTTCCGAACAACACCTTAATCTACTCTCTAGTTTATCGTGAGTACACTTCTCAAACTGCTAAACGGTGTTTTTTTAAAAAATCTATATAGAAATTTCTTTAAAAATCAAATAAATCTATTTTTTAAATTTATAATAGTTAATACTTAATTAATCATACGCTAAACACATATCATCTTTTTCGTGTCATCGATAAGCTTCAGCTAGCAACACAAACAAATGGTGCCTAAAAGTCTTATCAGCGTCTTTTTAAATGGAGGGATTTCATGGTATTTAAAGGAAACTAGGGGGTTTTTCTGCGTAATTTTGCGCGAGCTAGTTGAATTGGATTAATATACAACTTTTATCTTTTGTTTCTATAGATGCAATAATATTTTATATACAACTATTGCTATCAATTTATACCGTTATAATTTGGTTCCATCGTAATCTAATGGTATGTATTTTCTAAACTAATGTGGCAATTTTTTTAGTCTCTGGAACCAATGTGGTGATTTTTTTCGAAGTATACGTGGACTAAAACCCGTAAAACTCTTATGAAAATGCAAGAGAGAAGGATTTCACATAAATTTCACAACATCTATTTTAATCCCTCTAAAATCCTCCAAAGAAGGTTTTAGTCTTTTGGGGATCTTTTGTTTACAAAGAGAAAGCCTCCTGCTTTTTTATAAAGTATATAAAATGGTGGACCTACTTACAAATAGAGAAAAATACAAGGTTCCCAGAACAAGGGTCGTTTGAGTGTTTGACCCAGGTGCAAGGGATGCTTATCCATCCATCCAATCAGACTAATCTGCAGCCGACGGGTTGTGTTACATGGTTTGCATTTATGCGGCAGGCCGCAGGATTTTGCGCCAAATGGAAGCCAGCCCCCTGAATTTCGCAGTATCCTGTTTCCCTTTCTTCTGCAGTTTTCTTGCTCTAAATACCTGTGATAATCTAGGACCATTTCTCCAGCGGTTTCAGTTGATATAATTTATTTTAGAGAGAGATGCTGCTATCATGAACGAGAGCGAGATCAATGTGATAAGATAGTTTAGTGTTTCCTTCTTGCATGAATCTATACCTGTGATAATCTAGGACCATCTCTCTTTCTTTTTTGGAAAAAGGATGCAAAAGTTCTGCCCGTTCCATCTCTTTCATTTTCTATTGACTATCTTTTCTTTATTGTTTTTCTTCGAACAAGATGTAGGGTTGTACTTTTATATTGCCTGGGATTTGCTCATGTGACAATATCTTTATAACGAGCATAGTTTATGCCAAGTGGTTCAGACAAAACGCTTAGTTTGATGAAAAAGAATATGGGCAATATCATACTAATTCAACACAAGCACTCTCTACCTCTCTCTCAGATTAACAGATGCTAACTCTTGTGCACGGAAAATTTAGGCACCGTGGAGACTTTTCTAAGGCTACTACTCCGTACTAACCTATTACTATCCTGCAGTTATCACTGCCTTAATTTTCTCTGGTGTGGAGAAAACAGGTGACTTTTCTAGAAGCCTGAAGTAATGAAGAAGCCAGGGAGTGGCCGAGGGCTTTCAGCTGGTCCAGTTTGAGTAATTGAAGATTATAAGAAGCAGTTGAGTTTGTAACTGGTGATTGTGCTGCGTGGCAGTCGGCTGTGGCTGTGGCTGGCTGCAGCTACAGTACAAGCAGCAAACTTGCTGTAGCTGTTGTGGCTGTACAGCAGCAGCCATATCTACCGGATTCCCCTACTTAATAATCTATTTTCTAGATTTTAGCTACTAATTCTCAAAATTTGAGCGAGAATTTAGATATTTAGAGAGTTAGGGTTGAGAATAGCGACAACTGACCCCTTTGATATATCAGTGACAAATTTAAAAAAAGACAGCCTACATCAGCCGCAAAGAAGGCATGGAAAGATCAGTCATGCAATTACTTCTAGCTACTCACAGAATTAACCAGACACATGAACGCTAGTAGTAGTAGGAGTAGTACTAACGATTGGAGCATACTTAGCAGAGAAGACATCAATTAAGACAGTAGAAGGTTTCTGCCTGTTCAACTGTACAAGTTGTTCTCTTCCTGACTAAATGAGGAAATTATGTCAGACAGAGACTTCGTCTTGCCTGTATGCATTGTTTGAAATTGCGGTGTCCTGTATCACCACGTTTTTCTCTGGTTATCACACACTATTGACCGTGATGACAAGTCTAATCATTTATATTTACCGAGTTTAGTGTTGCACACTACACTGTGAAACGAATGTTTCAGGGAACGAAAAGCAGGTGACAGCCGGAATGTGTGGACGTCCAGAATGTGTACGTGCAGGGCGGTGCCAGTCTCAGCACGGTGGTGTCGTCTATTTCGACAAGTGGTACTACTCTACTTGCAGCATGATTAGTTTCAGTTCTGGAGCGCGTACGGAAAAACGCACAGTGAGGTTGAATGGCCCTTTGTATTTTCGATAATGCTTCGCTACGAACATCTGACGCGAAACAATTATAGGACGCTCGCAGCCTCCGCCCACCTCACCCGCTTCCTCCCCCTCTCGCTCGTTTTGCTTGTGCCGCTTCCTCATCGGTACGGCGCCGTCATTGTTCCTCGTCAAGACGCAGCCACTGCCGTTTGTTCGTCAAGGCACAGCGCCGCCGCCTAGGACGTTCAGGCCGTAGTCTCATCCTTGTATTTTTACCTATCTGAAGTTACGATTGGGTCAAAAAGAAAGAGACAGTGAGTGAATTTTTCCATGGTGCGCTCTCGTTTTGAGACCTCGTTTGATTTATATTATTGAGTAAATTATTGTGTCGGGTTATCTACTTAATTATAGGTACGCTTAATTATAGGAGTAAATTAAATATTTTAAAGAATAAACTTAATAAACAGTTTAAAATTAGTGGTCTAAAAAAATTAAATATATATATATATATATATATATATATATATTAAAGCGTAGAACTAATAAACCATTTTAATAATACTGTTGATAAGCTGAAAAGCACATGAAGCTTTTCTGAAAGCGCTGGAACGCTGGAGGCGGCCAAGACAGAAATATTACTCTCTTTATCGTAAAATACAACAATATCTAAAATTTAAATTTGTTATAAATATAATAATCTAATACTCATACAAGGTAACAAACTACATATATTACACATTATCTTTATTATTAGTTAACCAATCTAAACTCACATCTTACTTATTCAAAAAGATAAATAGCTATACTATTTTGGGGCAGAGCGAGTACTAACTAATAACTAAATGGATGTACTACTAAAGGTTGCTAGCTGGTGTCCGTAAATTAAACGGATCGAGAGTTTTGCTTAGCAGTTAAGCCTCGTGTTGGCGTGTTGTAAAGCTCGATCAAGACCAAACCAAAGACCTGCAATACTCCACCGGCGTCAGCGCCGGGTCAGCCATGCACGCACGCGCCGTGACACTGTGACAGACGCCGCATGGGCCATGGAGAATACGTGCACATGCTGGCAATGGGCTGAGCCATCCGCCCATCCCCAATTGGCCTTCGATTCTCGGCTAAACCGCAACAAGCGGAGGCCCAGCCCATCCCAGGATTCGCCTCGCGACCCCGCAGCGCCGGTTGCCGACACTAGTGCGCTACTGTTGGGTTGAGCCCCCCTGCGAATCACGCGCTGTCCCTGGAGCCGATCAGCCGACGAGCCCCGTGACGCCGACGCCACGCAGCTGCAGCGGCAGCTGGCCCTTCTCTGCACGCCGTCGGTGGAGAGCAGCGCGGCGTGGTTGGGCGTGGCCCTCAACGCGACGACGGACACGGTCGACGGATCGCATCGTGTGCAAATCTCGCCGCCTCGACTGCGTTATTAAAATTTAAGCAGTAGTATCCTTTTGGTTTCACGGCCTACCGATAATTTGGTAGTGCCAAATTTTGTTAAGTTTCAGCATTGCTAATATTTTGATAGGATAAGTTTTAACATTACTAGAGCCGAAGCAGGAATAGGGAAGCTAGAGCCCTACTCCTGTCCATTGAAATGACACTTCAAAATTTGAAGAAAAAAAAAAGATAAACCTATGGAAACTACGCTAATTCACTCCTAGGCTTGAGAAAATTTTAGCTCCGTCCTTAGGCACTATCAATGTTTTTTATAGTATAGAGATAAAGAGATGAGTTCAGTTTAATGCCAATTTTTTCCAACATAAGAGAGATATGAGGGCATTGCCAAAATATAGGGTACGGTATTAGTTTTAGAAGGATGTTTGAATTGACACCCTACCGAATTGAAGTTAGTTCTGGTATTGGCAAATTTTGTTTGGTATAGTAGCAAACCAAAAGGCCCGCTCTGCCTATGTCCGTATGGTGGCTATCTCATCACAATCTAGTAAACCATGAGAAAATGGAGCATTGCATATTTGCACTGTGAATTTGTGATACTATATAAATCTATTATCCGATCATTGACATTCACAGGCGGTAGCAATGTAGCATTTACATGGACAGTTCAGTAATTCAGTTCCAACAGTAAGCTATGCCAATTTGCCCTGTCAGCCAAAGGTTGGTCAGCCGTAAAACTTTCACAGATTCATCAACATGCAGTTCGGCCATCTTTTCTTGCCCCTGAATGCAAAGACCGTGAGATCACTTGCTGGCCAAAAAAAACATAGCACTTTGCACTTAGCACGGCACAACATTCACCAGGCAAAAGAAAAAGGTGGGACTGGGCTTTACTAGTACAGATACACCACAAAAAAGAGGTGAGATGCTGAAAGGAAGCAGCTAGCAGCCTAGCAGCAAACGCTATCTTCTCTTCTCTTTCAGTTTTTCCCCGACCTGTGGGCTGGAGTCAGGGAAGGTCAAAAATGGCACTGGCAGAGCTTCATGCGTCATGGTTAATGTCGACATGGTTCTTGGCTTGGTGTGGTATCCTATGAACAAAACAATCTCTTCTGCACAAAAGCAGAGCAGCTAGGTATTAGTTCAGTTCATATCAATGTCGGCTCCTCCATCCAGAGCAGTTCAGAAATCAGAAACGTAGTTGATTCAATTAGCAAGGTCGCAATCGACATACCCTAACTCTTGATGACTCCTGTACAGCTTCGAGAGTCTCCACCAATGCTTTCTGCTTCACCACCGTTGCGTGCAGCACCTGCCATGGAATAAGCAAGGTTTTAGAACCAAATGAATCCATGAAGAGTCATTTCAGAAAAGAAAGCACAAATACAACGAGTCAGAAAAAAAAAATACAATGTGTCTAAGTATTGGGAGTTCGATCGTAATCTCTAAGGAAAGTTTTTTAATTGCGATATTTGCTTCCATCACCAAATAGGGTTGGTAATAAAAGGACGAAAGGAAGAGAGTTGAGAAAATGGATGATCAATCGTAGTCTGTTTCTAAGACAAGTTATTTACAGAAAGGCAGAACTCACAAATTATCATAATCTATTTATCTATGTAGTACAGTGCATTTGTCTAAAAAGAAGGTAGTACAATACAAGAACTTACTCTTTTGGTCCTCTCCAGGTCAGCCTCGATGCATTTGATCCGCTCGAAAGAGTTCAGTAGCATATGCTCCTTCTCCCTGGGGATCTCTGGTGGCCTGCTGGCTAGATGGTTACACAAAGATTCAAGACTGTCAAGGCGTTGTAAGCATGCGGTCGTGTCATCATCACGTATGGACTGAGTCTGTGGCTTTTCTTCAGCTGGGACAGGCAAGGTACAAGAATCGGCATTCTCAAGCCTCCTTGCTGGTCTGGAGATGAAAAGGCGGAGGAAGGAGAGTAGCTTGATAAATGCTGTGACAACAACTTTAATAAAATTTTCCAAGCTCCTTCGGGCAATTGCACCATCCATGTTATAAGCATTATTTCCTGCCATTAACAGAACACTGATAAGATTAACAAAATCATCACCAGCATATCACTACACCAGTCACACTAAACTGGAGGTAGGCTCAAAATTCTGCGTCTATTGTCTGAACTCAAATAAACTGAGGAAAGATGCTCATGCAAAGAAATTGCAGACTACTTCTAAAATTGGAAGGCAGTAGCATGAACAGAATGTTTACATTATCCACTCTGCAATTAAGCAAGTTCTATGTTACGCTTTCAACTTTTGGAATCAAGCAAGAACACACACCAATGCTAGTATGAGTCAGGGGAATCAACCATGCATATTAATGCAGGAGGTTAAATGAATGGGTCCTGTGGGAGGACACTACACAGGTGGTGCTATTGGTGCTGTCAGATATACCACATGCATGGTACTTCATTCCTTCCTGTCAGATTAACAGTTCACGGCACCGTCATCCTTGGCATCTAGCATTACTATGAGCTACCAGAAATACAAAATTGAGTTCATTTTCAGTCAACTGGACAATTCTTATAGTTCTACCCTAGAGCGACAACCAGATACGCAGATTTCAGTCCTAAATTGATAGCAGTGTCAGCAACCGATTACAAAAGGGGCAAAATTGAAGGAATAGGAGATACCTAAGTCATGTGGGTTCCGATTTGTGGAGGGCTGCCTGTTATCAGCTAGTTGATTTTGCACCATTCCAGTAGCTTGCACTCCCCTACAAGATTCAGGAGCTATATCCCGAACAGTCTGGTCATCACAGCTATAGTAAGTCGAAGCATCTGTTGCCTTTACCTACAGCAAGAAAAAAAACAACCCATTGAAGGTACAACGCAAACTCAGGAGAAAAGATTGTCCAAGGCTAAGCATAGCTTCCAACAAAAAACTGAATAGAGCCAAGTAACCGTTAGGTTTAGCTTAAAATGGAACAGTACAATTATTTGACTTACTTCCTCATGGACTGGAGTGAGGCAGCCATAGTCAGCAGCTTTCTGAAAGAAAGAACCAAAATCATCAACGTCTGACCCTGACTCAGCATGTGATATGTCACTAATCATGCCCTGCCACTGGAAAGCACAGATGTGAATTTGTGAGGTTTAGAAGAAGATAAGAAAAAGAATAAGCACGTTGTATTGCTTGACTGGATAATGTCATTTTCAGACTCTTGCCTTCAACTGCTCCAACCGAAGAGATGAGCTGCTTCTTTCATCACCATCAGAAACTGGCTTGATTTCTCTGACACAACCAGCCTCCAAATTGTGTATCAGCTACAAATGGAGCATGCATAGGTGATATATTTTACAACATGGTATAAATATATTAACAACATTTAGATGAATTGCCTTCCAAATAAACAGCACAAAAGGGTACCTTCAAAATGAAAGGATCGTTCCATGGGCCTTTGTTTGACCCAAGACAACCACCCTTGTCACTACATGTGCAAGAACCACCGAGGAACTCTGGTAACTCACTGATAAATCACAACTACTGTCAAATCGTTGTAGAATGTACACATGCAAACCTATGTGAAATGTGCAAGAATTCAGACAAAGTCCCTTGACATGAACTTCGACCAACCTGGAATCAATTACTTCAAGAAGTCTACTCTGGTAGTTTGAACCAAGAACCTAACATGAAAGCAAAGAAGAAAGCTTATTGTTGGTCTCATGATGCATTTTGATAATACTCAAATATTCATGGAGCTTACATGAATCTTGGACGAAGTTTTTGGGTCCAGAAAGCCCTTCACGCTATTCCAGATCAACTTGAACCCACTGCCCGCATTCACAACAAACATTTGATGTAGTGTCTGCATTTACAAGTTCAAATGAATTTCTTCAGATCAAAATACTAGCAGTAACGAACTATTAGTCCATTACACAGTGAAATTAGAAACGACCTCAGGATAATAGTCACTGTCTATTTTCTGCATTCGGTGCACAAGCTCCCTAGCAGTCCTGGAGAAATTCTTAAATCCCTGCATGGAACAAACAAGTTGAAGAAACAAACAACCAACCAACAAAAAACACACAAGCAACACAAAATCTGCAGGCATGGTACAAGAAAAACCGTTCACATACCACACCCTGAACATCCAAGATGGTAGCAGTGGAATCAATGTGCCTCTTGGCTGCCAACGTGCAGGCAGGAAACCTCTCCCTGAAGGCCCTCTCAAACTCCTGAACATGGTACTTGATGTAGCGGTCCACCGAGGTGATCTGCATGAGCTTGTTCGGGTCGACCTTCCCAAGCCTCTCGATGTACACTGGGCGGCCCTCCCGGTCGACACCATGGTAGCCCTGAGGGTAGTAGCACAGCACTTCATCCAGTTCATGAAAATCAAAATCCTGACCACACAAACTCGTATCATATCAGCCGTTGTCCCACGATGAATCAAACAAAAACTCAACCACTAATCAACAAGGGCTTGAAGGTCAGTGTGTGTGATCACCTCAAGGATTGTGTCAGTACCAAACTCTTTCCTCCATTTCAGCATCTCTGCCCACATCTGCATTGCCTTGTCCATATCAAACTTCCTGGCCTTCAAGAACCTGTATCACACATACACCAGACAAGTTCTAGATCCCAGCATTACAAAACGCGGTCCAGAAGAATCAGAGACACATGAAAAACAGTTTCTTGGCAAGACCTTAGCATCATGTGGTAGTCGTCATGCTTGTCAGGGAGGAGGCCGTGCGCGGCGAGGCGGTCGTGGAAGGCGGCGACGGCGCGCTCCTCCTCGGCGTCGCGGACGTCCTCGATGGAGATGGCCGGCGGGAAGCGGTAGTCAACGCGCCGCCGGCCGCGCTTCTTGATCGCGTGGATGGCCTTCCGGCGCAAATTAGACCCGATCTTCCGCCGCCGCCGCTCATCCTCCGAGTTGCCGTCGCACAGCGATATCTCGATGTCCTCCGCATGGCTCACTACAAGGAGCGGCGCATTCCAACATTTCATCAAAGAAGAATACATCGCAAGAAAGGATATGCAAACACTGCAGCCATGAAATCGTTCTCACCTGACATCTTCTCCACCAAAGTCGGGTTCTTGGATAGCTCAGAGCTCGCTCGCGTTCCAAATGTCCAATCTTGAATCGCCTCTACGGGAGAAATCTCCAGGAAATTAGTTCGTTACATGAACGAGAAAAGAAAAACGCGCATTTGTAGCTGCAGAAAGGAGAAAACCCTGCGCCACAGATCTGAGCGAGAAACAAGCGGAGCAGAGGAACAAATCTCGGAGCCAAACAGAAAGAAAAAACTACAGTTTCCAGAGCAGAGCAAAGAACCTGCATTGGATACTAAAAACGTTGCAATAAATTCCATCCAGAGAACCGGCACGTAGCATCTCATTTACTCCATCCTAGTAACTACTCACCGTTAAAAAGAAACGATCGAACCTGACATGGCAGCTCGAATCCTACCTCAGAAACAAGAACAGGCACAAAGCCAAGCCAAGCTTCAAATCACCAACCTTAACACACTATCCCTTCGCCAAGGCAGATCCAACAAACCGAACAAAAACACTGAACCGAAGCAAGCCTAAATTTCTACAGATACAGAGCAGGGGACTTACATTTACGTGCAAGCATCAAGATTCCTGGAGGCAAGAGCAGAGGCAAGATTGGAGCTTTGTTTCCCTCCTCTGCCACTGCCCCTCTCTCTCTCTGCTTGCTCCTTCTAGTGGGCAACTGGAGGGTTGGTAGTAGTATTGCCTCTATTTATGTGTATTTTTATTGAATTGCGATGTATACAGTACATCAAACCGTATACATATACGGGTTCGTATGACCTGCTGTCGCAACGTACTCTTCTCCTGTTGCACAGAGAAGAGGGGAGAGGAGAGGAGATGAAATGGGGCTGAAGAAATGGCCTTTTTGCCTAGAAATGTGGCACGTTGCTTTCGGGTGGATGAGGTGGACCAGGATTTTCTTCAGATACTATCTCACGGCCGTTTTGATATCCCCTTCCATTAATGCTCTTAAGTCCCATGAAAAAGTCTAAAAGCATACTCCTACTTGGAGCATTAAGGGTGTCTAATTAAGGCTTTGAATGACTTGGAAAACTTTGGATGGTTTTATTTCAATTCTGTAACCCCTATACCATTTTTAATCAACCACCTTCTTAAATATCATTATGTAGTGCAATGTTTTAAAGTAAATCTTAAACCAGAAATGTTTTTAGCATGCTTCATCTGGTCATAAAAATATGTTATTTTGGATAACAATACCGTCCTGAAAATGCATAATCTAGTTTTTGGTTGCATACGTTATCTGATCAAAATACCCTTAAAAGGTATTCATACTCAAAGTTCTATACGCGAAATTTGTTACACGTATAACCAAAACATCATGTGTTCTCTCCTTGGAGTGGATTTGTTTTTTACATTGCGAGGTCATTAATATACTTGGAGTATTTATAATTATATTTTCTTAACGAAAATGGTAAACATGTAAGCTCAGGCTGATTTTTTTTTCTGAAATGTGAATTACTTGGGTCTTATCCTGTAAAGCCACTTCAAAATTCTACCCTTCACTTTTTCTTTGTTATGTATGGACGACGCTTGAATACCGGAAACAAGCCTAGAAGTGGATCTAAAACGTCTTCCTTAATATTGAAGTCTGATCCAAAGGAGTGACCTCTTTTTTAGCTTTACCGGAACAGAATTTTATCACAAGAATGTTGTTCCCCCAACATTCTGATTTGGCTGAAGATTAGGTCAGCACTTCGATGTGCCATGCAACAAAGCTGATCAAAATGGCCTACTTGCTCCGACATAACAGGAACAACCAATCGTGGCCGATTCCTCTACAGTGGTGGTCTGCTACCACTTTCCTACATGCAGCGATTGATCCAAATCTCTGCCTCCTGCACGAGTTCTGTTCTTTAACACAAGAAAAAAAAAGAGAAAAGGCAAAGAGGAAAATGAAAACACTTCTTCTTAGAAGTGAAAAGAAAAATACAACCTGAGCTGCATGTGTTTAGATCAAAAGGAGAAATAATCAATAAGTTAGGCGTTGCAGAAGTAGGTGAGGGGCCGCTCCCAGCGAGGTGGTGAGCCACACACACTTGTTAGGTCACGTAACAGCGACCGGTTTTACCGCCGTTCTCTCTCTCGCCTTTCTTTTCGCCGTTCAGTAAAGCGTCGTAAATCATAAAAAACTATACAAAATTTATTAAAAAAAATTAAATTGTTTTTTAAATTTATCTAAATTTAATGGGATTACTACACAGTTACCATTACTAAGTACGGTAATCGACGAATTGGTTAACCCTTGTCGCAGTACGCACAGTGCCTATCACCCACTGTCTCACGCAGTAGCTTCCGCTGTTCTCTCTTTTTGCCGAAAGCCCGAAACAGGAGGAGAGTGAGACGCTGTGGAGTACGTGCATTGCTGTGTGAGTATAATGTGAGGTATCATTTGAATCAGTAAGCTTATTTACTCGTTTTTTGAATTATTAAATAGTATTTTCTTTATAAATATTTTCTATATAGAAGTTTATTTAAAAAATTAAATAAATTTATTTTTAAGTTTATAATAGTAATATCTAATTAATTACGTGCTAATGACTTACCTAGTTTTACGCGTATCTAACAAGTCTAAGGGTGCGTTCGAGACTGAGGAATAGTGTAAAAAACTTTCTCGTTTTTTGTAAACGTGTTTTCCGATAGGTTAAACGATGTGTTTTTTTTAAAAAAAATTTATATAAAAATTATTTTTAAAAATTATATTAATTTATTTTTCAAAATTAGAACGCTAATAGCTCACATTGTTTTAGTAATCATCATCATCTTCTTTTTTCTCTCCCTCTCAAACTGACCCTAACGCATCATAGTACCTGAGTCGACCGACGGGCTACGGAAGAGGCAACCAAAACCGGCCGGCGCGGCGAGCGCGTTCGGGTTCGGGGGTGGTAGTGGGGGCAAAGCGCAGCGCGGCCCAGGAGGAAGAAAGCAAAAGCGACAGCATTATTTGGTCGTCAAAGGGAGAGCGCCTCGCAGTCGCAGCTGCTACATTGCCAGGCGGGCGTGTCACCGCGCCTGCGCGTTGCTGCCGCCTGCGCGCTCGCGCAGTTGGACCCGCACTCACGAGCGCGCAGGGCGCCGGTGCGCCGAGACGCCGCGCACCACTGGCCGAAGGCGTGGGTGCGTGCCGCCGTGCCCGGCACCCGGCAGCCAAATGCGTCGGTGATTAAACTATACTACTTCTGTTTAGCTGAATTAATCTGACCTTGTGCTATACTGATCGATACGTACAATGCACTTTAGTATGTGTCTTGATTATAGTGAGATATCCCGTGTGACCGACCAAACAACAGGGAGTGGTACACTGCATCATCAGAATCTAGTACTTCTACTTACACTATCTGTATTAAGCTAACATGTGGAGACCAATCAGCATCCTAGTAGTACTACAACTATACTAGCAATGCTTGTTTAGGCCGGGGTCCACTTGGGATTAGACGTTCCGATTGGGGATTACTCAAAGATTACAGCTATACTAGACAGCGATTAGCTTTGCCGTGGGGTCCGTCTCCTCCTCTTTAATCAAGATTCCGAGCGCGACTTGAGGTTAGGGCGTACGAGACGACGGATGAGATGTGTGTGGTCTTGTCGCGTTGCGGTCTCGCCTCGAGACGGTACGGCTTTTAGATGCGTGCACCCGTTCATACTCTCTCTCTCTCTCTCTCTCTCTCTCTCTCTCTCTCTCTCTCTCGATTTTTCGAAAAAAAACTTGCTTCTTTGATGCAAACGGCGCGCCCACCTAGACCCCGTGCTCGCGCGCGCGGTTCCCGTGCGGCCAATGCGTGCAACGCAGTTACGCAGGCACACGTCTCGATCGGAACAGGAGCAGAAAAGAGTCAGTGAACAGTGGATCGCCACGGAGAAATGCGAAATTTGGGCGTGTTTTTTGTGCATGGCCCGGCGCCGGTCCATCGCCGGTCGCGTCCACGGTTTGCATGTCGCCTCAGCATTGGGCGAGCTCGCCGTATCTGGGCAGAGGCTTGGGCTTCTTTTTCAAGACCGGTGACAGATCGGCGGCAACGCCAAGTCGCCAACCTTTCTCACCTTCTCCTCCTTCCAACTTTTTCACATGCGTACTTCCAGCTTTGTATACTCTTCTTGTTCTATGTGACTGAGATTGACTACACGTGGTATGGTCTCGTAGACCATCATGGTCATGTAGAGTATTTTCTTTTCATCGACGGTGATGTGTATGTAGTGTAGTAGTAGTATTTTTTTTAGACTATGGTACAGTTGTAAGATAAAGGGATTAGTGTTGTTCAAGTGCATGGGCTGGACTATGGATTTGTTTTTTTGGACGAGGATTAGGCATTTTTTTGGTTGGAGATGGAACATGCGTGCCTTCATTTCAGGGCGTGAGCTTGACTATTCGAGCACCCGCATGTTACCTGGCTGCAGAGCTCGCGGGGCATGCACGGGCAAAATGGACGGAAATCACATGTGCAGTGGGAGAACACCACCAAACGTACTGTCTCCCGGTACACCTTACCCCTCCCCTCTCTCCATCTCCGTTAGGATTTCACTGTTCCCTACACTTCAGCAAAAATACCCACTTATCTTGCTCCAAAGATGAACACAGCTCCTACTCACTGAGATATTTGTCACGGCTATGCCATGTAGGCTCACGGAGGGGTATTTGGTAGTTTTAAGACCCACTCTCTCCGTCAAAAAAAAATACCAATTGCTGGCTACAAATATAAAGATAGCCTATGTCTAGATTCATAGCTAGGAATTTATTTTTTCTGGACGGAGGAAGTAGATGTCGTATTTTAGCAAGTTTATTGATATGAGTATGCATTTTCAAAAGTCTATATATATATATATATGAGTAAAATGTAGTGGTAGTCCATAAATTTTGACATGGGTTTTATTTGGATCCATAAACCTGAAAATTACATCTTTAGATCTCTAAACTTGCTAAATATATTATCTTCGGTCCAAAATCCGACATAACATGCCACATAGACGCTGACGTGGCATCACCATGAATCCTACACTGGCTAACAAGTGATGACACTCACGAAATTTCTTTTTTCCTTTCACTTTCCTCCTTTTCTTTTTCCTCTTTTTTTTCTCTTCTTCCTATGGATGTAGCAGGTTAGCCCCCGAGTGAGGTCGTCGAAATGGACGGGGCGGAGGGGCCCGGGGTGTAGAGCTCGACAGGAATGATGGACAGGCTAGAGGTGGCCAGGAACAGCGCCGCGGCGTGTGAGCCGAGCTATGCGGCGGCTTCCATGGTGCTGGTGGTCGGGAGAGCTTGGGGGCGCCGGTGAGGTGGTGCTGAGAAGCTCTAGCAGTGGAATGTCGAGGAAGAGAGAGGGATTTCACGGATTTTAGCATATTGGCGAAAAAGGCGGTGGAGTCTGGGGCGGGTTTGAGCAGGAGATGGATGAGGTGGAGGTGATTTGTCAGCAAGAGCTCATGGGAGCCAACCCTACCCACCGAGCCTCTGCCTCTGCTCCGCTTCACCTCGTGGTGGATGCACGTCGTGTCGCCGCTTCTGGTTGCTCCTAGAGCTTGCATGGAGCCACTCCTAGAGCTTGCATGGGGCCAACCCCGTGTCTGGTCGAAAAGCCACCGAAACCACTGTCATCGTGGCCATTTTCCACAAGCTCGGTGAGGATTAGAGGGAGAAGAGAAAAAGAAAAAAGAGTAGGAAAAATGAAAAAAAGAGGAAAAGAAAAGGAAAAAGAAATTGGCCTCACTTATCAATTAGTGTAGGATTAATATGGTGATACCACACCAGTATCCATGGCATGCTATATCGAATTATGGATAGGATACGATACATTTAGTATGTTTAGGGGGTTTGAAGATATAATTTTGAAGTTTATAAATCTAGATAAAACCCACGTAGATGATACAACTATACAAACTTTTTAAGTACTGTAGATATATTTTACTCCCTCAAAAAAGAAAAAGATGAACAAAGCTCGATATTCGATCATTAAAGCAAGACCCTTTTCTACAAAACTCCAGTTTTCTTTTTTTTTTTTTTGAGGGATCTACGAAACTCCAGTTAAATAACTGCATTCCCAGCATACAGGGATTAAAAAGATGAGGCATACAGCGTCATGCCATCGCCATCATGTATTCCAATCCATCCAAAACGTACTCCATTGAAGGCAAGCCGCTTAGAATGATGACTCCCAACTGTAATACCCGTCCGCCATCAAGAGGCCGGCGCGCCCAGAGAGACTCTCCATCAATGCCGCGACGAGCACACGCAGCGAATCTCGCCGGGACGTCGTCGTCGTTGCACGTTGCCGTCGGGCAACAAATGATGGCACGCGTCTGTCTGAAGAAGAAAGCATACGAGTATATTTTTAATCTCCTGGCTAGCTTGCAAACAAAACGAAATCATGCATTGCCAAAGCTAAACACGATTTCCTAGCAGACCGGGTCGTCCGTGTTTTTTTTAGCATTTTTAATAGGCTCTTCATCCAACTCGGTATATCAAATTTTAGTTATTATAATAAAAAATAGTGCATGATGGCTAAATTTGGCCACCAAAATAAATGGTCGTTTGTAGGTCCTACTCTCTTTTCTCTGTGTAGAACTGATATGTTGTTATATTAAAAAGTCTAATGGATAGTTTATTGGAGCAAATAGAAAATATAAGGAGCGAAATTTTTGGCCAGTTAGCTATACGAACATTTAGATAGTTAGATTTGGATGGTCTATTAGAGATGCTCTAACACCGTGCAACTGAACAAAATGTCCATTTTGTGCGCACTGTTTGGTCATGATTCGGTAGTGTTTTTCTTTTCATCTTTCTTGATTCTTGTTTTTATGCAAGAGAAAAACAAAAGAATGAATTCTTTTATTTTTTTGATAATGGATAGAAATCCGGCCTCTATATCCACAAGTGAATATACACAGCTAAAGATTACAAGAGCGCATACACTCAAAATCTCATAACTAAGAAAAAAAAAAAATCAACCGGAAAAAAGACCAGAAGACTAGCTCCAAGCTTTTCTTCCTCACTTCAAACTTTAGGGAGATGCGAGCTAGCCCGCCCTTCCACCGCCACACTCTCTCGCTGTCGCTGCATCCATCACAAAAGCTCCTTCGTTCTACCATTGAGCAAAGGAAGGGAACGAAACTAGTCTACCAACCGCCTTGTAGTTGCCAAGCAACGGTGTCGGAGGATGATGCTCCAACCGCGGAAAGTCAGAAGACCCCCCTTTGAGATTCGGCCAGGGGAGTAGTTCTCAGGCGAAGCCGGCGTCAGGGCGTCGAGGAAAGATGCGCAAGAAAGCGTAGAAGAAACAGAGGAGTCCGGACCGTCCGAAGCGGGTCCGGACCGTCCGATCCGTGAACAAAGGCAGGAGGGTCCGGACCGTCCGATGCGGGTCCGGACCGTCCGAACCGTAGAAATCGCGTGGGGAAGACGATGTACAGCGAACGGTTCGAAGGATCGATCGACACACAAGGGAGACGAGAGGATTTATATAGGTTCGGGCCGCTCGGAAGCGTAATACCCTACTCCTGTGTGTATGCTATGTGGGAGAATGTGTATATGGTTTTGAGTGTTACAGGATTCTCCCGGCGAGCTCAGGAGTTCGGAGCCGAGGAAGAAGAACAGTGGCGAGAGTGCGCGATAGAGGGCCGGTCCTAGCCAGAGAGTGGTTGCTAATGCTGAAGCTTGCTTGTCCTCTAAAATGTGGCATGGATCCTCCTTTATAGGCGAGGGGAGTCCACAGTGCCGTTACATGGAGAGCGAGACCTTCTGGTGAGTTCTCCTATAGCCACGGCTGCCTGCGACGTCCACGCCGGGGTTGGAGGAATGTCCAGTCACTCTCGCCTGCCTGCTGTGTCCATGCCGGGGTTGATATGCAGCGGGCGGTGAAGTCGCGGAGATGTGACGGCGCGTCAGGTCATCTAGTCGTCTGCTGCTTTGACTCCGGCGTACGCCCTCACCACCAAAGTCAAAAGCCTCTGACTGTGAATAGCGATTGCACAGTGAAAGGAGCCTCCGTAGTCAAAAAAGGCTCTGACTGCACAGGAGCGGGCGACAGGCGCGTCACGCCCCGTCGCCCCGTCGTTAAATGCGGGTAGTTGGAGAGTTGGTCCGCTGGAGTTCTTCGGGTGGATTGGTACTCGGGCCCGAGGCGATCGGTACGCACTCGGGGCCGAGGGGATCGGCAAACTCGGCCGCACTCGGGGCCGCTCGGGGCCGTACTCGGGGCCACTCGGGCCGACGATTGGCAAGCCGAGGCGATCGGCTCTCGGGGCCGCACTCGGGGCCGAGGCGATCGGCACTCGGGGCAGTGCTCGGGGCCGAGGCGATCGGGGGGAGTCGGCAGTCGGCACCCGGGGCCGGGCATCGGCTCCCGGGAGCAGTTGACAATCGGCACCCGGGTCCGGGGCGACCGGCGCCCGGGACCGGGGGATGCGCGCCCGGGCCCGGCAAGTGCCCGGAGCCCCTAGATACTTGGCAGGAGAGCGGCCGTAGCCGGCCTTCTCTTGCGCAAGATGTGGACTCCGGAGAAGGCGCGTGGCGGAAGGTCTTCGCGTCCCCGAGGACTGGGGGACCCCCAGTCCTATTTTGCCGACAAACGGTCTCACACCACTCATCCACAACGTGAATGATTCTGTTGCTATCATGCCGTCATCGCCACAGAGAACCACCTCCGCCGAGCTGCCATAGCTTATCTCGCCAAAAGTCATTGCCGCTATGCCAATGCCACATCATACGACAACCATTGCCCCCCGCAATGTGAACGAGCCCCCGCCGCACCACCGACATAGCCATAGAGCCTAACCTCTGCCGAGCCGCCAAAGCTTATCTCACTACAGGACCGCCGGTGCCACGCCGTTGTCAACGCAAACCATGCCATCCGCCGAGCCGTCGTAGCTTATCTCGTCGAAGAGTCGTCGCCGCCACGCTGTCGCACTGCAGAACATGACCTCCGTCGAGCTGCCGTCACAACCTATCTCACCGGGGAGCCGCTGCCTACATGCCATCTTCACCGCTGACCTCCACCACCTCCCCCACCCCTCTTGGTGTTGCTGTTGCACTTGGCGTCGTTTCTAGCGCGTCACCGAGCCGACAAGCCAACATTCGCCACTGCCGAGCCGACACCACCACCATCACTGCCATCGCCACCTAGGACCTTGGTGCCATCGTTGCGCATGCCGCTAGTGCATCGCCACTGTTGACCCTTTCGCCGCACAGGCATTATGGCTTAGCCCGCAAGAAGCAGGCGATGCCCCTTGAGCCACCAGCTGGTCCCCAGCCGCCTGCGGGCACCACCAGTCAGCCTAGCCACGAGGTGCCGCCCCTCCAGCTACCTGTGGCCACGGGCGCTGTCTTTCTAGCCGCTGGCCGCTCCTCGCATGAAGAGTGTGAAGGTTTAGAAGGAAGGAAGGAGGAGAAAGAAGGAATAGGATGAAGATGAACTAGGAAGGGGACTAGGATAGGGCAGTGAGCGAGGGAAGAGGGGAGACGCAGAGGTCATGTGAGAAAGCATAGGCATCGGTTCTTAGGTCTACGATATGATATCATCCTTTCAGTTGTTGTATTTGTTTTAGAATGGATTCTTTTGTGTGAGAAGCAGTAGTACTAAAATTATTGGTGTTTGGACAGTGTGCTGAGCAGTTTAGGTAAAAGTGTCCTGATGACCTTGAACTGTCGTGCCTAGGCATGATGTGATGATGCGAAGATTGGTGCATATATGCTTTTCGGTGGAAGCCTTAATGCTCATTTTGCGTTGGCATTTTGCGATCGAGCATGGTCATTTTGCATATTGTTGTGTTTCTTCAGCCCCTAGGAAAGAAAGCACACATACGTAGACACTGGCAAGATTTGATCCAAATCTCGATTCTTCTGTTTTTTTAATGCATGGCAAGGAACCGAGGTGCACCGCCATCCAATCAAATAATTCAGCCAGACAAACCGTATGCATAGCTCTTAGCAAACACGTCACGTTGTCACCTCATCTCTCCACTAAATCAGAATTCGATTCCCATGTCCCATGGCCACTTAGGGTTATTCATGTCAACTTATCTTAAACCAACTATGGTTTTTTTACAGAGTTAGTAACTAGTCATTTTACCCCTAAAATTCTTTTTTGAAATCACGCTCAAATAGGACACATTCGACTAGCCCATTTTTAGTCTGGAATACACTTGTCTTTTCACCTGTTAGATAGAACACCGTTGTTTTTTTTCTCTAAAAACCATCGACACCAATTTTTTCATCGATGTGCATGTTTTTTTAAAGAATTAAACCCTAGTACTTCCTGTAAAGGAAATTTCATGTCTATCTAGAACCCAGCACAAAGAATGAGCCACTAGTAATTAACCTACCCCTACCATATATGGAACCAAAGTTTGGAATATTATCCCCTTTTCCTCTTGGGCTTTTGCTCCCAGCTCACTTTCACCCAACCTGTAAGTACTTGTCCTTGCCCATTTTGTCTCTGCTCCTCTAGTATACTCCTACACAGCTCTGTAGACATGTAGTGCAGTGAGACCAAGGGGACCATCAGGGCAGCACGAGAGAACGTACAAGAGACAATTCACACGCATATATACAAAATTATCCCAAGAACGAGATCTAACCCAGTGTAATTATGGATGTGGGGTTCAATTCGCGTCTCCATCTCAGTTGAGAGATTCTGGATTTCATGTGATCTGCCGTGCTGTGAGAAGTTTCCATATAATGATGGTGCCGGTGCCAAACTGAATAATGACATGGGGTTTTACTTTAGAAAATAATCATTTTTAGCACAATGTAGCATGTGCTGCAATGCAGAGGGGAGGTTGTAAATTTTATAGGACTCATTGTGTGAAGGAAACAAAATAGCCTCGCACTTCGAAACAACGTGTCATAAGTTCATTACCTCTTTTCTTTCCCCCAATTACATGCATGCTACATCAATATAGGGGGATGAGCTAAATTTTTATGTAAACTGATTGAAATTTTTTTATTTCAACTTCAAATTTGAATTTTAGTTCGTAGCCATCTCGAGTTGCAGATTACTGTTGGTATTAAAACCCTAATATAGGGCTCCTTTGGAACAAAGAAAAAGTAAATGAAATTATAGAGGATTAAAATTCATTAGAAAATATTCCTATTTTGTCATTTGGAACAAAGGAGTAACTCCTACAAGATCCTTTAAAATTCCTATAGAATGGCTCATTTTAAAGAAAATTTGGAGGAAAATTAACGTGAGCCTAGACCTCATGTTTTTGTCTCCTTGTGACCCAAAATTCCTATGATTTTTCTATAGTGTTGCTGTACAACAGTTTTTTTGCAAAATCGTATGGATCTATTTCCTGTAGAATCCGCTCTAGCATGACATACTATTGTTGTGTTTTTTTCGTCTCTGTATTTTAAAATCCAATGTTCCAAAGAAGTCATTAGAGTCCATGAATTCTGGTTTCTTGGATTTTGTATGGTAAAAGTGTAGACCATTCATCTAGCGATGGCTGGCTGTGGCGAGATCACGAGAATACTGGTACTTCCCGGCGTATAAGAGTCCTAAGGTAGACATGGACACATGGTTACCTGACCCCTGCCTGAGACAATCGTAACAAACATAAATGACATGCTGATTAGATGGAGTTCCATTCCATCATCTGTTCCCGAATATCCATCGAACGAAAGTGGGCAAATGTGCCTTTCAGTACACCGTAGCAAACCGAACTTTATCTGACACGATCGACGACCACCGATGCGAGCCGGTGCCCTTTAAACGACAAGCACATAGGGCCAAGAAACCGCTGCTCTCCTTGACCCCAACACAGACCAGCCAGCACCACCGATCCATCCCGCGCTAAACCCCCTCAAAAAGCCGAAACTATAGCCGCGCGCGCTCACACGCACGCGTTCGGCGTCGATCTCCACGACTCCACCCGTAAAACGAACAGAATCACAGCATGAGCGGCCACCTTTCGCAGCGGTGGATCACGGGCTGCGAGCGAGCGCGCGCACGGGAAAGGCGTCCGTCCTTCGCCGTGGCCGTGGCCGCGTGCACTGGTGTGGTAATTTGTTTACTAGTACTACGTGCGTGCTTTGATCAGGGAGCTCGATGCGTACGTCGTCGATGCCATACCGTGCGTGACTGTGTGTGTACATCCGGGCTCTCTTCGTCGTGCTGCTGGTGCAGTGCAGCGTTACGTTCCTGTCAGCTACCTCGCCTACACGGCTGCAGCCTACAGTGTGCAGTAGTTTCCTTTCGGCTCCCTGTCCAAACACCAGAGTCTATAGACCACAGCAGCAGAAGAGCTCTGTTTCTCTCTGTAGCTCACGCCTCACGGACCAGCCGCAAGGGCTGAGCGTCGAGCAGCCGAGCAGGCATCCGGCTGGCCGATCAGGACGCGCATCTCGATGCACCACCACCGTCTGATCCACCGGCTCACCGCAGCGTCGCCTCGTGATGCCCTTTTGCCGGGCCCACACATGGCGGTCGCTAGTACCCCGCTGCACCGGCCTGCGCCCCCATAAAACCGAGCCGAAACCCCATGGACCCAAAGCCGGTAAATCTACACTTCTACACCCGAGAAAGCCGTGCCTGCCTGCCAACCAACCAACCAGCCAGCCAGCGAGCGGCGCCCCAACACGCCAGCGAGTTCACGGCCACCATGCTAAAGTATCGCAGGGCCATGATTACCTCGTAAGTGGCTTCTGCGCAATGGATAATAGTGGCAGTACAGTGGTATGATGGTCTCGTAATTGGGCCTGGGTTTACTAACATGGATGCCATGATGGACGTAATGAATCGACCGATGGGCCTAAGTATAGCAGTAGTACAACCGATACTGTGTCTGGCATGTGGCTCGGTGGGAACAATAGGAACTAACAATGCAGGTGAAATCATAATGGACTACCGGCCACCCGCTAGCTGCAGACCGATACAGATCGGTGTTGCATACTTGCATGTAGTTGCATCTGCAAGTGCAATTGCAGCCGTGGGGCTGTGAGATCTGAGACGCAGGTTGGCGCGGCAACGGAGGCTGTAGCAGCAGCGCCCGCGCGACCATTTTGCTCGCCTCCTACTTCACTCATTTCAAAATATAATAACTTCTAGCATTTAAAATTTATTTAAAATATAACAATTTTATACTTTATTATGTTTTCAATTAATCACAAATTTTCATCATAAAATTTTTTCATCTATCTTCTATTTTCAACCAATCTCAAATCTTTTTTTATTTAATACTAATAATTTTTTAATATTTGTAGTTAACTCTAAAATCCCTTATATTTTAGAATAGAAACAATAGGCACGTAGAGACAGCGCTAGTAATGTGAGCCGGAGCGGGAGGACAGGTGGGGGTGGTAAACGTGGCATGGCATGTGGTGTGATGTGAGGCGAGGCACCGGCCCGGCCGGCGCACTGCGCTGCGCTGCTCGACCGCTCGCCATGAATGCAGGTCTTCTGGCCTTCTGGTTCTGGGCATGTTTGCCACAAAATTTTGGTTGGGAAAATACAGGCCCTGTTTGGCATGAAGGATTTTCAAGGAAAAATTAAACGAATATGAAATTATAGTAGTTTTTTTTACCCTTGGAGGTGTTTGAGATGGAGGAATGGAGCCAACATTTCCTTTGGAAAATTTTCATATTATTCCACTTTCATGTTCGATCCAAAGGAAAGAAAAAAAATGAGGTGGAGACTAATGGAATTTTTCCCATGGAAATAACAGCAAAGGAGAGAGCTAGTACAATAGCCAAAGTTGAAGTAATCTTGTATTTAAAGCAATAGGGTGGTTCCAAAAACTTACTTCATCCGTCCTAAAATATAGGACATAACTACCACTAACACAGGGACCAAGAAAGAATTATAATCACTTTCTCGTTTGGATCGTTTCGGTACACGAACGCATACGAGTAATAAGATTAGGGGGCTTGTCGGTAAAGAATTTAAAACAAACCGAATTTAGAGGAGGGAGAGGTGCTAGTTAATATATTTATGTATGCGCGTCTTGTATTAGAAGATATAGGAAAAATATTTATAACCTATATTTTAGGATGGAGGGAGTAATAAACAACTAGACCAGATAAAAGGATAGATAAGATTTCAATAACATCTCATTATAGCCTAAAAGAGAAGGATTTACCACTAAGCAAATACCAGAAGATTATTGTTAGGCCCTGTGTGCTTGGAGTGACGCCTAAAAAGGAGAGAGAGGGTTTAGGCATCCCTCCACACACTAACAGGGTGTTCGGAAGGGCTGCTTTAGCAGCTTAAAAAGGTGGCACACAAAACGAGAAATATTATTAGCACGTGATTAATTAAGTAATTACTATTAAAAAGTTGAAAAATAGATCTATTTGCTTTTTTAAGCTACTTTCATATAGAAAAATTTTAAAAAAAACACCGTTTATCGTTTTGGAAAACGTACACGTATAAACGAGGACCTAAGCCAATATAGAGAAGCTAGAACGAACACAGCCTAGTCAAGTGATGTCAACTCCATTCGATGCCAGTAAATGTAGGAGCGAGGCACTAACATGCATTGGTGCCTGGAAATTAAACAATAATATATTTAGGTGTGGATATTTTTCTCACGCGAAGGAAACGGATGGAGACGAATGGCAGCGATATTTTATTTAGGTGTGGATCCTAGGTTTCTGGATAGCTGCGGTGCTAATGTTTTTCACTCGTTGCAGCCGAGAGAGTTCGGTGCCTGTTACTTACTATGGGGCCTAAAAATTTTTTAGCTTCACTAGCACACTGTGGAGGGCTAATATTCATGGGTTCTAAACACCTGTTCATCTATATTTTTTTGTATTTTTAATCGTCTGTTTTGCATATGCATTCATATATTTTCTTTTTCTACGTTTGTTTCTGTGTGTTTTGTTTTTCTTTGATCGAAAGAGTGCATTAGTTTGGACTTAGTGTAAGGGAGACATAATAAACTGGAGTAAGTTAAAAATTAAAGCGCGGTACTTGACCAGTGGTACACCTACAGACCGTTTTCTCTCTACTCTACGAGACAAGACGAAATCTTTTTGTCAGGGTGTGCGTTCAACCCCACATGTCATGCAGTACGTCCGTAAAGTTTTCGGTGAAAACTTTTCTTGCTCGCTTGTACCGTTTTCCCAAATTTAAAAGACACTACTAGTACTCCTGTGGAACTGTACCGCGGACAGAGATGAAAGTTGCTGGGTGTTCCAGCTATCTAGTGACAACACAACGCCGATCTCGCTCGCGACCGCAAATCCGCAATCCCATCAGCCCGGACAGCACTACTACCACGTCGTGCAAAAGAGACAGGGATTCCCTGGTCGAGTGAACGGCGTCCCCGTACTAAATCTACAGCTCGAGCCAAAAAGCGAACCGTCCCGTCACCTTGCCCTGTAGTAGCTGTAGAAACAAACACAAAGGCACATGCACAGCGTAGCGTACTCCCCTCGTCTCGTCTTCTTTTCCTGTGATTTTTTACTGGTTTAGCCGCTGCATCCATCTAGAGCTATTTTATTAGATACCATCTAATATTATAAATCTAGACAGTGTAACGTACTCGTCTCGTCTTCTTCTTCTATTATTTTTAACCGATTCAACGGATGTATCCATCCAAAGTTACTCCCTCCATCCTAAAATAATATATAATATAGTAACCTTTTAGTAGATTAAATGTCATTCGGTACTATAAAACTGAATATTCATATTACTAAGTGATATTTAATCAGTACTAAATTATTTTATGTTGGGACGGAGGGAGTAGTAGCTAGCTAGCTCATCGGATGCCGCCCCGAGCGGCGAGAGAGAGCCGGCCACTGCGCCGAGACTTGCATGTGCAGCGGCGCTGTACTTGCAGGCGGGCAGGCAGGCAGGCGCGCGCGCGGCGGGCGTCGCGACAGGCAGGGCAGGTCGCGGCGACGATGGGCACAGCGCGCGTGCTGGCGTCAAGCAGCTAGCTCGCGCGTCCGGTCACAGATTCCGCGCGACCTCTTGGCCTTTTCCGTGCCCCCGGAGCTCTCGTCTTTTACCTCACCTACACACTATACGAACCACTCCCTTACGTGCTCCCGAGCAGATTTCCACTACTGTTACTAAGCCTACAGTGATTAACAATAGCTGTGTGATGGTGAACTATTGGTGTACAGTGTCTCATTGTTGAGACGTACGAACCTTCGGCAGCTACACCACGAGGAGAGGTAAGGCAAAAAGATGGTGCATGGAGAACCTGCTGCCCCTCTGTGCAGTGTACTCTGCATGGGCGAAATTAAATTCGTTTCGCTTGCTAGCACTTCATTTCATTCTCTGAACCTCTGAGAATCTCGCAAGCTAGCAGAGCGAGCCTGTGGGGTTAATCCATCCGACGAGGTTAAAGAAGAAAGAGAGACGGGTTGAAATGAATGAAGGGGAATGTAGTAAAAAGCCGCATTTACTACGTGCAGGTAGGGGGGCGCATTGCATGCATGGATTCCATGGAAGGGAGCGCGGGCAGAATGACGACGGGTGCGTGGGATCCCGTGCACCGCACTGTTCGTTACGACGAGGGCTCTTGCCTTTCCTGGGCCACGCGAGTTATAAATTCTACCTCCCCTGCCTGTGCACCACGTCGCCGCCGCCGCTGCTGCCGCCGCGGCTATAAATTCGTCACGCGCGTCCGGTCGCCGGCCGGTGGCCTCACGCGGCCGCAACTGTTCACGTGGAATGTTTTCACGTCAGCTCCAGTAATGGCTCCAGTGTGTAGACGCTAGTAGTAGGAGTAGTAGACTGTAGACAGAGTAGACCCAGCGACTTGCAACTTTGCAGTTCAAACGGAGCAAACTACAGGCCCACAAACTGGCCTTTGGGCCGTGTCGTGTATTTTTGGGCTTGATGGGTGAAAGGGAGACCAGCCCAACATTCTGGGATATTCGGATCGCGCACTGCACGAATCTTGACGCGGCCCAACATGACAAGCCGCTTCGAGCCCAACGCTGAGAGGATTTTGATGCGATGCGCCACCGAAATATCGCGAGCTCCACTCCTCGCACTCTGTCTCGCCGTGCGTCTCTTTCCCCTCCCACGCCTCCCTCCGTCCCGATCCATCCACCGGCGGCAGCGTCGCTTCCGCGGGCGCGCCAGGGACACTCCAGGTGCGTCGCCTTCCTCCACTCGCGGCTCCCTCTTCTCTGGGAGCCGGAGCCGCTCCTTGTGTGCTGAGCTGCCGCAGCGGAAGTTCGGGCTCGCGAACCTAACCTACCTTTTGAATTTGGTTTCGCTGTGCTAGCTTGCTTTAGATCTCCGAGTTGTTTGGCCGCTCCTCTGTAGATCCACGAGTTTCTTTGTTCCAGGCTGTACTTGCTTGGTTGTTATGTGCTTACATATGAAGAGTGAAGTGTTTCATGGTGTGTGGAACACTTTCAGTTCTGGGTGTTTAAGAACTAAGAGGTTGTGTAGGATTTGTTTAGAGGTGCTGCTATAGGTTCTTGTTGTAACTGTTGCAGTGTTTTTGCTCCCGATAAATGCCTGTGCCTTTTGGTTATATGGAGAATTTTCGACTTTCTTGTGCCTAGGACATGCTGTGTCCGTTTGGTATAACTGTAGCAGTATGTTTATATAGCCATTATGCCTTCTTGGTGGAAAATTGATATCTGCCACCAACTCAGAAATATTGTTATTCTATATTTTTGTAGAATGGAGATTTTCGCAAGATCTACTAGCAAAATACTAGGTTTCTGCAATTATGTTAGAACTTTCAGGTGTTTTTTGTGCTAACAAACTATTCCTGTCATAATTACGATGAATTTCTTGTTGACTCCAAATGAATTATGAAGTGTTTTGACCGAGCAATATGGCTTGGTTACAGGTTAGCTCACACATGTTCTAGGCTATTGGAGAATTTTTGGTTCAGATGGCTGGGGCTCTGCACAATTCTTGTGCTCCAGCTCCATTATTGTGGGCTCTTCTGTTGTTGACTGTGTCACCAGGCAATGCATTCTATTTGCCTGGCAGCTACATGCACACATACTCCCGAGGTGAGGAAATATGGGCTAAGGTGAACTCTCTCACGTCCATTGAGACGGAGATGCCATTCAGCTACTACAGCCTGCCATACTGCCGGCCCCAAGGCGGCATCAAGAAGAGCGCTGAGAACCTCGGTGAACTTCTCATGGGTGATCAGATAGACAACTCACCCTACAGGTTCCGTGTGAATGTTGATGAGTCCCTCTACCTCTGCACTACAAAAGGGCTTAATGAGAATGATGCAAAGCTCCTCAAGCAGCGCACACATGACCTCTACCAGGTTAACATGATGCTGGACAATTTGCCTGTCATGCGTTTTACTGAGCAGAATGGTGTCACTGTACAGTGGACTGGCTTTCCTGTTGGGTACACTCCAGCTGGAATCTCGGAAGATTACATCATCAACCATTTAAAGTTTAAGGTGTTGGTCCATGAGTATGAGGGCAGGAATGTGGAGATCATTGGCACTGGGGAAGAAGGATCTGGTGTCATCTCGGAATTTGACAAGAAGGGGATGTCTGGGTATCAGATTGTTGGTTTTGAGGTTGTGCCTTGCAGTGTGAAGCGTGATGCTGAGGCTTTCTCGAAGCGTAACATGTATGACAGCATCGAACCTGTGAAATGCCCAATGGAGCTTCAGAAGTCTCAGGTAATCAGGCAACAGGAGAGGATCACTTTCACTTACGATGTTGAGTTTGTGAAAAGTGACATTAGGTGGCCATCTAGGTGGGATGCTTATTTGAAGATGGAGGCAGGTGCTAAAGTCCACTGGTTCTCCATTATGAACTCCCTAATGGTGATCCTGTTCTTGGCTGGAATTGTCTTTGTTATATTCTTGAGAACTGTCAGGAGGGACTTGACGAGGTATGAAGAGCTCGACAAGGAAGCTCAGGCACAGATGAATGAGGAGCTATCTGGGTGGAAGCTTGTTGTGGGAGATGTATTCAGAGAGCCAACTTACCCTAAGCTGCTGTGCGTCATGATTGGTGATGGTGTTCAGATTTTGGGCATGGCGATAGTAACAATTATTTTTTCCACACTTGGGTTCATGTCTCCAGCATCAAGAGGAATGCTTCTTACTGGAATGATCATTCTGTATCTTTTCCTTGGTATTGCAGCTGGGTATGTCAGTGTGCGCCTATGGAAGACTATTAAGGGCACATCTGAAGGGTGGAGATCAGTGTCCTGGTTAACTGCCTGCTTTTTCCCTGGTATCATGTTCATAGTCCTTACTGTCTTAAACTTCGTCTTATGGGGAAGCAAGAGCACTGGAGCTTTACCTATCTCACTATTTTTCACCCTTTTAGCTCTGTGGTTCTGCATATCTGTGCCATTAACTCTGGTTGGTGGC
This sequence comes from Oryza meyeriana var. granulata, assembly GCA_003991445.1. NCBI lineage: Eukaryota > Viridiplantae > Streptophyta > Magnoliopsida > Poales > Poaceae > Oryza > Oryza meyeriana. Next base: position 277,340 of record RYFJ01000845.1, on the reverse strand, counting down.
TTTGTTGGTACAAGAGCAACACAGATAGAGTTTCCTGTGCGTACCAATCAGATCCCAAGAGAGATCCCTGCACGGAAATACCCATCATGGCTTTTTGTCCTTGGTGCAGGAACACTGCCATTCGGAACCCTGTTTATTGAGCTCTTCTTCATTCTGTCAAGCATTTGGCTTGGAAGGTTCTATTATGTGTTTGGCTTTCTGCTGATTGTCATTGTGCTGCTTGTCATTGTCTGTGCTGAGGTCTCTGTTGTTCTGACATACATGAACCTCTGCGTGGAGGACTGGAGGTGGTGGTGGAAAGCTTTCTTTGCCTCAGGATCTGTTGCGATCTATGTGTTCCTCTACTCCATCAACTACTTGGTCTTTGACCTCAGAAGCCTGAGCGGGCCTGTCTCTGCCATGCTTTACCTTGGTTACTCATTCCTAATGGCATTTGCAATCATGCTGGCCACTGGAACCATTGGATTTTTGACATCATTCTCCTTCGTGTACTATCTCTTCTCATCCGTGAAGATTGATTGATGACTGAAGATTGCTCTATTCCATGGCCTTCCGGATTTGTGTTGCCTGTGTGTGGGTGTGAGCTTCACCATCAGATGCACTGCTTATTGTTTGAGGTGATTTTGATCAAGATAGATGTTTGTAAGATGAAATGCATTCTCCACCTAGCGGATGTAGTTTTTTTTCTCTCTATTCCAACTGTTGTGAGTTGTAACTGCTAGAATTAATCTAGATATATGCAACCCAGCTTTGCAAGGGTTTAAGAGCAATGCTATGTTGATTCTCGTGCTTCTCAGATAAAATTCTGTCATATCCAAGTGAAAATGTAGCCACCTGCCGTTCTGGATAAAATTCTGACGTTTGATCAAGTAAGATGTTTTTAAGATGAAATGCATTGTCCACCTAGCGGATGTAGTTTTTCTTCTACAACTGATGTGAGTTGTAACTTCTAGAATTAATCTAGATAAATCCAACCCAGCTTTGCAAGGGTTTAAGAGCAATGCTATGTTGATTCTCGTGCTTGTCAGATAAAATTCTGTCATATCCAAGTGAAAATTAGCCACCTGCCGTTCTGGATAAAATTCTGACGTGCGAGCTGAAAATTACATATATATTCTGCTCCTGACAAAATTGTAGTAATACGATTGCAAGTACCTGTTTCCTTTGCTAACATGTATAGAATAACTCTATATTTCTTTTTCTGTAGTGAGTTTGTTTCTCGCTAAGTTGTTCTGAGATATGAATTGTTGGATGCACCTGCTGTTCCTGCCCCTCTGCAACATTGGTAATACCGGACTTGCGATTACACAATATCACCACATTTCTGATGTAATGGATGTGATGGTGTGACCATGTAAAGAAGCCATGATCTTTTTTTTCTAACAGTTTAGTTCATGTGATAAAGTGATAGTATAAAGCACAGTGGCACAAGCTGTTGTTTATTACAGGAGGTACAGTAACTTTAGATGTGGAACAGAAGATCAGGTGACACGAAGAACACACAGAGATACATATTGCTGCATCGATCACAACTCCGGCGCCAGAGTTGGAGCCTTACGCCGTCGAGCTCTTCGCATTCTTGGCCCAGACGATGTGCCCGTACGGCATGAGGTGGCAGACCGGCGCTCCGCCGGGCTTGGTGCCGAGGAGCTTGAACGAGACGTGCTCCGGGTTCCACCGGGACGTGTCGGTGTGGCACACGGTGGCCACGGTCACCACCGTGCCGCCGTCTCCGGCGCCGCTGCCGCCGCGGTGCGAGCCCTCCATCTCCACCATGTATGCCCTGGCCGGGCCGGTGGTGTGGCAGCGGTACACGGTGTACGGGTACGCCTGGTCGTGGCACGCCACGAAGCCGGAGCCCTCGACGGGGAGCACGGCGCGGACGGTGTACTCCTGCAGCGGCGCGCCACCGCGGGGCAGCGTCGACGTCAGGGCGGTGACGTCGCGGGTGCCGAGCGCCGCCATGGCGCCCTCCACCAGCGCCTCCAGCGACGTCGCGCAGAACTTGGATTCCCCGGTGAGGGTCGGCCACTCGCACGTGCGCAGCATCTCCCTCATGCCGGCCGCCTCGGCGGAGCCCGGCGCGACGCCCAACAGCGCGAGGACGCCCGGCAGCGCCGCCGTCGCAAACGGGATGGAGTCCGCGACGCGGCGCGGCAGGAGCCCGAGCGCCGACGTCGTCGCCGCCGGGAAGTAGAACGGGAGCCTCACGCCGACGCGCACCGCCTCCTCGTGGAAGAACACCGTTGTCGTGGCCGCTCCGACACCTCGCGCCGTCGTCGACGCCGCGGCTTCGGCGCCGTTGATTCTCGGCGCCTTGTAGTCATACCCGAAAGGTTCGTCCTGCTCTCCGGTGGTGGCCCCGTGGAGCTTCCTTGCGCTAACGTACTCGTCGTAGTCGAAGTCGTCGTTCCTGGCAAGTGCCGCCGGCTCTCCCGCGGTGACGCCGCTGCCTTCGTCCTGTCCACTGTAGCCGTAGCTGAAAGGCGCCGGCTCCCCGACGCGGGTGGCGGCCACGCGCTTGCTCGAGTCGCCGGCGTAGTCGTCGTAGTCCAAGTCACTCGCCGTCGTTGGAGAAGATCTCTTGTAGTCACTGTAATTGTAAGGGTATTTGGTCCGCGCCGCGCCACCGGCTTCCACTTTGCCCGTCGTCGAAGAGGATCCCTTGTAGTCGCTGTAATCGTAGGGGTATTTGGTCCGCGTCGCGCCACCGGCCTCCACTTCGCCGACGAAGTTGGTGTCTGCAACGACATCCATGCATGCACGTGCAACGATCAAAGCTTGAGGAGAGTAATGGCGGCGGCGGAGGAGGAAGTATACCGACCAGGGCGGAGGAGGCGGAGGATGGCGTCCGGCAACGGGGAGTCCGGCAGCACGGCGCGCCAGAACACCTCGGCCGTCGACGGCGCCGCGTCGCACAGCTGGTGAATCGGCGATGCATATCGTTGTCAACGAGTGATCATTATTCATTAGTACGTGCAAGAGGTCGATACAGACGAACGTTTCACGGTTCAGTTGAGTGGCGTCACGAGTGTACCCCAAGCACGGCGGCGGCGGCGGCGACGACGACCAGAGCGACGAGGAAGCGCGCCATGGAAGCGTTCGAGAGAGACAGAGCAGCCAGTTTCTCTCCGGAGACGACTCGAACGCGCCGTGTAGCAGAGTAAGGCGACCGGGCTGTCACCACGTGGTACTTATAGGCATGCGGCGCCGGGGCCAAACCTGCCTGTGTCTCGCTTGAGATCAACGGCGACGGTGACAGGAAACAGAAAAAGGCTAGCTCCGACGTCGGTCGCGCGGGGCCGAGGGGAATATAATCTTGGGCGTGACGTTCGCCGGCGCAGCGCGCGTGGCACGCCGGCTGGACGACGCGGGTTGCATGGGGGATTTTCGTGACGCAGCCTTGATCCGTCCGGACGTCACAGTAAATCATTGCATCAGCCTTTCATAGTTCCATTTACTTAGGAAGTGTTTAAATTGGGTTATTGTGTTGGCTTATAAGCCACACGAAAAATGAGAAATATTATTAGCGTGTGATTAATTAAATATTAACTATTAAAAACTTAAAAATAGATATATTTGATTTTTTAAGATACTTTCATATAGAAAATTTTAAAAAAAACGTATCGTTTAACGTTTTACGAAGCATGATAATAGAAATCGAGAATAAGCTATAAATAATAAGCACAAAAGAACAGATTTAACAAAACTAGATGACTCTTATTGTATCAATAATGCTTCGTACCACACGTCCAATCTATAAAGAAAAATTGGACGCACCGCTTTGCTCTCCGTTCCCTGTTTCCTCTCTCAGCATTGTGCGCTCTCATCTGATACATCCCCTAGATCCAGTTGGCATCGTCGCTGGTAATGGCGGCGAGCCTTCTGATCATGCTCGAAGCCTGCCCTATCGACCTTTTTGTGTGCGTCATCTTCAATTAAGGTTTTTTTTTGACTTTATGTCATTTTCTTGGATGACGTATTCTTAAATGCCATCCTCCTGATAAACTTTGATTATTTGCTATATGGGTTTACCGGATTGCTATTTTACCACTCTTAACTGTCACCTTAGCAAACGGAGTTAAAAATGATCTTGCTGCCCCTTCATCTCTCCTCTCCCTTATTTCTTGCATCGCTTGGAGTCGGCCTCGCCGCCGTGGGCGGGGACGAAGCTAAGGAGGGTATCTATTTGGCTCTGTTACGACTGAATTTTACAATCTACGTTACTGCTAGCCGCTGCATCCATATTTTCGCCGAGTCAATCTGATCGGTGAGGTCGTCCAGTGCTTGCTGTCTGAGCCAGTCCTCGCGTCGGCCTTCTTCCTCTTGCACAGCACCGTGATGCAGCATACCTTGCTGTGCACGGTCACCAAGGAAAGAAGCAGTAGCAGGCAAGATCAATCTGTGGATTTTCAAGAAAACAAATAATAGGGATAAAACAAGAGATCGATCTGTGTGCACGAGTAAAAGGCAACAAATCAATTTTTCAATCGAATTTGTTACACCCACACGGTTTGCTACTAGGAGTTCCGTTATTGTTTGGCATACACATACACATACAGAAGGTTTTCGGCCACGACCAAAACGACCGGAATTAATTAACAGAGATAGTTTTCTTCGGACATGACAAACGGAAGCGAGATTGCTATACTCACCGTGGAGGACTTGACCGAGGGCAAGTGACACAAGATAGAGGAGCAGATAGCGATGGTGAAGAAGACAATGTTTGTGCGCTTTATCGAGACCTTTTAAGGCATTATCATAAGGGATACGCCACCGCCAAAGATCATCTTGTCACATAAGATAACCCTCAATCTGTCTGATCTATCTTATGCTATTCAAGAATACGCTGTCAGTTGTATAGATGCATCTATTAGCGCTTATAAGGATAAATTTGATGATGCTTTACATGAAGCTTTTAATAGTAGATTAAATAATATCGTTGAGAAAATTGGCTCTATGACGACCAATTCTTAATTATATAATGCCATCCCTAGTTTTGCCGCTGTACAACATATCTATAGCGAGATGGATAGATCAACAGGTATCGACACAGCCGATTACATAGAAATCGGTTTGCCTGAAAACTTGACTACCGGTCCGCACTCACACCGGTCAGATCATGCCCTCTATTGCCGGTTTGACCAAAAACCTCTATGGTCAGACCGGGCTGCCTATAGTCGGTCAGATCAGCACCCTGGAACCTTTCCAAAACTTTTACGTCATAACTAACTGTACTGATTTTAATTATTATTTGCCTCTTATAACTTTTAGTACTATCATTCCACCTACACTTCATATGGGCATCGATGGTTACTATGAGCCAATTCCAAACCATGGATATGACGAATTGGCACAAGGAGTGCGTTACAGCCAATAGGAGGTTTACTCTCAAAGCCCTGTTGCGCCCGTACCTTTTAGGCCACAAGTACAAGAGGATAATCAATTAAGGCCTGAAGCTTCTGAAGATTTGCATGAACAAATACGTGACATAGTTAGAGAAACTTTTAGAATTGAGGCAAAGCATGAAGCGATTCAAAAGCCTTATCGTGATTACTTTGATACAATCCCATATCCTCATGATTTCAAGGTGTCGGAGTTCATAAAATTCAATGGTAAAGATAACTTGACAACATGGGAACGTATAGGTCAATTTCTAGCACAATGTGGAGAAGCAAGTAGTTCCGATGTATTTAAATTACGTTTGTTTCCTTTATCTTTACATGGAACTACATTTACATGGTTTACTAGTTTGCCTACTAATTCTATTCATACTTGGTCAGCCAAAGTTCCATGCTTATTTTTATACTAGAAAAACTAAACTTCGGCTATCTAATTTAACGTCGGTTAAACAACAATATGATGAGTCTATATATAATTATATTAAGAGGTTTATGGACATTAAAGACCGATATTCTACTTTAACGCTTATTGATAAAGAATTAGTGGATCTTGCTTTCGATGGATTACTTGGCCCTATTAAAGAAAAATTAAATGGCTAGATATTTCTTGATGTTAGTCAATTAATACACTAAGCTCTGGGTCAAGAAAGCCAAGTTGATGATACTAGTTCGCATACTAATTTGAATGATGATGCAAAAGCAAATATATTCAAACCAAATGACGGTTCGGATTGCATTATAAATAATGGTAAAGTATCTTTGTCATCAAAGACCAAATCATGGATCGGTCATATGAGTAATGAAGAAGAGATTGATAGTTTCTTGCGGGTTAATGATGAGACGAAAATAAAAAATACATCGCATACACATGAAAGACCGTATCCTGAGCATACATATTCGGTCCCATACCCACAAGGATTTGAAGTGCCCGACTTCACAAAATTCATAGGTTAGAGTGACAAAACTACTAATGAGCATATCGGCCAATTCTTTGATCAGTGCGGACAGGCCGATAGCGATGATATATTAAAGTTAAAATTGTTTCCACTTTGTTTACCGGGCATTACATCTACATGGTTTAGTTTACTTGCTCCAAATTCAATTTCTACTTGGTCGCAAATGGAGCACAAGTTTCTTGATTATTTTGGAGATGCAAGCTTAATAGAGCAAAGATCGGTTATTGATTTATCGGTTGCTTGCAAAGACATTTCGGTTACACATATGGATAAAACCAAAATTGCATATAATCCTCTCCCTATTTCTCCAATAGATTTTGAAAACAAGAAAGTATTGATTTGGTCAAATGAAGCTGAATCCACAAAAGGGAAAAATATCATAATTGGGGATCCTCGGCCTGAGATGATTAGGCTCAAGAATGCCAAGGATCATAAGGTTAAAAAAGATGAACAATCTAGTTCCAATAAGACTAAAAAGCCAAAGCTCACATTTGAGATGCTTATGGCTAAGTACAAGAAGGGATTGGCCAGTCAACGATTCAATGGGTCGATCTAATAATACAAAAGGACCAAAATCACCTCCTAGGAAGAGAATTGGTCAAATGTCGAAGCAATCGGAGCCATCAATAGTACCAACTCCATGTGAACATCCGATTGTGATGCCATGGTTTCCATATCCAATACCATCACCTGGTTATCCTTTAGATTCTTCATGCCGTGGATGCCTCTATTGACAATGCCGTTTCCGTACTCATCGCATATGTCATCTCATCAAGGATGGGCTAAACCACCAAGGTCAGTACTAAGTTGTTCATTTAACTCGCTTATTCCAAACAAAGACCGTTTCCTTACTAAGTATCGGTCTGGTGAATCAAAAGTGAAAAAGGTGAAGAAGGTATGAGTGAAGAAGGAAACCAAGACTTCGGAGGTAGTTAATGTCAAAGTAGGGACAAACGAGGTCCCAATACCTTCTGGAGATACTATGGAGCCAACACAAGTCAAGAAGACTGAAGCCTTCAAATCAACCATCAGAACTATTGGTTTGACCAGGCCTCGAGGTTGGTCCGACTGGACCTGTCCAGAGCCGAACAGACCAAGCGCCGGTCCGACCAAGCTTCAAGACCGGTCGGACCAGAGCCATCCAGAGTCGAACGGACTAACCGCCGGTCTGACTGGGCCTCAAGGCCGGTTCGACCGGGTCTCAAGGTTGGTCAGGATAGAGCCAGGGTCGGTCCGACCGGCAACCAAATGCTGGTCAGACTGGCTTGACTGACAGAAAACATGCAAATAAGAGGAAAGAGGATGTAGGAGCTTCAACTGCGAATAAAGGTAACAAAAGTAAAAAATCAAGCTCGTGGAACTCAACCACAACCGATGTGGGCACCTTCTAGCTTATCCCGCTGCCAAAAGAGGAGGCTACAACGTCTTCGAGCCTAAGAACAAAAGGAGAAAGAGGCCGAAGATGTAAGAGATGTGTGTCAAATAAATTATAGCCTCAAACAATACCTAAGCGAGTGTGGGGTCTATGGTAGCAAAGTTGAAAGACCGGTGATTTCCCTAAGCGATGGTAAATCCAATTTGTCGAAAGAAGTGTCATTGGTCATTAGAGATGATTCTCTTCCACATGATGCTATGTGTATTAATACGGTGTCTATCTTGTCTTCAAAATCGAGTACTAACAATAGCCGGTTTTGCTTGTGGGGCAAGATGTCAACATGATAGTGAGCATATAAAGAGAAGCGAATGGCGAGGAGCGCATCGTAACAACTTTGGGAGCCTCCATTTGTTGGATTCTAAGGCGAGGTATGTGTTTGTTATATTTATCATTGCATCATGCCTATGCCGAGTTAAAAAGTTACTTGATATATAACACATGTATTTTTGTTTGTTAAATCAATATTACCATATACATGTTGCAAAGACCAATTTTGTGTGGTGGAATTGGCAAGTGGGCATATACTATTTTTTGAATATGATTTGGCTCGTGATTCTTTGACATCTATAAAGCCAAACCATATCTATTTTTATGGATCACCATATTGAATATAGTGATGAGATCAATTTTGTTGATATTGCACTATAGAGCTTTTGTTTCTTAGTAATTCGGCTTATATGAATGTCCAATGTCTTGGTTTTGTTCTAATATCACCTATAGTAGTTATTCTTGCAACATTGACCTTATTGGAATTCTTTTGCACCTATGCTTGACCCAAGTGCTTATGTTTGCAATTGTTAAAATCCATGTGTGTGTGTGAGACATATGATTTTGGTGATTCATTATTAGTCATTTTTACTCATATATCAAGTGGCTGAAATTGTTTAAGGCTTCGTCATTTCTTTGAGTAGCCACTTGGTTGAGTATCTAGACATATGTCACGCCCGAAATTTCCATCCAAAATTTCAGCACACTATGTGTATATAATCCCCTTCCAGAAATTAGCCGGGGGTACACAAATGACATAATTGATAAACAGAGTACACAACCTTATATATTAAATAACAAGTGCAATTATTACAGAGGTGGATAGAACCTCTCAAACTGAAATAACTTTATAGCAACGAAAATAATAAACGTCTAGCGTAGCGGCTCCACTCCACAAGCATCTTGACCAGGCGTCAGCTTAGTCCTCCATATTACCTTCGTCACTGTAGAACTCTTATTTTGATGGTGTTAATTATATCAAGGTGAGTATATGGAATATTCCACAAGTCACATAGCAAAATGCAAATATGCATAAGGTATAACAAAGATAGGCATAATATGACTATTTTTCATAAACAACATTTAAATGAGCATTTGAGAATTATAAAACAAGTAAATAATTAAGAAATATTAATCATCACTAAACAAACTTTTCCGGCGGAACAGGCCCATTCTCTCCATTCCCGGAGATTACCAAACATCTCTCCATGCCCAGAGATTCAATGTTAACCACATTATTTCAAATTAAGGCCTCATTTGGTAGAGCTCCAGCTCTCAGATCCTGGTTCAGTGGAGCTGTAGCTCTACCAAACAGTCTAGCTCCACTAAAAACTGTGAGGTGGAGCGGCCTTCGGGTAGCTCCACAACTCCAGCTCCAGCTCTGAGAGCTGAGCTCTACCAAACGGGGCCTAACCATTAATGAGTAGTATAAGACTAATCATGAAAAACATTCTTAGTCTCACCCATAACCACGGTACGGTTATTCAAATAGTTTACTCTAACTAGAGGTGTACAAATGTATCCACAAGATATAACTCCACAACATATTACCATGCGCCTCAATACCACCACGATACCTTGTAATGAAATCGTGACAAGACCCATCGTATAAAACAATCTAGCATAGTTCACCCACCGAGATACCAGTCTTTTCATACTTGGAACAGACTCACTTAGCGCCCCTGTGGACTTATCACCGCTACTTCACAGTCTGGTGTTCCACATCAGATCATGCTATACAATAAGTCAAGTCGTTGTCCATTCTGGCTTGTAATTTGTACGGTAAATGCTTCACAACAGTAGCTCGCGAACTAGTCCTTAGTTATCATGAGCACGACCAGCAAAACCATGTGCTCATAACCATCATTAGTTAAGTTTTAGTTAAATATTAATTAACCAACCATGACTAGCCGTCATGAGCTACAAATGATTATCCATGATGAAGTTATAAGTGGAGCATATGTCAACCCACATAAAATGATACTAATGTTTCTAAGTATGGCTAAGCAAAACCTAATTAATCTAGTAAAACCAATATATAGGATCATGACTAGTCAAATTATATCCCAAAGTTATCAAGGTAAAGATATCAATAGCAAAAGGGGGCCATAACAAAGGAATATAGGTTTACCATCTCGATGACATTCAAAAATAAGTGCACTAGTTGAATGAAAAGAGAATTTAAACCATAGGATCAACATGCTCAAGAGATTTTGGACCCATATGACTTGCCTTGCTGCTCTGGATTGCCTCTCATGATTTTCTCGATGTAAAACAGCTCCTCGGAAATGTCGGTAGCTAAAGTAAATAAACAAAATGAGTAAATCAGTACATAAGAACACATAAACAGGTCATGAAAATATTTTTATTAGATAGACCTCAATTTTAGATGAATTTTGCAAGTTGAAACACCCCAAACGGAGTTCATATGAATTAGTTATGGTTTTTAGAATTTTAAACTGGTTAAAATCATATAAAGAAAATATTAAAGGAATTATGATGCAAAAAAGAAATTATTTTTGAAAAGGAAAAGATGATTTATTACGTCATCAAGCCCGGGTTCACCGTGGACTAGGTGCACAGAAGTGACCTATGGGATCCAACGGCTGGGATTGGTTTTGACTAGGATTGACCAAAATCCAACGGCCAAGATCAAACCAAATGGGATGGAGGGCTGGGATTGATCGCATTAGATTGGATGGCCGAGATCGAATCCAGCGGTGCGATCTCACCCGAGGCCACGCTGGCAGCCATGCGAGCACCACACGGGACGGAGAAGCTGAGGTGGCAGCTGGTGTGGACGGCTACGTAGGCACGGGCTTGCCGCTGCCGTCGGCGGCTCTGAACTTGTTGGTCGACGGTGAATGGTGGCAGAGTGACGCGAGCTGAGAGCATCAACAGGTAGAGAAGAGCGAGGCGAACCTTCTGGTGTCTTGCACGGCAATGACCGGCAGTGGACAGCGACCGGCAGTGTCTCCAAGCGGCGGCGAGCTTCGGGTTGACGGCATTCCAACGGGCTTCAGCGGTGGCTGTTAGGCGGTTGAGCTTCTTCTCCTCCTGGCGAAGTTGACAAGCGAGCCTGCGGAATTCGGTGACGACGAAATCGACGGTAGCGAGCGGCTGAAGGATTATGGCAGTGGTGGTGCTCGGTTTCTCAGAGGAATGACGGTTAGCGGCTTCGGCGAGCTGTGATTCGGGTTGGTTTTGAAAGAGGGGAGCTCTAGGGTCCTATTTATGGCTCAAGGAGGAAGAATGTGAGCTGGACACGACCGAGCGGCGGCGGACGGATTTAGGGTTCGCTGGGATAAGGTAAGAGCTCGAGTCCAAGCTCCACACAGCAGCAAACTTCCTAAAACTTGGGGAAAAAGAAATAGGAGGCTGAGGGATTCAAAACCCCTCAATAAATTTTGAAAATGGCCGAAGGAATCGACGAGATTAGGTGGCAGACGACGGCGGCGTAGGCCCATGCACATGTATATGTGGTAAATCATGAGAATAAATCTCAAGGAATACAGACACTCATATCAAGCATACGTTTCACCGTAAGAACCTTAACGAATTGAGCTAATAGTTTCATTCGACCAACTTTTTGAAGTAATTGGATAAAACTGTTCTCCATAAATGAATCGATGGATCTTGATCTCATTAATTACAAGTGATGGAGGAAAAAAGGAAAGGATAAGAGAAAATAACAAGGATATATGCTTTGGAATGAATGAAATGAAATGCAGTACGGTATTTGTGAACGAATGCAAAGTAGTATAAAGACTGGATCACAAAAGCGCCATCACATCAGTGTTCCTGCATATATCGTTCTACGGTTCTACTGAGTGATAATTTCTTGACAGTCAAATGCATGATTGCATAGTGCAGACAAAGGCACAAAGCTGAAACTTGTGTGACCTACTCCTGTAATGCATTCAAGTCGACTAATGTGCATTTCAATCGGTAATCCCCTAACTAGGGGGAGTGCGATCCGTGGAGCAGATCCGTGGAGCAGATTCAGAAAGTAGCAATGATTCGATTCAGGCTCCTCCGCTGAGGATTATTACAATCACAATATAAATAATAATCTTAGACATTTATTAATTCAGTCTGTATAGCAGCTATAGGCACACAATGTAGTACTCCTAAATAAACTAAAAACTTATTATTTGTGCTCTGGAGATAATATTCGGCGGAATTAAATAACAGATGTTTTTGTGCCGAACTGGTGAACAAAGTAAATGCCGAAAAAATAAAAACACCACTAGGCTACTGATTTATTATTACATCAAATCCGACCAATTAGCCTGCACATCTATAGTGGCTAAATCATTGTGGATCCGCTGAATAGTACCTGCATGAGCGTTAACCTTGAAGGCGAGGAGGCCACGGATACGATTGGAGTCGTCATTTTCGCCGGAAAATCCAGAATCTGCAGATTGCGCAGCTGCGCGGCAACCACGAAGTTTCTGAGTTTCGATGGCTCGGCAATGGTGCCGTAGAAGAGCTTGACTCCCTGGGGTATTCGACTGACGAAGCAAGAGATGGATAAGCGTATGCCGCCACGGGTTAGCTTCGGAATCCTGACTTGAATGGTGCCTTCCTTCCCACAGCGGAGAGGCGCCAAGCTGATGTCCACGGCGCCATGGACGCCATGGATCCGCCGGCTGTACACCCCGTGGAATGGTGTGAGGTCGCTGAAGACGGCCATACCGTCGATGACCTGCAGGTCGTCCTGTTCCTCCTCCCCTTTCTTGATCGTGAGGTCGTACTCGATCAAGGCAGGGTTTTGCAGCGAGATGCCTCGTTTAGGACCAGACATTCTATGGGCGGGTACGGATCAGAGTAATGGCTGGGGCAAGACGAACGGATCGTCCCGGCTGCGGCGGAAGACGTAATTGCGCAGGGGTTCGTAGAGATCCCGGGCAGCCATGAAGCCGTAGATCTGAACCGGGGCGTCGCCACTGTTATTGGCGGCGGCGGACAGAGCTGCTATCTTGATGGAGAAGATCTGCATCATGGGGCAGCCACAGTGCAACACGCAAGCGGTCCAGCATAGCCGGCAAAGATCGGTCGGAGCCGTCAGCCTCATGGGTGCCAAGCGAGTCTCGCGGGTGTCGTCGAGGCGGTAGAGGCTGTGGAATGAGTGGGCGTCGGGCCTGTAGATGGATCCGTCGCTGTGCTTGACGCCCATGAGGTCGGAGGCTTCTGGTACGTAGTTGTCGTCGTCAATATCATACAAGAATTCCTCTTCCTCTTCCTCTTCCTCAGAGTTGTTCTCCACCTGGTGGTCATCCTCTGTGTTGATTGGATCGAGGAAACAAGGAACCTGTGACTTATCTTCCTTATCCTGCCAATCGCCGGCGTCGCCTCCCCGCTCCATGAATGGATCGGTGGATCGAACCGCCTTCTCGTCCTTTTCCTGCGACTCCGGCCACCGCCGATCTCCGGCGTCGCCTCCACACTCCATGGATGGATCGGTCGATCGAACCGTCTTCTCGTCCTTCTCCTGCGACTCCCTCTTGTCCTTCTCAGGCGACTCCGGTCACCGCCAATCTCCGGCAATTGGACTGGTCGATCGAACCTTCTTCTCGTATGTCTCCGGCGACTCCTGCCACTGCCAAACGCCGGCGTCGCCTCCCAACTCCACATCCCAGCCCATGAGGCCATGAGCCCATCACCGCATGACTAAAATTCCAATGCAAGGAGTCCAACTCCACATCCCAGCCCATGAGGCCATGAGCCTACCACCGTATGACCAAAATTCCAATGCAAGGACCAAGGAGCCAGACATATGATCAATTGACCGACACGCATTTATCGAATCGTCTTCCGTGTCCTCTGTCTGTTTTGCCGTTCCGCGGTTCCGCCGCTTGCCCAGCGGCTCTGCCTCTGCCCCTCCGCAATCTGCAGGCCGCAGCACGGAGTCTGTCCTTGGTCCTCCCTCCGCTTGCGATGACAGCGTCGTCCGTCCGTGGTTCCTGCTGCAACACGCTAGGTAAGGTATAAGCCATCTATCCAATCCATATCCAATTACAATTCTGCAACTGATCGGGTGGGGACACTTAGTGTTTTATTAGATTAATCAACTAATTAGTAATTATTTTGTTTCCTGATTAGATTGAATAATATAATCCAAGATGAAGAGGACAAGGACCCTTGATAGTTGGTATAAGCCGGTTGTTTCTACTGAAGATCCAAATCTCAATAATGATCAAGCTGCTGAGCCGAATGAAATACAAGTTCAAGAACCAGAGCAAAATGCATCTGCACCTTTAGAATTGTAATCACGTAAGTCTTCGTGTCAAAAAAAAAATCATATAAGTCTCCTATGCTTCAACATATCACATATGCTACCTTATTTTGTTATCTATTGGAGCTAATTAGTAGATAATTGTATAGTGTGACTCATGTAATCGTGTCGGTTTGCTTATTATCAATGCTCTATTCGAGTTAGTATATGTGCATCTGTATGTCGTATTTTTTTTGCTTGTGTCATTGGTGGCTTGGCTCCCCCCATGTCAAAATCCTGGCTCTACCCCTGCCGTCTTCTCGTCCTTGTCCTGCGACTCCGGCCACCGCCAATCGCAGGGGTCGCCTCCCCTCTCCATGGATCGATCGACTAATCCCTCTCCGGCTGACTGGTTGTTTTGAGTCCTAATGTCTTAGCTTGTTGCTGCCTTTTATCTGATCCGATGGGAAACCGTATCCGATTCCAATACAGCATTATATTGCATTTTCACCCAAACCAAAGAGGCAAAGACACCACGGGTCTGTTTGGATTCTGATCACCTTGCCTAGCCTAGCAAGCTCAAGCTAGATCACGGAGGCTATAGCCTTAAAAAGCAAAGCACCTTTGTTTGGTTATCCAGCCTGGCAAGTGCTAACTGACCCACGTAGTGCCAAATAAAACATAGGAATTTAAAAGTTCATGTATTTGAATGATTCAAAGGAAATAAAGCATAGGAATTACTAAGAAAATTGTTTCGGAAAGAGAAATACTAGAGAAGTAGAGAGAGAGAGAAAGGGAGAGAGTGCATGGGATTCTCAAAGAAAAATAAAAGACATGTATGAGCTCGTACTTAGATTTATATGAAATTGAGGTGAAAGAAGCAAATCCATAGAGTTTTTGCCAATGATATTCGTTTGTTTCAAAGGAGTTTATAGGAAAAGTTTCCCAAGGATTAAAATCCTCCCCGTTTCCTTCCTCCAATCCAAAGAAACACTACATGTTAGTATAGTTTTCATGAAGGAAAAGTTTAAGTTTGTTTATGCTCCCCATTCCATATTATAATACATTTTAAGTTTGTTATATAAGTTTGATCAAGTTTATAGAAAAACATAGCAACACATATAACACCAAATTAATTTTATTAAATTCATCACTGAATAGAAATGAAATCCACAATTGAATTTATTTTTATAGTATATTTACTTTATGTTAAAAATACTACTATATTTTTCTATAAACTTAATCTCTAATATTATAAAAACAAAAAGCGTTAATGCCGTCCGCCGTGTGTCTTCCTTTTTCCTCCAATTTTTGCTGCGTGGCAACTTACTCCGCTCATATAGCTTCCGTATTTTCCGATTGGGCCCGAGGGGCTTCTTTTCAACGATTAGAATAGACATCACAACACACAAATCGAATTGAAACAAATTAAAAGAAAATCAGAGAGCCATATACACAGATCTAAATACCAGCCAAATCCTTTTCACATATTTTATTTTCTTTGGTCCGATAAGATAAGAAAAGGAAACAGAAACAGAAAAAAAAACTGGTTGAAAACTAAAAAGATGATGACAAGAAAAGATTGGGGAAGAAGCTCAAGCAGAGCAGAGCCGAGCAGCATGCATCGAGATCGATTTGACCAGGAAGAAGAGGTGGACGGCATCCCTGACAAGCACCAGATCCGAACACCCATAAGGCCGCAATTCTTCTTCCCCTCCTCCCTTCCACCGCCACCCTCCCCTATCGAGTCCTCCTCCCCTTAGCCTCCACCCCCTCCTACAAGAGGTTTGCGTCCTTCTTTGTCTTCCCCTCTGCCACCATGCTTAACGAGAGAGGAGGGCGATGCGGGGTATGGGGGATTGGATCGAGTAGGAGAGACACGAGTGCTTCGCCGTTGTCGCTGCTCTTGCTCAGAACAGAGAAGTCGGGGGGAGGAGGTGAGGGAGGGCAATTAATCTAGGGCTAGAGATTCAACGGTGCAGCTGTTTTTGTCCAAATCGCATCGCAAGCTATCCTGATCATCCGATCACATCTGACAGCTCTCAGCAGATCTTGCCGACTCAGGCCGTCGCATGCTATATGCGCCGTCCGAAAATTAACAAGCCGTGCCATGTGAGCGAGAGAGACGGCCGTCATTGTGCACAGTAAATATGTTGTTTCACTTTTGCGGGCCGGATTTTTAATTATTATGGGCTAATTACATTTAATTTACTTCCAACTGATTTAAATTGTTTTCCATTTACAAACTTAATTTTAGCATTATTTTAGCCATTAAAATTTGCTAAAAATTGAGATAAAATTTTCCTCATCCATATTAGATTATTTCTAGATAAATGTAGCCAACAGAAAATTTTGTTATATATTTTCATTATATAGAATTATTTTCTGATGATAGATGATTGTAATTCTATGTATTGTTTTTATAAGTTTATTTCCTTCGTCATTTTTGCCCAACGGTATCCTAACTAATACCCAAACATAGGAAATGTATTCCCTGCACTTTATTGAACCTTGTCAAGCCAGCACTCCCCTTAATCATGGATCCTAATTATGTAATTTTTTTCCGTAATCTTAGCCTTTTCCGTTGTAACGTATGAACACATTGCTAGTTAAACTTAAAAATAATTTAAGAACAAACTCAAAAGGTTTTATAGGGGGGCATATGTACTCCTTTTGTTTCAAATTGCAAAATGTTTTGATTTTTTTATAAACTAAACTTTTTAGGTTTAATCAAGTTTATAGAAAAGGCACCAACATCTACAACATCAAATTAGTTTCATTAAATCTACAATTAGATATATTTGTATACTCCTTCTATCTTAAAATAAAAAACTTAGTGCTGGATGTAACACAGCCTAGTAATACGAATCTGAACAATTTTTTTTCTAAGTTAAAATTTTTAAAGTTTTATCAAGTTTATGGAAAAACGTAGTATTTCATATTTTCAACACAAAACAAATATAGTACTCCATCTATTTCACAATATAAAAACTTAGTACTGGATATGACACATTCTAGTGCTACAAATCTCACAATATAAAAACTTTAAAAATATGACACATTCTAGTGCTACAAATCTCACAATATAAAAACTTTAAAAATTTTAACTTAGACAAAAAAATCCAACACGTGTTACGATCTGAACATTCAGCGGCAGTAACAGCTGTCACCGTAAGGAACAGTAATACGCGAAAAGGCCCCTGCCATCCTACGGAATTACCATCCGGTCCAAAATCCGACCGTTGTCTGCCTAGTCCTCCCCCTTCCTAAAGCACTCGACCGTTGGACCCAACCATCCCTTAAGCCACGCGCGGCCGACCCGCCGGCAACAAATCATCACGCCTCCGCTCTTCTCCCCTTTCATCTCCGCTTCTCCCCCATCTCCCGGCTTCCAATCTCACATCAACTCGAAGCTTTCCAAAGAAATCGTCTCTTTCCTTCCAGAGAGATCGGTTCTTGGACCATCTGAGGGAGAGCTTCTGATGGAGGAGCAGCCGATCAAGAACGACGTCCACATCGTGGAGATCCCGGCCACCGGCGACAGGGCTGGTCCTGAAGGCGGGAATGCGGAGGCGACGGCGTTTCTTGACAAGAAGGCGGCGGAGTCGTCTGGGAGCCATCCGCTTGGGGAGATCGCCGGGAGCGCGGGGCACCTGCTGCTGCTCAAGCTGTGGCAGCGGGAGGAGTCCCGCCTCGGCCGCCGCGCTTGTGCGCTCGAGGCGCTCATGGACGCTGCACGCCGGGACGCGTTCTACCTCTGCGCCGCCTTCCTCGCCTTCCACGGCCTCTCCCTCGCGCTCCTCTTCGCCGCCTCCGTGTCCGCGTCCGCCGCCGCAGCCTCACCGCTCTCGGAGCGCGCCTGTTGCAGGAGGTGGTGGGTGCCATCGTCCCTGTCGCTGGCAGCCTCCCTCGCGCTCGCCGCGGCCGTGCAGCTCCGGGTCTGCGCCTACTGGCGCTCGTCGCGGGGGCTGCGCCGGGAGCGCGGCGACGCGCGCGCGCTGGCGCGGTGCGTGCAGGAGCTCCGCATGAAGGGCGCGGCGTTCGACCTGTCCAAGGAGCCGCAGTACGGGGTGACGAGGGCCAAGTGCGCCAGCGTCGAGGGCGCCGGGGCGTGGCGCCCGCTCCTGTGGTGCTACCAGAACATCGTCGCCGCCTGCCTGCTCGCCGTCGCCGCCGCCACCATGTGCTCGGGCAAGTTCATCTTGTGCGCGTAGGCCGGAGGCTATGCTTCAGGTAAGCTGCACATCCATTCGCTTTCTTTTGGCTTTCTTCTTCAAATCTTCAGAAAAATGTCATGACTAATTATCTGTCAGCAATTAAGATTTAGGAGTAATTAGCAAAGATTAAGAAGAAAACATTTGTGAGGCACAATCAGTATACTTGTTTGATGTGAATTCTGAAACCTGCACTTGTGCTGTCAGCAAGTAAAATTATATAATTGGATGAACAACTTTGGATTAGAAATTTTTCTTCATTTGCAGTGAAATGTTGATGTTAATTTTTAATGAAATTTTGCTCTCTGAACTTGCAGTGCCGCCAGTTTCTTGGTGCTGATTTGGAGGATACGAAAGGGGATTGCAAATGTTTGTCGCTGCATACTTGCATAGGACAGACTGACCACTGCTTGTGCTCCAATGGTTATTAGAGAACTAACAACAATTTTTCTCTGCCCTTAGATGTTCAAAGGGCGTTTTTCTTTGTATTGATTTAGTTCCTGAAACTCAAATACTGTGCTATTCCGGTTTCCAGTCAGTTTTGACAACGCAATAACATTGCAAGTTTCATGCATTTCAGCAAAGAAATGTTATTTTTCAGTTATTGAACTTGCAAAATTTCTTTAGGTAGAGAGGAAGAGGAAGTCTTAGACTTTGCTATAGCTTTTGACTTGATGGTAGCCAACACTTTCTTTAGGAAGAGATAATTCTACTTAGTAACTTTTAGTAGTGGCCAACACTCTAGCCAGATTGACTTTGTCCTCACAAGAAGAGAGGATAAACAAGTATGCTTGGATTGTAAGGTTATACCTGGAGAGTGTGTGGTTTCTCAACATAAGCTTTTAGTGGCTGACTTGCGCTTCCGGGTGTGCGTTCGTAGGGACAAACAAGCTAAGATTGCAAAAACGAAGTGGTGGAAATTGAAAGGAGAGTCGGCAGAGGTTTTTAAGAAAAGGGTTATTGAAGAGGGCCCTTGGGATGGACAAGACGACGCAAACAACAGGTGGAAGAAGATAGCAACCTGCATCCGGGAGGTGGCTTCAAAGGTGTTTGAAGTGACTAAAGGGAGTGGATGCGAACCTAGAGATATTTGTGGGTGGAATGAGGGCGTCCAAAAGGCTATTAAGGAGAAGAAAGAATGCTATAGGCGTTTATACCATGATAGGAGTGTGGACAATATAGAGAAGTATAAGGTGGCAAAGAAGGCAGCAAAGCGTGCTGTGAGTGAGGCAAAAGGGCGGGCTTACGAAGGTCTATACCAACGATTGGGTACAAAGGCAGGAGAGAAGGACATCTATAGGATGGCTAGGGTTCGCGAAAGGAAGACGAGGGACCTCAACCAAGTTAAGTGCATTAAGGACGAGAGGGAGCAGCTTTTGGTAAAGGAGGATGAGATCAAACACAGATGGCAAGTGTATTTTGACAAGTTGTTCAATGGCGAGAACGAGAATACAACCGTTCAGTTAGATGACTCTTTAGATGATACAAATAGGCGCTTTGTGCAGAGGATCCAAGAATCAGAAGTCAGAGAGGCGTTGAAAAGGATGAAAGGGGGTAAGGCAATGGGTCCTGATGGTATCCCAATCGAGGTGTGGAGATGCCTAGGGGATATAGCTATAGTATGGCTAACCGAGCTGTTCAACAATATTTTTCGGTCAAACAAGATGCCTGATGACTGAAGGAGGAGTATATTGGTACCGATCTATAAGAATAAGGGAGACATTCAAAGTTGCACTAATTATCAAGAAATTAAGTTGATGAGCCATACGATGAACAAGTGATGGTGACACATGTGACTTCTCGATCAAGATAGGACTACATCAAGGGTCAGCTTTGAGCCCTTATCTATTTGCCTTGGTGATGGATGAAGTCACAAGGGACATACAAGGGAATGTCCCTTGGTGTATGCTTTTCGCGGACGATGTAGTATTAGTTGATGAAAGCCGAGCGGGAGTAAATAGGAAACTAGAGTTGTGGCGGCAGACTCTAGAGTCCAAAGGTTTTAGACTCAGCAGAACTAAAACCGAATATATGGCATGTGACTTCGGCACTGCTAGACATGAGGAGAGGGATGTTAGTTTGGATGGTCAAATAGTACCCAAGAAGGATACCTTTCGATATTTGGGATCAATGCTACAGAGAGATGGAGATATCGATGAAGATGTTAGCCATAGAATCAAAGCGGGGTGGATGAAATGGCGTCAAGCATCGGGTATTCTCTGTGACAAGAGGGTACCACAGAAGCTAAAAGGCAAGTTCTATAGAACGGCGATTAGACCGGTAATGTTGTATGGTGCAGAATGTTGGCCTACAAAAAGACGACATGTTCAGCAGTTGAGTGTTGCGGAAATGCGTATGCTACGTTGGATTTGTGGTCATACAAGAATGGATCGAGTCCGAAACGATGATATACGTGATAGGCTAGGGGTAGCACCAATTGAAGAGAAGCTTGTCCAACACCGATTGAGATGATTTGGACATGTCCAGCGGAGACCTCCAGAGGCACCAGTGCATAGTGGAATCTTAAGGCGCGACAGTGATGTTAGGAGAGACAGAGGAAGACCAAAATTGACATGGGAGGAGACAATAAAAAGGGACTTGAAAGGATGGAATATACCTAAGGATTTGTCTTTGAATAGGTCTGCTTGGAAAGCAGCCATTTACGTGCCTGAACCTTGTTTTGCGGTTCCTGTTGGGTTTCAACTCTAGCCTACTCCAATTTCCTTGGCACTGAAAGGCTTTGTTGTTGTTGTTGTTGAACTTGCAAAATTTCTCATAGGCAACACTGTCATATTTCCATTAGCCATCAGGTAGAACCGGACAGGCCTTTTTTGCCTATGATTTCCTGAGCTCTGCCACGAGTGGCAATACTACCTGCCAGTAACCTATCCCAGTGAGCAGTGATTTCATGTCAGCAATCCTGTTGTTTTCAGAACCATGGTGTTATAAGTAATCACTACACATCGGAAACATATAAAGCAATTTGATGTACAAGGTAATCTACCGAGAAGCCACGTCAGTATGATAGAACATAAGATAAGCACCTGTTTCCTGTCTCTTACCAGTGCCTTGCCAATCCTCAGCCATGAACAGCTCAAGCTACAAG
This sequence comes from Oryza meyeriana var. granulata, assembly GCA_003991445.1. Classification (NCBI taxonomy): domain Eukaryota; kingdom Viridiplantae; phylum Streptophyta; class Magnoliopsida; order Poales; family Poaceae; genus Oryza; species Oryza meyeriana. Next base: position 255,743 of record RYFJ01000845.1, on the reverse strand, counting down.
AACTGGGTGTTTTCAGGTGTACTATTCAAAGAGGTCTTGTCAGTGGAGTGCTAGTGGCAATCATGGTCACAAAGCAACAAGTTTTGTGGCTCTGCTGAATATAAAAAATCAGCTACTACTGAATTGGCCACTGCAGGTCTACAGCTTACCATGTCCAATGTACTGCCACTGGATTTCGATCCAAAGAGAGTGCCGAGCACACATAGGCAGAGCTTGGAGTTTTATGGAACTCTATTCCTAAGTTGGTAGATAACTATCATGATAATTTAGACCCACTGCTCAAAAGATGAAAAATAATCAGCTGAAGAATCAGCAAGTTGAAGAATATAAACATGAACACTAAGAAAAATTGTTAAATCAACAAGTAATATAAGTAGGTATGCCCCAGATCATGCAAAGAGTATCCATATTACACATTGAACTAAGGACACTTGTGTGCATACAAGTCTATAACGTTGGCTATAACAAAAATGCAGGGCTTAGGTACATCAATACATCCACGTATCGATTATCGACTACTTAGTTAAAGGAGGAAATGGGGATGCCCATTGATCATTGTAAACCACCAAACAGCCATATAGCAGGGCAATACAGCAAAGGCAAAAAAAGTTCAAAACAACACAAATATCTGTTTTGAGCATAAACTTCAAACTTGTAGTGTTTAATCTCCATTCTAAATATCTAAAATACATTGTGACACAACCACATATAGATAAAGGAAATATAGAACAAATCATTTCTCAGCAACTGATGTTGCACAGCAAGTAAGAGAGAACACAGGAAATAATTCATTGTGATCTAAGTTAGACATGCATAATTACCACTATACAGGCTTCCTCAATCGCAATAAGCTCGCCCCATCCAACTTGTATTGTTTAACTTGCATCCTAAATGTGTAAAATATATCGTGACACAACCAAACATAGAAAAGGAAACAGAGAACAAATCATTTCTCAGCAATTGATGTTGAAAACAACTGAGAGAAAACTGGTAATAATTCATTGTGATATAAGTTAGACATGCATAATTACCACCATACAGGCTTCCTCAATCGCAACAAGCTCGCCCAATCCTCAAATCGGATTGTTTATACACCGAGAGGAGGCCCCTCACAACGATCATCACATCTTCTAGTTATTTCACTAAACTTTAAGCTATACGGTAGGAAATGTTACTGTGGCCTGACATAGTAGTAGGACATGGGGTCAGTGGCGGGTAAGCCAGCGGCCGGGTGAGGGATCCCCGCGGCGACGGCGGCAGCGGCCTCGGCGTCCTTGGCCTCGTCGCGCGGCACGATGTCGACGAGGAAGTCGAAGACCTCGGTGCGGGCGATGGCGGCGGCGATGTCGGACTTCTGGAGCGTGCGGCGCTTATTCTCCTCGGCGTGCGCCCACCCGCGGTGGGTGAGCTCGAGGATGAACATCTCGCAGGCGCGCGCGAAGACGACGGGCGCCTCGGCGGCGATCATGCGGACGTCCTCGTCAGCCTTCATGATCTTCTTGATGCGGGCGAGGGGCAGGTTGTGGTTCTTGAAGTCGGCGGTGTGCTCGATCTCGCGGTACTGGTCCGCCCAGAAATTCTGCAGCTGCGCCGCGGTGGCCTGCTGCGAGGCCGCGGTGGCGGCGGCGGCGGCCGGGGGAGGGGGGGCGTAGAGCGCCGGCGCGTGGGCGTAGGGCCCCACGGGCGGAGCGTAGGCCCCCGCCGGCGGGTAAGGTACGGGCGCGCCCAGCACGGGCGGCGGAGGTGGGGGCGGAGGGGTGGTGGATTTGGGCTCCATTGCTAGGGTTTCCGGGGAGGAGGGGAATGGGGGAAGGAAGTGGTCTTGCTGCCGATGCGGAGCGTGGCCGAGTGGGGAAGGGAGAAAGGGAGGAAGAGGCTTTCGTTCGCGTGGGGGATTAATTAGCGTTGCTTTCTGGATTAATTGCGAGATTAATGAGGCGGCAGTATACCATTCCCTCGAAGAAGTTGCAGGTGGTGGCTGTTATTTTACTTAGCTGGCTAAATTTATTTTTTGATTACATAAAAGACACGTATAGACGCACACACCACCACAGCGGTGGTGCTACCTGGACAGGTCAGACGGCTGTCTGGGTTCCAACTCCGGTATTTTCAATATCCGTTGATCCATGTAACAAATTGTCCATTGTTAGCGAACATTGTTGGTCGCTCGATCGGCTCCACGATATCGCTGGCTCTGTCACTGTATCGTTATACACATCGTACCATACTTATTATACACATCTAGAAAAAATATATATATATAAATCGGAGAAAAGCGCGTGTTGCGGGTGCACACGCCAAGCAGCTTTTGCGAGGTTTACGATTCCCGTTGTAATGTACCACAGCTGCCCCGATATCCTTTTGGTTGACATTTTGCTTGTATCCTAGCCCCAGGAGATGGCATTTCCGATCAAACGGGAAAGTCCGATTCCAGAGTATGACAAGACCAGCAGAGTGTTCCTAACTTCCACAATAGTCTATGTTCATTCTACCGAAATGAGGAGCTCGTATATGTGTCCAAACGTGACGACGGGGCCGACACGGCCCGAGGCCTAGTTCGGCACGGCCCGCTACGGCATGGTTGCTGGTGGGCTGGCCGGCCCACGTGCTGGACCCCTGGCTCAGACATGGCACGTCGAGGCTATGGGCCATGCCGTGTTGGCACAGGCCCGTCGACGGCATGTGGGCCGGGGACAGTTTGGTCCGGGCTCCGGCCTCGCGCAGTCTCATGGCTCCCGCTTCCCGCGCGATCACGCCTCCGCGCCCGCCTAGCCGGCTGTGCGTGGCACCTGCTGCCCCTGCCCGCAACATTCAAATTTGAACATGCACGCGGTGCAGAGCGGTGGGCCCCGCCCGCGGACGACGCCCGAGGCTCGACCCCCCTGAAATTTTAAAAAAAGAAAAGTGACTTAAAAATTTTGTAAAAAATAGAAGACTGCTAAAAAAATATGAAAAAAAGCACAAAATTATTTGAACTAAGTAAAAAAATATGCGGGTATTTTTTGATGATATTGGGAGAAAATTTTCATATTTTTTAAACAGCCAAAATAGCAACACATATATAAGTATGTAATTTAATTTCTGCATAAATATAGGAAAAAAATGAGCAATGACTTTTATTGAAATTTAATATTATACAGCTGTCTCATTAAAAACTCTGTCATGTAAAAACTTATTTTTAAAAAACCATGACAAAGAAAAAGAAGTACAGCTAAAGATCAACACTCAAAAATAAAAAAACACTATTCTAGTTCCTCATTTTCTAGATAAAGATTTTCAAACTGAGTAGCCAAATCTTAGTTCTCCGCAGTATGTTGGGCATGTTCCTTAGCTAGCTCCTAGTCTTTGACAGTAAGTAGCATTTCTACCACCTTACTACGGAGATTTCTTCTCCTCTCCTTAATAATTCTTCTACAAAGACTGAATGCCGATTCAGAGGATACCGTAGACACAGGCACCGTAAACACATCCCGTGCTAGTTTCGAAAGTACGAGATATTGGGTCTTGTGATCGTTCTACCACCCTAGAACGTTGAGACCTTCCTGATTGATGAAGTCGCTGTTCAAGTAAGAGGACAACTCAAGGGCGTCATGCGAAGCGTGTGCAGGACTTGTGACGGCCAAACTTCTATCACCGGTGCTAGAAAAAGAAGAGGAACCATCCCAAATTCGGCCCCACTATAATTTCTTATTACCTGGTACAGGGACGGGTGGAGCTCTTTGCACGCAAACTACCTGAAACTTAGTTTCATACTTTTGAAACATTTCATACAATTTAATATTAGCATCAGAATAGAAGTTAGTGTAATCAATATTCATTGCATTCCCAATAAGATTCAAAATATTAAGGAATCTCCGCATTTTACCTCTAGGATCAAGAATAAATACAAAAGCATACATGTCGGCGAAATGGGATTGGGGTCCCACGTTCTGCGGGGACGCGTGGATCTCTGGTCACGTCGCTCCTTCCGGAGGACACATCCTGCACGACTGGCGGCCGGCCGAGAGGCCGTGTCTCCCGCCGGTCGCCCTGCCCGGACGCGCCGCCTCCTGCCCGCCGCGTGTCGCCAGGAACGGCCCCCGGGCCCGGACGCGCCGCCTCCGGCCCCGGGCGCGTGTCGCCCGTGCCCTGACGCGTCGCCTCCGGGCGTGTGTTGCCCGGGTCAGACGACCGGACCGGCCGCCCGCAGCACGCGGCCAAGGGCTCCTCCAGGCGCGGCGCAGCAGGCGCCTGCGGGCATGCGCGTGCTCCAGCCGCCCATAGCAGCAGCGGCTCCGGCGTAGGACTCCGCAAGCAGACATGTGCACAGGAGAACTAACCGGAAAAGCTCTCTCTCCATATTCTGGCACTGTGGACTCCCCTCGCCTATAAAGGAGGATCCATGCCTCTCTCTCTCGGCAGACTGAGTTTCAGCCTCAGGCCACCCGGCCAGCTCTTGTTCTCGCTCTCTCTCTCTCTCAGAATCTCAAGTCCCCGGGCTAGCTTCCGAGCTCCCCGCAGGGTCCACTTTGTAACCGCAATCCCACATTCATCCACCACAGATAGCAAACCACACACACAGGAGTAGGGTATTACGCTCCGGCGGCCCGAACCTGTATAAATCCTCGTGTCCCCCTTGCGCGCGCTGTTCATCGTCTTCCCCACGTGATCTCCACAGTTCGGACGGTCCGGACCGTGTTCGGACAGTCCGGACCCCTATCTTCCAGCTCGGGCCCCTCTGTTTCTGCCCCGAGCGCTGATCTCTCTTCTTCCGCTTGACGCCGGCTTCACCTGAGAACCACTCCCCTGGCCGAATCTCAAAGGGGGGTCTCCTGACTTCCCGCCGTCGGAGTTTCATCCTTCGACAATACAAGTATAGAATGTCCCTCCTGTATTTAAGATATTTTTGCTTCATGTGAAATACTGCAAGTCCTAGTAGTTGGTCATTTTCATATTCTCTTAATAAAGTAGCAATCTCAAAAATCTTATATAAAATTAAATTAGCAGTTGGATAGTAAATACCAGACAAAGTAATAGTTGCATCATAAAATATTTTAAGGAAGTAATAAAACCTTTCCACAACATGCCAAGACTATTCTGTCAGTAGCGGTTGCCCGTCACTGGTAACAACATTCTTAGACTGCAAAAAGTTAGTATATCCTTATAAGGCAAGACATGTCTCAACATCAAATAAGTCGAGTTCCATCGATGGTTCGCATCCGTTTGAAACTTGCATGGACGCTTGTTCGAAGCGATGCAGAATCGTTTGAAGGTCGCAAGTCGAGGATTAGAACCATTGAGTCATGTTATGACTTCACGGATAGAATCGATATATGCACTTACTCTCTTAAAACCAGATTTAAATATAATATTGATAACATGGCATGCACAACGTTGATGTAAAAAAATGATTCAGCATAAACATGAATAAAGGCTGCAGAATTTTTATTGCTTTGGAATTTGTAGCTGCATTATCTAGAGTTACTGCAAATATTTTATTTGTGAGGCCAAATTCCTCACAAACTCTAGAAATTCATTCAACAATATTTTTAGAAGTATGTGAAACATCAATAAATTTTAAAGCTATTACTCTTTTTTGTAATTCCCAGCCATCATCAACATAATGAGCAACTACACTAATACAGTCCTCCTTAGCCCTACCACTCCAAATATCAGATGTGATACTAACAGAAAAGATGCATATAGCAAACAATTGTTTAATACTTTCCCGACCTTGGTGGTAAACATTCATCAAGTCCGGGTTGTGGTCTGTCTACTAACAGCTTGAAACCTAAAATTATGAGTAGTTTTAATATAAGTCTCAAATGCAGGAGACTTACCAAAATTTAGGGGTAGATCCTATCTAGCAATTAAACGAGTAAGGGAATCTCGTGCTACCTGAGGATCATACTCTCATGAACGTACCGTACCGTCAGGATTTAGTACCAGTTACTGCTGTCGTAGCTGGTAACCTTGCTTCTTCTCATATGCCTCAGCATGCCGCCTCAAATGCCCTGTTCCACCAAAAGATTTTTCAAAGAGTTTAGTCTTTCAAATTCTACATTTTGCGTAAGTTACCTCCTTTCCATCCACGCCGGTCTCCTTGATCTCATCAAAATGTTGCCACGCGAAGGAAGTTCTTGATCTCTTCGAGCCAGTTGCCGTCGATACGCTCCCGCTCGCAGTTCTGGATCCTTCCGAAGCCGCATGTACTTCCTCCGGTTGTCCTTGCAGTCTAGGAGCTGACCCGGAGTCATCTCCCTACGACATCGGTACATAGCTCGGGTCGAAGTCGCTTAGTTGGAACGACAGGTAGTTCGGATCCATTTTGAAATAGAAATAGAGAAAATTAGTACTAAAAAAATAGTACAAACAAAGAACAAAATTCAGAATTTATTTACCTTGCTGGAGCACTGGAGGCTGGAGCTATCAGCTATGGGGATGTGGAAATTTTTAATTTTTAAACAAAATTTGTCTAAATAAAAAATTTAAAGCATAAGAGATCAAAAGAGAGCACAAGATGAGAGATTGTGAGGTTTGGATGAGCTAGAATGTTTCTGCTGGCTGCCCTATTTATAGGAAAAAATTTTATATTTTTTTGGCCCTCCACGTCTAAATTCAAAATCTAGTCGTTATTATAGCCGTTGGGACACGTGGCGGGCTTTGATTGGGCCACCTCACCCCCATCTGACCGTTGCGCCCCCCCTAGATCGGACTGTTGCCACATCCCCACCCCTCCCCCTCCCCTCCCGCTCGTGCCTGTAGCGGGCCAGCCGTGCCCGTGCCGTCCCACTATAGTTAACAGGCCGGGCGGTGCTGTGCCATACCCCCGGTCTAGGCACGGCACGTGCACACAAACCGTGCTGACACGGTCAACAGCCACCAGTGCCGTGCCAGTCCGGACATGATTGTTATAGCACTATGCTCGAGCCAGTCCGCTAGAGCACGGCCTACTTAGACATATACAGGAGCTCGCCCTTGGTCAAAAATATGGTCAACACTACAGAAAAAGCAAATCAACTCTTGGTCGAGTATGTACTACAGCCTTAACGCAAACTTATAAAACTCTGAGAGATTAAAACTACAATTTTGCCTTAAAGATTATAAAAAACTCTAGAATACTGCTCACCTGCTCCTGCCAGTAGTGGTAAACATCAGTAATATTCTGCCTTCTCCTCTCAGACAAATTAAACATGTTCATGCCATATGCCCAGCCACATGCATGACGATCAAAATTCTTGGCAATAAGAGGATTTGAGAAGTTGAGGTACCTGTCAAACCTATGGAAAGTCTCTCCACAGGTTTGGACAGCACCATTGACCTTGCCTTTGAGATCTATTGACCAAAGTGCACTTAGGTCCTGCTGTACTACAATATCATCATCAAGAAATAACACCTTGTTAAGCTTTGGGAAGATCTCAGGAAGATTGAACCTTAGATCTCGAGGCCCTCTTCTTTGTGGCTTATTGAGTGACTTAAATAAGTCGCACGTAAAACGAAAAACGTCATTAGTACATGATTAATTAAGTATTTACTATTAAAAAGTTAAAAATGGATCTATTTGCTACTTTCATATAGAAAATTTTTGTAAAAAATATACGGTTAATCGTTTTGGGAAGCATGCGCGCGAGAAACGAAAAAAAAGAAGCTGGGCAATAAGCCCAGCCGAACACAGGAGAATGGACAGGTACTTGGGGTTCCGGAACTTGGGATTTTTATTTTGCTTGTCCTGCTGGGTCTTGAAGTAGTAGTCGATCATGAAATGGGATTCCAACTGCTTCAAAACTGGACTGTAACTCGAATTCAGCCATGTTAAGTCTTCAATGTTCTGAACTTCAACAGCAGCTTTACCCTGAGAATCTGCCAAGAACCACATTCTCATTGCAGCCTAATTAAGCTTATCCGTCACAATATGAAAAACATGGTTTTCTGGTGCCTGCATTAGAATTTGGGGTAAGATGTTAGAACTTAGTATATATATAAACTGAAAATTAACTGAATTTTTGGAAAACGTTTGCTGAAACATAAGTTGATTTGACACTATTCATGAGCAGTTCAATTAGTTATATAGACTCACTCAAAATCACAAGCAGCTGTACCTTAGCATGTACAATAGTTGAATTTACAACCACAGCAGCCGCCAGTATATTGTCTTGAGAATAATGCATAGTGCTGTAGTTTTTGGTCTTCCAACTTTTCTTCATATGGAAAATGCTTGTTGTTGGAGCTGGTAGAGTAATACTGTAAAATCATAGGTGACTTTGTGTTTTTGTGACGGAAAATTGGTAAAGGAAATGTAAAGTGTGTGTGTTGACTAACATGGATCAGGTTGTGAAATCTGTGCCCAAAAATGACGTTTGGTCTATTCGTGTGCAGGTATTTTGTGTCAACCTTGATCAACGGCAGATCGAGACTAGACTCAGGAGGAGTTGAGGTTCAGAACGATCGGGATGCCTGGTAACAAAGTTGAATTCAAGATGGTATACGATGAACGGTTATTGTGTGGGAAGGTCTCCACAACAGGCTTTACAAAGTCCATATGCAAGTGCCAGATTCGCAAAGAAAAATTGAAGAAAATTGAAGTACGTACCTATACATGGAATTTTTTTATTTTTTATTTATTTAATAAAATATTTACAAAATTATATTTTCATTTGAAATATTTACAAAAATATACCCCCAACGCTCTCTGGAAGGGCGTTTTTTTTATGAAATCGCCCTCCTAGAGGGCGATTTGATGACGTGGCTAACGGCCGTAGGCTGGGCGGCCCACGGCCGTCAACCATTTTGCAGGCGGCCCCCTTGCCGCCCTCTTAGAGGGCAGTTTTTTGGCGGCCAGGGGGCCGCCTGTAAATTTACCGGCCCTGCTGCCAGCCATTTTGCAGGCGGCCCCCTTGCCGCCCTCTGAGAGGGCAATTTTTAACTGGCCAGTATAAAACCCCCCTTAAGACTCCAAAAATATCATAAAATTCATAGAAATCACAGAAAAAAGAAGAGAGAGAGAGCTGAGAGTGAGGCTGAACGAAAGCAGCAAAGCTCTGCCGATTTGCTGATTTGTCTGTAGGTAAAATCTATTGTCCCTTTGTAATTTCTATTTCTATGTAAGAATTAATGTAATATTGTATTCTTAATGTAATATTGTACTGGTTACATGTATAGTACCATATGAAAATAAGTTGTTACTCATAGATCTATAAGTTTTTAGTCAATCTGTTAGATGACTTAATTTGTGTAGAGATGGTAGTTATAAAATCTCGATTACATGGTTTTAGATATGAGGATAATGTTGATACCTAGTTTAATTGTATTTTTTCATCAACAGATATGTCAAATAAGATGATATTTCAGTTATTTTATGGGCAAGGGAATGTTAGGTATGGTCCACAAGGTGTAGATCTGTTGGAGTTTAGTTCAACGGCTAAGGGCATTGATAGTCCAGCTAAGAGAAGTTTTGGGTCAGTGTACAATTGGCTGATGCGAGGCTTTCGACTGGACCCCTAAATCAACGCAATAACCTTGTATATTGTAGTCAATCGTGCAGTTGAAGGTTTTTTTGGGAACTGATGCCGGTGGATTGTACTGTTACTTAGAGATGGTATGTAGAGAATGCATTCCAACGTGGTTGGCCACTAGGCATACTTGTGTCGATGTATGAAAAGGATAACACCGTTGCTACAATGCCCGTGCAAGATGATGAGGGTCCAAGTACGACGGGAGGTAATGTCGAAGCAATGGAAGAAAATAAAGAAGGGAATGAAGGAGGGAATGAAAAAGATAGGCAAGAAAATGAAGGAGGGAATGAAGAAGAAAGGCAGCCAACAGGTGTTGCAGATGAGGACGAACTAATCAACACCATAGTTGAAGAAATGGATAGAGAAGATACTGAAAATGAGCATACAGATGATAATGATTTGTCTGATGAGGACAACGTGACGCTTGCAGAATGGACCAACGAGAATTTCTCCTGCCTTGCTATCTCCGAGGGGCATCATGTGCCATGGGAGTACAAGGAGAACAGGTCATCCAAGGAGCTAAGTATGCATATGTAGAGGATTTGAAGGAGACAGTAAAACAATGGACAATGTCACTTCAGAGGGAGTTCTCGGTTGTGAAGTCAAGCAAATCAGTGTGTGAAGTGAAGTGTGTGAAGGATAGGTGTCCATAGCGGGTGCACGCATTTAAGGGTAAATGGAAGGATTACTGGCAAGTTTCAATCGTGACCGAGCATTCATGTTACTTACCAGGTATTGAAAAATATCATAGAAACATGACATCTGTATTTGTTGCAGCAGAGATGTACTCCCACATTGTGAATAACCTAGGGTACGAACCAAAGTCAATTGTTAGACATATTGAAGAGAAATTCAAATACACAATTAGCTATGCTAAGGCTTGGAGGGCAAAACTGAAGGTTATACAGATGAGGTTTGGCACATTTGAAGCATCTTATGATAATTTGCCTCGTCTGTTAGCCTGTATTCTTCAGAGGAATCCAGAGACCTGTTACGATCTAAAAGCTTTTCCATCAATTGACCATGGTAATAAAAGTGTGTTGCAACGGGTATTCTTTTCATTAGGTGCTTGCATTCAGGCATTTGTGCATTGTTGTTCCATCCTCTGCATCGATGGGACATTTCTAACCGGAAAGTACAGAGGGCAAATATTAACAGCAATTGGAGTTGATGGGAATAACCAAGTTCTACCGGTGGCTTTTGCTTTTATTGAGAGTGAGAGCACTGATAGCTGGTATTGGTTCCTAAAAAGAATTAAGTCTGCAGTTGTACGGATAAGACCAGACGTATGCGTCATACATGATCGTCACGCCGGCTTGCTGCGGGCAATTGAGGAATTGAGATGTGGATGTGCTGAGAAGAGATACCCACCAAGGTGGTCTGATGTCCAAACCAGATGGTGCATGCGTCATATGGGTGCTAATTTCTATAGGCAGTTTAAGAATAAGCACCTTATGGATCTTTTCAAGAGGCTGTGTGTCCAGAATCAAGAGAAGAAATTCAATGAGCTTTGAAGGAGGTTAGATGAGCTGACCTCTAAACAAACAGATGAGCAATCTAGAAGGGATATCCTTCTAGGGGATGAGGCTCCACAAACTCTTAGACCTCTATCAAGTGATGGACCTCATATGAGAAGAAGGTCGGCATCCTCGGTTAGAAAATTTTCGGAGTGGATCGAGAATGAGCCAAAGGAGAAATGGGCATTGTTGTATGACAAGGATGGTTCTCGATTTGGTATAATGACCATAAATTTGACAGAGGTTTATAACTAGGTGATGCGTGGTGTTCGAGGGCTCCCACTTGTTGGTATAGTTGAATTTATCTTGCATGGCACATGCAAGTACTTCAGAGATCGGTTCAGACAAACCGGCCCCTCAATGGCTGATAATAATCTTTTCTTTGGCACACTACTAACTAAGTACCTGTAAGATAAAAGAAAAAAGGCCCGAAGACATTGATCTATACCTCAAGGTATACAAGAACACAGATTTGAAATATTGTGTGTCGACAAGGGCATGCGCGGAATCTACCTAAAAGAGTTGTGCAGAAATGCATGCTGAAGGAAGACGGGACTTGCAAGTGCTCGTGCCGAAAGACTACTCTGCTCCACAAGCCATGTTCTCATGTTATTGCCACGAGCGGTGAGTGTGGGATAGAAGCACGTTATTTTGTCTCACCTTATTTCAGAAAAGAAGCAATCTACAATACCTGGAGTGGAGAGATGTATGGCTTCAGTATTGCGGGGTCAATTACTATGGAGCATTCTCAAGCTATCTACATTCCTGACCCAATAAAATTGAGGGATAAAGCAGGTCACCGCAAGACAAGACGCATCTGTAATGACATGGATGAATCAGAAGCCGGTGAAAGACATAAACGTTGTTCAAAGTGCGACCAAACAGGTCACACATATAAGAAATGTCCAAAGAATGCAACCGGTCCAAGTGTGGCGGAAGTTGGACCGTCGGGTTCAGGCGCTGATGGCAGTCGTCCTACGGGTAAAGGCACTACTTCAAGACGACTCCGTCGTAGGCGTTCTCGACCATTTGGTGGTGGTGCGGTATAGTGTAAGTATATGCTTGAACTTAAGTCTATGCTTGTTTGTTGTCATGTAATAATGCGATAAACCTTAATTTTGCAAACTTATTTTTACTTATTGCTTTGATAATTAAATTTACGCTAACTCTCTATTTGTATACAGGTATAGCGTACCATACACTAGAGCTGCTCGACCGGGGCCTCGACCAGTCCCACCAGTCTTACTTGTCAGCCGTCGAGGGTGCCCAGCTAGCCACCTTTCGTCCACGGCCTTCACGTCACCTCCTGCGGATAGACCTCCGGTTTCGTGAGAGGTAAGAGCTGTACCAACATTCGTTCACATCATTTGTACATATCTATGTTACCCAGTACTGACTACAGTGCTATATTCTGCAGGTTGCGTGAGGCTGGACTTCTTCCGCTGTGTAGGCTAGTTGAGCCCGTACCGGACAAGAGAGACCTCGCCAGGCGATGGGACGCTGACCGGTCACTTCTGGCAGCACTGGTGGATCGCTGGAGACCGGAGACCCACACGTTTCACCTACCGTGCGGCGAGATGACTCCCACATTCTAGGATGTGGCCTACCTTCTAGGACTTCCCTTCGCAGGCGATGCAGTCGGTCCGGCTGACAGGACGCACAATTGGTTGCAGGACATCACTGCTCGGTTCGAGGCCATGCACCGTCGTCCTGAACTTGGTATGCCGAGTTCGCTACCGCCTTACACCACGAGCGGCCCCTTGCAGGCGTGGCTGCTACAGTTCACCGTAAGTCGCGGATTCCTTCAATTTACAATCATCCGACCTTTAAAGCAATAGTTCTGCTGACTATAATCTTGTTTTACAGCCTGATCAGTTAGACCCTGACGCCGACAAATACTTGGTGCGGCGGAGATGGAGCCTACCTACTGTGGCTGTTCGGATGGGTGATGTTCACCAGCACGACGGGGCACGCGGTGGACAAGGGACTGATCCACTACGCACGTGCGATCGCCGACAGTGAGGACGGTTGCGTACCGCAGTGGAGCTGGGGATCTGCGACGTACCGTGCTCTTTGTGACGCGTGTACAAAGACCGATCCAGGTGCGATTCTCGCAGGTTGCCCTCTCCTTCTGCAGCTATGGGCGGCTGAGCAGTTCGCGATAGGCCGCCCTCTGATTGAACACTCTCCCTACGAGGGTGGCCTTGGAGGCTTGTACGGACAGTCGCCCGAGGACGGTCCGACTATGGGGACGGTACGGTGTCACTATGAGGTACGTAACGTGAAATTCTATGTTTACCACTTATGCGCAAACACTGACGTGTTCCCCTTTCCTATTTTGCAGCATCGTTACGCCCATACGCAGGTTAGGAGGGCCTATTCCGACTTCGTTATGGAGTTCGACTGTCTGCTGCCCAGCGACGTCGTCTAGGAGCCGTATAGTCCGCAGGCCATCACAGCCCGTGCACTGCTCGGACTCTCGTCTCTTTGCACGCGGGACCAGGCGTACTGGATGATGACAGTGCCGTTGGTGTTCGACATCTTCGTCGAGCCCCACTGTCCACAGCGTGTGATGCGACAGTTCGGCCTACGTCAGCACTTCCCTGTGCCCGTGGAGATCGTTGTGCCTCATGATGTATACCGGTTAGTACAGCTGCGATCTTTGTTGAGTACTATAACTCTTTAATGTAGTCTAATACACTCTCTGTAAGTAGGTATAATCGTAGGGGACAGGCAGGCGGTGCTCAGTGGTATCCCCGTCTGCGGAAGTACGTGCAGGACTGGTTGTTGGCGACGGAGGAGGTTATCGATGACATACATCCACACACTGAGGACACCTACCTAGCATACCTTAGATGGTACTAGCCCCGCACCCGCACACGCGTGACATTCACCCCAGATGATCCACAACCACACGTCGCCGCTACAACGGACACGTATCCTAGACACCGTGACCAGGACTACTTCCGCGCGATAAGTCACATTATCTTTGCACTTTGCTATTCCCTTTGTAGGTGTCCACGGACGCATATTCACGTCACATTTGAAAGAGGCCAACGCAGCACGATAGATTTAGGCAGATGTGAACGCGGCGTTTGGACGGTTGGACAGTGGGATCGTGCGGATTGCGGACGAGCAGAGAACGACTTTCGGGAGGATTCGTCATGCGATGCACACAGTGATTCGTGCGCTCACTTGTCGTGCGGCCGACGCGGTACCTCCCATAGCTGCACATCAGCACCACCCACGGCCAGCAGGAGCAGGAGTAGGAGTGCGCTCACATGGTTCCAGTCGGCCAGCTGGCCCCTCCAGAGGTAAATTCCGCTAACCATTGGTTCATAACATGTTTCCTTCTACGACATACACCATTTTGCATCAATATGCTTCCGTGCAGATTTCGCTACATTGTACCTACATCCCTCTAGAGCTGGCACGTCGACGCAGGGAGCGTACCACACACGACCCCACATGCAGCAGGGCATGATCAGTGCTCCCCGGGCCACCACAGGAAGTCCTTCAGGTTATATCAAACTTTACTTTTGCCTTGCAAAATTTCGGTTTGTAATTATCAATAATTTTGTGCATATAGTTCCACTCTACAGTACCGGGGAAGTTTGCTGGCGCTGGCTCCTCCGTGCAGGGCGCACACGGCAGCGGTTGGGTACAGGATCCTTTCGAGGGGGACGACTTGGAGGACGAGGACGAGGAGATCCACGAGGTACTAGGTTCCTCGCAGCTCGAAGGAGCTCCGCCACCGTAGACACAGAACCCACCAGCTGCCACACCCGTGTATGCAACCCGCGCTGGCCGTGCTGTACCACCAGACCGGCTGACGTACTCCCAGGGCCAAGTGCGAGCGCAGGCTAGGAGGACGAAGAGACCTAGAGGTTATGGTCAGGGTCCGTAGTACGTTGTACCAGTAGTAGTTCGCTTGTTGTACATCGTGTTTAATTAATTCTACATTTACTGAAGAAACCCCTTTACTTCGTTTACGCTTGTTGATCAAATGATGTATTCCTCACGATCTATATTTACGATGAAACTAATCAAAAACATGAATTTTCAAGTTTTAACTTCACGGCGAAAGTAAATTCCGAGCGGTGACAACCGAGCACACGTTAATTGCTTATGAACGTAATGAAATTATCCATCCAACAAGTACAAACGGCACATGAACGTTTCTAGTTATCGTTATTACATGCCTTAGGGTATTTCAAACGGACATCCAACTAGATATGCAACTACTGTGTGCAGCGTGGGTACTTCCCCTTTCTTGCCGCCTCCGGCCCAGCTTCCTTTGCACGCAATGCCCTCTCCCGCTTCCTCTCTCTCTCTGCCTCACGGGCTTTCTTCTCCTGTCGCTCCTTCTCCTCCTTCCTCTTCTGCCCAAATTCCCACTTTTCTTCCGCTGCCCAAAGACGTTCGAAGTGGTCCCTATGCCATTCCTGCGACATGCGAAGATACTGTGCATCCTGTGGACGGATCTTCGTATCTATTCACTGCACACAGTCACACAGAGGCGGAGGAGGCTTCGGTGCCTTGACATATACAAATTTGTTAGCTTAAAGGTTCAAATATTTTGTACTACAAGATAATTCGTATTACCTCCACTGGTTTCTTCGCCTTTCCCTTCTTCCCTTGCGGCTTCGGCTTCTTTGGGGAGTACGCATAATTCGCACACATCCAATACCTTTGCCGAAATGTGTAATCCTTCTTACTTATTTCAACTTTGCATTCATCTCCGCACCAACACATTGGCGGAGGCACGTTAATCGGAGGTCGTTGACTGGATATACCGAACGCATCCATAGCAACCTACATTATAAATAAATAAACACAAGTTATAAATCGCTAGACCAAAAATAACTTATACAACTACATATCTACGGTATACTGCACATGACTAAAAAAATGAAATATCATCATCCTCATTTCCATCTCCCTGGTGTTTTTCGAACTAGTGCTACTCGTTTAGTAAAAAAAAACTAACTTCTCTCATACGACCTATCAATATCCTTAGCCGTTATGTTCAACTACAATAGATCTACATTCTGTGGACCAAATCTAACATTTATTTACCTGTCAAATAAGTAGTACAATACTACACATACTACATCATTTGATGAATAGAAATGGAAATTACAAAGAATCATAAAATATTACCTGTAGACGAATCCGTAAACCGACAGGGCTTCGTTGTTTTCGTTCGCCTTTCTTCTCAGCTCTCTCTTCTTTTTTTTTATTATTTTTGTAAATTTTATGAACTTTTTGAAGGCTAGGAGAGGGTTTTATAGCGAGGCAGTAAAAAATCGCCCTTCCAAGGGATGATTTTTTAATAAAATAGGTCATTTTGCAGGCAGCCCCCTGGCCGCCTGCAAAATGGCTAACGGCAGCCACGTTATCAAATCATCCTATGAGAGGGCGATTTCATAAAAAACGTCCTCCCAGAGGGCGTTGGGGGTATGTTTTTTAAATGTTTCAAATGAAAATGTAATTTTGTAAATATTTTATTAAATAAATATAAAAATTAAAAAAATTCCCTATACATGCATATATTTTTGAGGCGGCCGAACATCAAGCAGGCAGGAAGCAGACTTGGCGACGGCAGCACTGCAGGCAGCAGACTGGCGGCCCAGGCTGAGCGGCAGCCCAGGCAGGCCGTCCACGGCCGAAGCAGGCTCGTGGCTAAGGGGGCAGGCGGCCAAGCTGAGGCACTGCACCAGGAGGCCCACTGCTGGCCGGCACAAGCAGCCCAGGCAGCTGTGCAGGCCGCACAGCCCAGGAGCTTTCTCCCACTGGACCAAGGACACATGGCAGATTCTAATTCGACCGCACAGTGATGACCGCACAGTGATGTGTGATGTGGCTCAATCTGAGGCATTAAAAGGAGATCCTGCTCTTAGGCTGACTAGGGGTTAACTTAGGAGGGCATTTTGGACCTTTTATATAGGGTAACGAGCCCTATTTTATGACTATAAATAGAGGGGCAAGCCTAGGGTTTAGACTTGCACCTTCCCATTAGCTTAGGGTGTGTTTGGTTTGGGGATGAGATAGGATGGGTTAGACCCATCTCTTTTTTTTGGATGGGATGACTCTAGTTGTTTGTTTGGTTTGAGAAATGGGATGGTCCTAGTTTTTTGTTTGGTAGAAGGGATTAGAGTGGGATGGGATGCATGGAGCTCGGGTGGTGTCGGCGAGGCCGAGGGCGGCGGCGGCGGCGGCGGTGGAGGTGGAGGCTGAGGCCGAGGGAGGCGTCGGCGTCGACCTGGCTGTGGGGAGGCCGAGGGCCGCGGCGGTGGTGGAGGCTGAGGCCGGGGGAGGCGTTGGCATCGGCGCTGGCTGGGGGGGAGGCGGACGAATAATGGCGTGAGGCGGCACTGGCTGGCGGGGGGAGGCCGAGGGCCGCGGCGGTGGTGGGAGGCGAGGCCGGGGAGGCGTCGTCGGCGCTGGCGGGGCGGACGAGGCCGAGGGCGCGTGCGGTGGTGGAGGCGTCCGCTGGCTGGCGGGGGAGAGCGACGAGGCGTCGACGCTCTTATCCCTGGCAAGGGGCGGCGAAGGCGCGGCGTGGAGCGTGTCGGTGCCGGGGGACGAGGCCTCGGGCGCGTCGGCACTGGCTGGCGGGGAGGCGGACGAGTGGCGCTGGCGGGGGCGGCCGAAAGCCGCGCGGTGTGGAGGCCGAGGCCGGGGAGCGTTGTCGGCGTTGACGGGCGGACGAGAGGCGGCCGGCGGCGGGATCAGCGCTGGCCTGAGGCGTCGCGCTGTGGGCGGACGAGGCCGCCGCGGGGTGGAGGCCGAGGCTGAGGGAGCGTCGGCGCTGGCAAGGGCGGACGAGGCCAGGGCGGCGGTGGTGGAGGTCGGCGCGCTGGCGGGGGAGGCGGACGAGGCGTCGACGCTGGCGGGGCGGCCGAAAGGCGCGGCGGTGGGTGAGGCCGAGGCGGGGAGGCGTCGTCGGCGCTGGCGGGGGCGGACGAGGCCGAGGCCGGCGGTGGAGGCCGTCGGCGCTGGCTGGGGAGGCGGACGAGGCGTCGGCGCTGGCGGGGGTGGCCGAAGGCCCGGAGGTTGGAGGCCGAGGCCGGGGGAGGCGTCGTCGGCGCTGCAGGGGCGACGAGGGAGGGCGGCGGCGGCGGGGACGTCGGCGTCGGCGGGGGAGGCCACGCGTGACCTGCCCGAGGTGGGTCGGCGCGGTCCGTCTCTTTTTCCCGGACGAGCCGAACCCGAATCTGAGAGGAATATTCCTCTCCAGGGATCAACCCAACCCATCTAACCTCAAACCAAACACCCTGAAAAATGGGTTGGCTCTATCCTAACCCATCCCATCCTTGGAACCAAACACACCCTTAGTGTCTCTTTTGTAACTAGGATTAGGAGAGAGAGGGTCTTTTTTGAGAACCTTTGAGGGGTCTCATTTTTGTAAACAATATTTATAATCAATGAAATAGTTGTTTACTTTTGAATCTTTTGTGCAATTTAATTCCTGCAATTTAAATTTCTACAATTTAAAATTCCTTCTAAAATTCTGTGGAGTGCGTTTCTTCTTCTAATCTTTGCTCTATTTAGATTTTATGGCTTGCAACGAGTTGGGAGGCAATTACCTTTATACCTAGTGTAAATCTTTTGTGATCGAAGTCCCAAAATGAGCCAGTCCTATTAATTGATTCTTCCGTCCAAAATCTTTTTGGTTTTAGCTTCATCCTAGTTAAATCTAACTAATTGGTGGACGTGTTTTTGATCTAGTTTCTTTAATAGCTAGATTATCAACTGGATTTTTGATTAAGTTTTTTCACCATCTTTTGGATCTAATCCTTCCATAACTAGATTCAATTCATCCGACGCTAGTCTTTTAAGTCTAGTTGTTCTCATAGCTAGATTCAAATAGACAATGTTGTGATCGAAGTTAGACTAGCTCATTCTATAACTAGATCTAACTAAAAGATCACTTGATGGCTTAATCGAGTATTTGGGGGAAAAACTTTATAAGCTATATTCACTCCACCCCCTGTCTATGGCTAATTTTGATCTTTCAAAGACTCATTCGTAAGTCGCATTGCAAGACAATGATAGTTAGCCTCCACCTGCTCTTGTGTAGAGTCGCCATCGTCTTGTCTGGAAATGTCGTCTCTTCTATAGTGTGAGATCAATGGAGCAATGCTAGTGAACGCTGACGGTGGTATTGATATTCTGCCTCGTGCGTTATGCAAAAATTGCTACTTGGATTGCTAAACAAAAAGTTGCATATATATAGTAACATATAGGATTCATTAGACCACACACAAAGTAGAGTGAAAAACAAAAGCCAGTTAATTTTGCTAGTATTACCCTTTACATGCATAAACATGATCAGCCAAGTCCTCGTGACTGCAAGATTAGCATACCGAGAAATAATAGAAAACAATATATATTCAATATATCGTTTAGAAAACTATAACCAATATATACTCTATGGTACTACCTGGTTCTAGGCTTCTACAATCTGTTGACATCTTATTCTATGGCCAGAAGGAAAGAGATTAATCAATAAACATAATCTCCGTATATCACTTAGGTACCAGGGAAGAAAGAAGAAAGAAGTGTGCATCATAGAAAAGAACCTAAAAAGCTAGTAATCGGTAGCATATTCGCAGGAGTCTACAGCAGCAACTGAAGGATGAATACTGCACTCACGCATAAACACATTATCAAAATTGACATATTTGGACCAATATTTGCGGTATCTGGTCACTCCAATCTCAAGCCAAGGTTTCTGAGGGTGTGGCTAGTTTGCGCGCAAACGCTAGTTAAATAAGTCGCACACGCTTCGTGCGGGAGGCCGGCACACTTCGCGCTTCTTTCACGTCATGCCAAAAAAACGCGTTTTCACGCGGCATGGGTGCTTCGTGGTTTTTTCCGTTTCCTTTTTTCTAAGAGGGGGTAAATGGGGATAGTAAACAGGAGGGGAGTTAACAGAAACGAAGTTTCACCTACCAAACATAAAAACTTTCAACTGAGATTCAATATATATTTAAAATAAAAGTAAATTTAAACAAAAAAATAGATTCATGATGAACCTCCTTATCTCAAAATTTTTAAATAAAAAATAGATATATTATGTGTAAATATATAGGCTTGACATGTGTAAAATTGATTCTGATAATAGAGAAATAAGTAATTCACGTATATATTAGGAATATATACCTTTCTATATGCATTGCAGAAAGGTCCCACACCAGTTGCATTGCACCTTCTAATGACGGGTTGTCCAATGACTTCATCTAACTTTTCTTATCACTCAAACTTGATAAGGATATTTTTCTGCACATGATAAAAGAGAAAACAATTCACATGTTTCAAACCAGTTCACAGCAAAAAAATAGCTAAGAAATGTACAAGTTGTCCAAATACAAAACGATAGAGCAAAAAGCTTTAATTTAATCCAACGCTGCTAATGATATAAATGTATCAAACGTGCATATTCTCTACCCAAAAAGGTCAGATAAGTAACAAAAAAAATGCATATACACCTCCTAGATATGTGAGAGAGTAAAAATACTCTATCTCAGCTCTGCTAGAAAATCTATTTAAATCAAATAAAGTGTCAAATCTAACCATTTATCACCTAATATTTTTCTATTCCTAAAAATGTTGAATATTCAGTAGTGGTAAACATCAGTAATATTCTGCCTTCTCCACTCAGACAAATCAAACATGTTCATGCCATATGCCCAGCCACATGCACAACGATCAAAATTCTTGGCAATAAGAGGATTTAAGAAGTTGAGATACCTGTCAAACCTATGGAAAGTCTCTCCACAGGTTTGGACAGCACCATTGACCTTGCCTTTGAGATCTATCGACCAAAGTGCACTTAGGTCCTGCTGGACTACAATATCGTCATCAAGAAAATCTCAGGAAGATAGAACCTTAGATGATTGAGAATGGACAGGTATTTGGGGTTCTGGAACTTGGGATTTTTATCTGGCTTGTCCTGCTGGGTCTTGAAGTAGTAGTCGATCATGAAATGGGATTCCTGCTGCTTCAAAACTGGATTGTAGCTCGAATTCAGCCATGTTAAGTCTCCAATGTTCTGAACTTCAACAGCAGCTTTACCCTGAGAATTTGCCAAGAACCACATTCTCATTGCAGCGTAATTAAGCTTATCCGTCACAATATGGAAAACATGGTTTTCTAGTGCCTGCGTTAGAATTTGGGTAAGATGTTAGAACTTAGTATATATATAAACTGAAAATTAACTGAATTTTCATAAAACGTTTGCTGAAACATAAGTTGATTTGCCACGATTCATGAGTAGTTCAATTAGTTATATAGACTCACTCAAAATCACAAGCAGCTGTACCTTAGAATGTACAATAGTTGAATTTACAACCACAGCAGCCGCCAGTATATTGTCTGAGAATAATGCATAGTGCTGTAGTTTTGGGTCTTCCAACTTTTCTTCATATGAAAAATGTTTGTTGTTGGAGCTGGTAGAGTAATACTCATTCGTAAGCCACAATGTAAGATAATGAAGTCTTTTTGAAAGAGCTTTAGATGCTATTTGTGTGACATAGTTAGCCTCTTGCTTGTGAGCCTCCACCTGCTCCTCTGTAGAGTGAAGCGTCGCTTGTAGCTTATTGACAACAGCCGCACAGTTCTCGTGCACTTGTTTTACCTTTGTTAATGTCAACTCCATTTCTCTGATTCTTCCATGAACACTGTGTATGCAACAAAATTGAGTTAAACAGGTAAGAGACGTTGAGTTCCTATAAATCCTGACACCAGGAACAACATCATCATTGGAAATGCCAACTGTGAAGAACTTTGTATAATGATGAAAGAGGTAATACTTCTTTGCTAATTGACTATCACTGGTTGCACCACTGAGTGCCTGCTGGATATCCCTCATCCTTCTTCGAAGATCCCTAACAAATCCATGATTGCCTCTATAAGATACAAAACCAATATATGTTCTCGCTCTTTTTAACTGGTCCCTGAGAACACATATAGTACTATCTGGAGAAGCTGTCGAATAAATAGTATTACTGCGAATTGCCCTTACATCAGACTTCTCTGAGGTAGTGTCTGTAATTTGCTCAGTTGATTTATCAGCAGTATGATCCTGGAAATTAGACCACTAGCAGTTAAATAATTACTTAGGCCTTAAAGTAAATGAAAAGGAAACTATCTTGTTCACTGGGGAAACAACAAATTGAGAATTACACTATAAAATGATACACTTAAGGTGGAGTATGGAGGCTTCTATAAGTGGGAAATTAGACTGATAATAAGAATTTTTAAGTTTTTTGTCGTAGAGTATTTCTACACCAGAAGTATCTGGCAATGGAAAGCATTACAAAGGGAAAAGAGACACCAATAAGTTGATTACCAGGAGGAAAGGTACCAAACACAAGTTTGTTAACAGAAGGAAAAACAGTCTTCAGTACTAGTTTTGTCAGTTCAAAAAAGTACATAGTCTGATGAAATATGCATATTCGTCAGTGCAACCAGTATACGTACATCTGCAATCTGAATGAGTTCCTAGTAGGGAGTAGGTTCTTGCAAAATGACATGGTATTTCTTTGATTTGATCCTATACCCAACAATATTACCAATTGGAGTACTATAAATTTGACTCTTTAATCAGTAATTCAGGCAATCACCCATATAAAAATTGAGCAACAAAAAGCACTTTACCTTATTCGGTGTAATTTTCAGACCTCCAGCATTGCGCATTGTGCGAACTTTGTCTCCCCCAATTTGCCATCATCGATTAGGCCACTCTCTTTTCTGAATTCAACACTGTCCTCATTCACAGCACTAATGTGTGTACCACCATCCTTGGTCCTTACGGATTCAACTGATTTATGTATACCACTGCCCTGATCAACAACTTGCTGAATCAAACCTGACTTGAGTGCGCCATTGTCAGATGCAAATGCAACCGTATGAATAGGCTCCTTCACCGCATTAAATTTGTCCTGAAACAATATTTCACCAGTGCAACATTCAGATCGCAAATTTACCGACTCGTTCGAAATGTGAGGAAAAAAAAAAGCAAACGGGCACATCTGTATGCAGAAATTAACGTGTTCTATAGCATTTAGCCGCTTCCCCACCTCATTCCGAGCAATCTGTGACAAGAAAACTCGTCATGATCGCGAATTTTAGTTGGCAATTTGGCATCCAAAAAGCTGATGAAAAATGTTTGGGATTCCGAATGCGGCCATGCCAGATTGGATGGATCGCGGCCGGAGGCGCTCCCAATCACTGCGAACACCGAGATCACATTACACGCCTCAGGAATAAAAATTTCGTCACCATTTTTAAGGCGAAGAGCGCAGCAGATCGAAGAACCGTACGGATGGGGCCGGAGAAGAGGGAGATGGGCGCGCCGCCGTAGAGCAGGAGGGGCGGCGCGAGCACCGAGGCGATGAGCAGCGCCACCACCGCATCCCGCGTCCTCCACTTCCACCTCCACCGCCACCGCCGCGCGAACGTTGATACCGCCGCCGCCATGGTCACCACCGTTCGTCGTTCGCCTCCGGCGAGCCACCGGACCGGAGAGGCGGAGATGGCCGCCCACCGTGCGGTTAGAGCGTTCGCTTCAAGGTAGAGAGAGAGAGAGAAAGAGAGGTCTTCGCGGTTCAAACTGGATTCCTAAAATGGAAATGATCTCTGTTTTGTTTACACACCAAATTTTGTTGGTAACAATCGGGTGAGCAGATTTTAACTGAATTTTAAAACTCCATTAGAAAATCACACTTTTGACTGGTATACGTATATTCAGGTAATCTGGCTTTGACAAAAAAAAAATGACCATTTTACGTTTTTATCGTGTGGTTAGTAAGTATTACCACAAAAGGAGAGATATTTGCGCAGCTCAGTTAAGAATATTGCAAAGCACACCGAGCACCAAATTTTAATGCACACTTCGGTATTGAGAAGGCTTCAAAACAACCGATCCCGTTCGCTTGCTGCATGCATATACTGCTAGCTCTGTCTAAAAAAGATTTTATTTTTAGGTAATATTTACTTGTGCTTATTACCTCATTTTCCGTAAACACGCTTTCCAAACCGTTAAATGAGACATTTTTGTAAAAAAAAATTATAAAGAAATTTCTTTAAAAAAGCAAAAAAAATCTATTTTTCAAGTTTGCAATAGCTAATACTTAATTAATCATACGCTAATAACGCTTCTTATTTTGTATGTGGCTTATAAGCCAAACTTACTAGCACAAGCGAACCATGCCTTAGCCTATCTACCCACACCAATACAAAACAAAAAAACTAGAATGCCCTTCACTTAGAAAATTTTAATGCATTTGTTCCCCACTTTTATAAACTCCATTGTATTTGTCCTCCACTTTCATAAACCCCAATACATTTGTCCCCACTTTCACAAACCCTAATGTATTGATTACTCCAAAGGTGAAGTTATTTTGGGACAAATGAGTTGAGGGAAAACTGAAATTATTTTGGGACGGAGGGAATACAAGGTGTGGTTACAAGATAGTGTACATACTAATGGCTTGATAAAAGTAGAATTAAACAAGCGAATTTTCTCAAACAATGTTCTACGGAGCTTGATAAAAGTAGAATTATATTTGATATATAACATTTATACTATATTTTTTATAAATACAATTGTAATCTATCTATTATATTATTAAGACAGCGTTGAAACGAGGCAGCACATTCGCCCTAGAGGCTTAAAATTCCCACATTAATCAAGAAAAAAAAGAAATAAGAGTTTAACTAGGAATACAATTTAGAAATAACTCAAATTCGGAATAGAAAATAAGCAATATTGAAAAAAAGAGTCCATCTAGAACACAACGCAAGATTAATTAAAATTCAGAGTAAAAAATAAAATAAATTCAAAATTGGATTTTCAATAAAAAAATTCCAAATAAACTTCAAAAATATCATTAAAATTCGAAAACAAAATATAATAAAAAATTTAAATAAGTAAAGACTATGTACTAAGAAGAGTCCATGGCAACATACAATCTATAAATATACAAAAGTAAGATAAATTAAAATTCAGAATAAAAAATAAAATAAATTATGATATTGGACTTCAATACTAATTCCAAATAAACATTAAAAAAATATGAAATTCGGAAAAAAATAATAAAAATAAATATGTAAAGGCAACATACCAAGAAGAGTTCATAGAAAATACAATCTTTAAATATCCAAAAGTAAGATTTAAAGAAATTATAAAAATAATGCATATAAAATAACATTGAAGGGAAAAAGAAAAAATAAGAGTTTAAGTAGGAATACAATTTCAAAATATCTAAAATTCGAAATAAAAGATAAGGAATATTGAAAGAACAGTCCATCTAGAACAAAACACGAGATTAATTAAAATCATAATAAAAATAAAAATTATTCCAAATTTTGATTTCAATAGGAATTCCCAATAAACTTAAAAAAATTAGAATTCAAAATTAAAATGTAATAAAAACTCACTCGGGACGCTAAAAATGCCCACATTAATCGAAGAAAAAAAGAAGAGTTCAAGTAGGGATACAATTTAGAAATAACTGAAATTTGAAATAAAACAATAAGAAATATTGAAAGAAAAATCTATCTAGAACACAAGACGAGATTAATTAAAATTCAGAATAAAAAATAAAATAAACTCCAAAATTGGATTTTCAATATGAACTCCTAGTAAACTTCAAAAAGATCATTAAAATTGAAAACAAAAATATAATAAAAAATTAAATAAGTAAAGACTACATACCAAGAAGAGTCCATAGAAAAATACAATCTCTAAATGTCCAAAAGTAAGATTAATTAAAATTCAGAATAAATAGTAAAATAAGTTCTGAAATTGGATTTCAATACTAATTTCGAATAAACTTTAAAAATCATGAAAATTTGGAATAAAAATATAATAAAAAATAAAATAAGGAAAGACGACATACCAAGAATAGTCCATAGAAAATACATTCTTTAAATATCCAAAAGTAAGATTTAAAAAATTATAACAATAATACATATAAAATAACATTGAAGGGAAAAAAGAAAATAGAGTCCATAAGGAAATACAATTTATAAAAAACTAAAATTTGGAATAAAAATTAAGAAATATTGAGAGAAGTGTTCGTCTAAAAAATCCATCTATCTATCTATTATATTGTAAAACAGCCTTGAAAAGAGACACCACATTTGCTTTGGAGCCTAGAAATTGTCACATTAATTGTAGAAAAAGTCAAAATCTATACCATTAGATCGTGGTGGACCCATATTATAACAGTTGAGATTTAATTGAATCTATGAAAAAATTTGACTAGGTGTCTTCTTTCCAATTTGAGATATTATTGTTTTGAATTGGACATAGATATGCGAGGGTAGCATAGGTACTAGAATATCTACGTATGCCATCCAGAATAGAAAATTCAATTGCTATCCATGTGAGACAAAGACAAAAGTATGTCCGTGTTGGTAAAGCTAGAGTAGAAATCAATTTCAAATAGAAGCAACACATGTTACAACAGAAAAGTGCCTATAATAGAGCATCTAGAATCTTTATGTGGCAATGCATGGACTCAAACCTAAATCAACGACATTTCATTTCAAAGCAAATTCCACCATAAATACCTAAATCACTAAGAAAATTAGAGTTGAAAAAAATATCGATTGTGTCCATGTTGAATATATCGTCTGAGAGTAATTAAAATTTAATAATAATATAGTTATTCGATTGTTGTGAGAATTTCAAATATCTAGATGTTATGATTTTAAATATGAACTAAAAATATTATAAAAACTAACATGACAGATGTATATTGTGTTTTAATAAAATAGAATTACTATTATCTAATTAAACCCATACGATCTACATGTCTACGATAGCTTAGAATGCATGCATGATGACAATTCATAGTTGGTATGAATAATCAATAGGAATTTGTACTGTCCGACGGGCAAGTACAGAGGATTGAAGGGATAAGACATATTTAATACTTTACCTTTAGGTAAAAGGCTACAAATCAACTTGATCTTTTTAGGACAAATTTTGAATACTAGAAATTAACTCCTTTTGGGATGATGGGAGTACCATATAAAAACACAAATATGAAAAGTCGACGATGAACACAAACAATTGCAATTTGAATAAAAACCATAATTATCTATCCTATTTGTATACAAACAAACTATATAGCCATATCACCTTTTTGCCACTTT
This sequence comes from Oryza meyeriana var. granulata, assembly GCA_003991445.1. Classification (NCBI taxonomy): domain Eukaryota; kingdom Viridiplantae; phylum Streptophyta; class Magnoliopsida; order Poales; family Poaceae; genus Oryza; species Oryza meyeriana. Next base: position 228,559 of record RYFJ01000845.1, on the reverse strand, counting down.
ATTGAAGGAAAAACTGAGACACTAGAAAAACCGAGAGAAAATTCTAGCCGATAACATAGATATTAAGGGGTTGGCGAGAGAGAAGAGTATGGAAAAGGGGAGATAGATGGAGAGAAATAGGGGCTAGGGTTATATGCCATGAGCTCACATATATATGCCAACGGTCACATATATATGCAATGAGCTCACATTATATCAAACGGTTCTCTATAACACAAGAACTTTTCACAAACAAGCCGGCCAGATGTTGGCTCTCAATCACTCTTGAATAGAGACTGAATTATAGAAAATAAGAATCAAATAAGTAATAAGATTGAGCAAGATACAAACTTGCTATTGTTGGCCGAACAAGAGAAATTCTGACAATATATAATTGTGTGAATAGATAGAAATACGCATTATCAACTTATAAATATGTGAATATTTGTTAAATTTTGAGTAATATTATGAAATACTAAAACTTTTAAAACAAATCCCAAATGCGCGGGCCACCCTACTAGTTATATTATAAAAACAGCTTTGAAAGGAGACACTACGTTCGCTCTAGAGGCCTATAAATTATCACATTAATTGGAGAAAAAATAAAATCTACACCATTGATCCTATGGTGAGTCCTGACTATATCAGTAGAGATTGATCAGATCAAATAATAACTAATATGTAATATCATAACAGTACCGAGTACAAATATGGATGCAAGGAAGGCATATCGTGTTCAAATCGATATTGATGTTAGTATCCATATCCAACCAGTAAAGAAAAGAGAAGTACTAATGTAATTATGGGTCTTCAGGATGAAAGGAAAGCGTGTACCTGCACGTTCAAATATTATGGAAAAGTGAAGGCTAATCCATCGATGCATGCATATGCATGCCATGCGTACATCCATATGCTGTGTCATATAGGGTAAAGAGACTAGGAAAAAATATACATGGTTGCCAGAGAGGTAGCATGGCAAGAGAATAACTTTGCATGTTATATGGACCTATATTTTTTTGTTATATCTAATAGTAACCCCTTTAAAACCCTGACTAAATGTCTCAAATACCCGTAGATATCAACGGTTTGATTAAATTCTACTAACATATTACCAATTCCTAATGGTCCCCGGATAGTAAAAGGTACAACAAATAATAACTGATTATACCAACTAATTTTATTTGATCAAAACTCATGCTTTATTCATACTACTTATGTTGCATATTAATTTAAGCTTCTTTTTTTTATGCTTATAATACTAGCAAATTGTCCATGCGTATAATGCCCCAGTTTCCGAACCATTACAAACTATTTTAAGAAAAACCCTAATTTCAAAACTTTTTGGCTCTTTGTGTGTGATAAGGACTAAGTGCGGTAGGTCTCAATTAAAACCTTCCCTTGAATCCCAAAATCCCGATCCAAAATTTCCCTACAAAACCTCGAGACTCGAGTTTCAAAATTCGAAGGACTCTCTCAAAATCTATCAAAAATTTCTTGAATGGTTCAACTTTGAAACCTTTCCTAAATATCCAATCAAAATTCCTATCCGAATCCAAATATCAAAAATCGAATTTTGTAGTTCGAAATTCCCTCTAAAGCCTTCCTTTAAAATTCTTCCTATTTTTAATCTTCCCATACTCTCAATTATTCCATTAAAAACCAATCAACGAATCCCTGGTTCAAATTCTAAAAAATTAGAACTCAAAAATCTCCTCGAGATCTTCCTTCCTATTTTTCCTCTCTCAAATGTCTCCTCAAAAAAATTCTAATCCATTGCAAAAAAATCCCCAAAATTGCCTTGAGACCAAATCCCAAATTTAAAATCAAAATCGAATTCGAACCCCCTTTGAATCCCTCTCCTTTTTCTTCATCAAAATTCTTTCAAATTTCAAGCCTATTTTCAAAAATATCAAAATACCATGCAAGAGTTCCTTGTTTTGGAAAACCTGAGATTTTTATGGGTTCAAATAATAAATTTTGAATCAAATCCCTATTATAAACCCTCAAAAACACTTCAAAACAAATCTCTAGAAAATGCAAAGGGCTACTGTGCCTATGGGCCTCCCCTTCTCACTCGGCCTCGGTCTTCCCCTTTTCCTCTTCCCTTCCCACACTAGACCAGCCTAGTGCAGCCCAATTTTTTCCTGCCTTCCTTCCACACGCGGTCGCTAGCCCACCAGGCCCACTTCCCTCTCCCCGCGTGTATCCGCCTGTGCGTGGCTCAACACGTGCGCTCGCGCCCACCGCTCGCCTAGGCCTACCCATCGGCCTCTTTGGCCGAGACCCCTATGGACACCATTTCCCCGACTCACGGGCCCCGCCTGTCGGGTCATCTTCTTCCTCACATTGCCTCTCTCTTCTCTCTCACTGCCCGGCCCGGTGCTCGGTCAAATGGCCACAAGGAGCACGTGCCGCTGTGAAAATATCTCTCTCCCTCGCGTGCGCTACCAAGGTCAGCCACCCCATCCCGTCTTCCCCGCCGCCCCATCGCATCATGCCCCCTCTGCGATCGGCCCTGCCGTCGTGTTCCCCGTCACCATTCCTTGTCCAAGCCGTCTCATATCCGCCCAAAAATATCTGTGAGCCACCACCTCTCTATTTAGTCCACTTGCGCCGCCGTGTGGCTATAAAGCACTGGCCCCTCCACCGCCACTCCTTCGTCCCTCGCCATGGCCACGCCACCTCACCAGAGCTCGCTGGGCCGAAGCTCAAGCTCCCAAGCCACCACCGCTATCTCTCCTCTCCGGTGAGCCCTCTTCCTTCTCCCTCCTTTTCCTTTCTCCCCAATCCTAAGAGTCGAAGCCCTTGCCCGAGCCCCGCCACTACGTGACATCACCCTGCCGCCGCGGGAGCTCCACCTCCTCGTCGCCAAGGTCCATTCCCTCACCACCACTCTTGGACCTCCCCCGCCGGCCGCCGCCGGCCACTTCCCATCCAATCCGAGCCGTCCAACAGACTCCTCATCTCCTCCGCTCCCCGCCGCCCTACTTCTCTTCCTCCGGTGAGCCATCGTCTGCCGTATTCCCTCCGGCCACTGTCGGCTGTCGATCTCCTCCACCATACACTCTCCCCTCGCCGCTCTAGCGTGGCAGCCACGTCAGCCCGCCAAGACCCACCTCACCCCGAGCCAGCCACTGACAACTAGGACCCATGCCTTTAGAGCATCTCCAACAGGGACCCTAAACAGGGCCCCTACTCAATTTTTTGAAGCCAGGCAAAAAAACTCAAGTCCAACAGGGTCCCAACTCGAGTCCCTACTTTATGGAGGCCCCGAAATCTTCCTCCTTAGCCCCATCTCCCACGGGTACGTAGGGAGCTCCCTACTCTACGGTTGGGAGTTTTTTTCTCTCCCGCAAAACAATTTTTCCCCCGCGCCCTAGTCTCGCCTGTCTGACTCCCTCTCGTGCCGCCGCCTCCTGTCCTCAATCTCCACCTCTGTCGAAGGAGGGAACTCCAACCGCGGGGAGTCTGGGGACCCCCCTTTGAGGTTCGGCCAGGGGAGTTGTTCACAGGACGGCAGCGGCGTCGGAGAGAAAAATAGATGCTCGGGCGCCGGGGGCCGGGCTAAGATGGCACGCAAGGGAGGCAGGAGAAGTAGATAGGTTCGGGCCGCGCGGAGGCGTAATACCCTACTCCTGTGTGTGTTTGCTATGCGGGAGATGAATGTGGTTTGCTCTTACAAGGAGTTCTTCAGCCCGGGAAGCTCTACCGGAAGCCGGACTCCCAGAAGACCCAGAAGCTCAGACTCGAAGAAGAAGACCTAGAAACTCTAGAGGCTCCTCTTCTCCAGAAGCTCTCCAGACCAGAAGAAGTCCTCTTGCTGTAGGCTCGGATCCTCCTTTTATAACTCAAGGGGAGTCCACAGTGCCGAGTACACGGAGAAAGATTTTAGGTATGATATGTCTTGTCGTACACGTCCGCGCCCGTTCGCGCCCACCTGCTGAGCCACGCCGGAGTTGGTCCGGGATGTCCTGTCGTCACGTCGCTCGGCTGCTGCGGGCGGGAAGGTCGTGAGGATGTGACGGCACACGCCGTCGCGGCCGGAGCGTGGAGAATCGAAGCCCTCTCAAGTCAAAAGCTCTCTGACTGCACAGGGAGCGAGCCCACGCGTGGCAGAGTGGGCGACAGAGGCGACGCTCCCCGTCACCTCGCCATTAATGCGGGTAGTTGGAGAGTTGACCCGCTCGAGTCGGGCTCGTGCCCGGGGCGGAGAGCTCATCGAGCCCTCCACGCGCACGAGGCGCCAAGCTCCCTGGGGACAGAAGCTAAGTCCCGGGACCGGGGGGCAAGGCCCGGGTCCGGGAAGTCCCAGTAATGCGCCCCGGGGACGTGACCCGGGGCTGAAGCTGTGGATCCCGGGACCGGGGGGCGAGGCCCGGTTCCGGGAAGTCCCAGTAATGTTCCCGGGGACATGCCCCGGGACCGAGGAGGTGGCTCCCGGGGCCAGGAGCGAGGCCCGGGACCGGGGAGGTCCCCGGGACGCGGGGAGGTGGCTCCCGGGTCCGGGGGCGCGGCCCGGGCACGGGAAGGTCCTCGGGACGCGGAGCCTGAGGAGGTGGCTGCGAGCCGTCATTGCGACTCGCTCGGGGAGTGCGCACCCGGGCCCTAGGCAATGCTCGTGCCTAGGTACTTAGCGGGAAAACGGCCGTAGCCGGCCGCCACTTGTGCTGAATGTGGCCCCCGGAGGGGCTGACGTGGCCGAAAATCCACGCGTCCCCGAGGTATGTGGGGCCCCTAGTCCCGTTTCGCCGACAACCTCAATCCGAGTGGGAAAGAAGCGGCGCCGCCAGATCCAGGCCCACGGCTGCCGAAGCCATCTTCCCCATCACTGGTTCCGGCGTTTCCCAACCAGAGACGCCGCCTCCCCAGCAACCTCCTGCAGAAAGGTGAACCGGTGTTTCCCATCCAGAGATGCCGCCTCCCCGTCTGCTGCCTTCCCGTCCGCCTCCTGCAAAAAGGTACTGTAATCGAGACATTCTGAATGGATCAAAATCAACTTGATTTCATCAATCCGATGATTTTTCATAGCGATTTTATAGATGTAATCAATGTTGTTCCAAAGAGGTTTCAGGGCGCTGCCTTGAGGACCGCCGTTGCATAGCGTACACGCCTAGATTGTTACTAAGATACTTTTATAGCATCAATCTATTTTGTTTTAATTCATGTTCTATATGTTTCCTATCAATTTCAATATAATTCAATGCTTGTCATTGGATAGATTGCCATGGCTTCTGAAGGTGATCATTGGACACGGATGATATCTGAGGATACTAATGTTGATGATATTTCACTGTCAATGCCACCTGAAACCTTTGGTACCCAACGTAGTACCCAAACTAGTAGTGCAAAGTCATCCAAGAGGGCAGGGAACTACACTCATCGGGAGGACATTCAGTTGTGCATCTCATGGGAGAGCATTAGCACAGATCCTATCACTGTCAATGAGCAACCAAGAAAGGCTTATTAGAAAAGGATTGCTGGTCACTTTCATGCCCATAAGAACTTTGACTCCGATAGGAGTGCTAACTCTCTTGAGCACCGTTGGAGTACCATTCAAAAGGAATGCTAAAGGTTTCAAGCAATGTTTGAAACTATTGAGCGTCGGCATCCAAGCGGTATATCATACAAGGAACATATAAGTTCATTTGTGCATTGTGAATTGTCCTAAATTTATAATAAAATATGTACTAATTTTGGAACTCATTTGTACCTCTCTTTGTCGCAGTTGCTGGAAGCGCAAGCTATGTGGGCAGGGAAGGATCTAAAGCAGAAATCCTTCCAATTCACTAATTGTTGGCTTAAGGTGAGGAATAGTTAGAAATTCCTTGCACTTGATACAAACAAGAGGCCAAGTACTAGCAACTTTTCACCATTAACTGCCCAAAATAGTGCACAAGAAGAGGGTACCAAGAGCCAATCTCCTGATTCATCAGAGCCAACTTCAAATAAAGGACCAATAGGAAGGAAGCAAGCAAAAGAGAAGATGAAGAGTGGAGGGGAAGCTAAAGAGAAACTGAAGAAAGAGAGATGGAAGGAGAGTAGGATGATCCAGGAGCGTAAGATCTCATATGAAGAGCGCAAGATTATGCTTGAGGAGCGCAAGTTGATGTGGGAGCAAGAACATAAGATTATGTTCTGTGATATCTCTACCATGGATCCAGAACAAAAGACCTATATGCTAACAATGAGGGCACAAATTGCAGCTCAAAAGGTGGCAGGCATCAACGGCGGTCTTGGTGGACATAGTGATAGCATGGGTGGAGATGGTGGTAACATTTGAGTATAGTATAGACTATTTATGTTAGTTGAACCATTTAATGTTTTTGTAACTATTTATGTTTATCGAACCAATTATGTTTGTGGAACTATTTTTTTGAAATCATTTATGTTTGTGGAATCATTTGTGGAATATTTTTGTAATTTTGTAATTTTTATAGTTGGTCTTCTCTGACGATGATGATATCATTGAGCAATGGTGGGAGAAAGAGGAGGAATCTGATGATGATGATCTCATTGTATTAGCTATGCTTTACGACATGCATGATAAAGAGAGGCAGAAGAAGAAGCGTCGTGGATCAGTGCTGGGTCATCAGGTAGTTCGAAGGGACATGTTTGGTGGTAATTTGCGCATTGTGGCTGATTACTTTGTAGATACTCCTGTGTACAATGAAAAGTTCTTCAGGAGAAGGTCTAGGATATCCAAACAGCTATTCTTGCGCATAGTGGCTGAGGTGGAGACTCATGATGACTATTTTAGACAGGCCAAATTCAGTAGGCCTTCTTGGAGCCACTGCACTGCAGAAGGTGGTTGGATCATTCCGCATGCTCGCATATGATGTTCCAACTGATTCAATGGATGAAGTTGTAAGGATTGCTGAGAGTACCATGCTAGAAGCTTTTCACCACTTTGTGCAGGCTGTGGTTGCAGTGTTTAGTGAGCAATACTTGAGGGCACCTACCGTTGATGACACTGCAAGATTAATAGCTATGAACACTAAAAGAGGATGGCCTGGCATGCTTGGTTGCATTGATTGTATGCATTAGAGATGAAAGAATTGCCCAACAGCATAGAAAGGGTAGTATTCGGGGCATGTGGATGGTCCAACCATGATCCTTAAAGCTGTTGCATCTGAGGATTTGTGGATTTGGCATTCTTTCTTTAGACCACCTGACTCTCTCAACGATATCAATATCTTGCATAGGTCGCCACTATTTCAGAGGCTAACTTCAGAGACTGCACCACCTGTGGAGTATATTGTTAATGGTAACAAGTATACTATAGGATACTATCTTGCAGATGGGATCTATCATTCATGGGCGACTTTTGTTAAGAGCTATAGCAATCCACAACGCAATAAGAAAATTCATTTCACAAAAGCTCAAGAATCGGTGCGAAAGGATGTAGAGAAAGCATTCGGTGTCCTACAAGCTTGATTTGCTATGGTGAGGGGTCCTGCTAGATTTTGGGACAAGAACACCCTATGGTACATATTGACAGCTGCTGTTATCATGCACAACATGATCATTGAAAATGAGCGAGATGCAGATGATGATAGGGGCTATGACTATGATCAAGATGGAGGCGAGGTGTTGAGAGAGGAGTACCAACGGTGTAATCCACTCGTACTCGATGAGTTTCTCAAGATTCATCAGGAGATTGAGAATAAGCAAGTGCATGAGAGACTTCGAGATAATCTTGTGGAGCATTTGTGGGCACTTCATGGCACTAGCTAGTACGATTCATTGTAGTTTGATTATAATTTATTGCTATATGGTGTAATAGACAATTTCTATATGCCTATATGATTTTTATGTTTGGAAAAAAATTGAATTTGAATTTAAATTTAAATTGTCTTATTTGAAATCATGAATTTGAATATGGTTTATTGTTATGGTTTACAAATATTTGAGTTTGAATTTTAGTGATGTAATATGAAGAATATTGTTAACGCCAAAATTTGGTACAGATCGTTACCATGTTCGGTTAAGGAAAGAAGCGATATCAGCCATTGGAAACTAATCCAGAAGAGTCCGAGCTTGGGAAGGAATCGTGAAGACCACGTTATGGCAGTTATTTATCTTATCTATTAGATAGTTTTATCTTTTAGGAAACCTGATCTCTTGTCCGATCAGGTCTGTTAGTTTTCCTTTTCTAGTTAGGAAAGTCCTGTTCCGTGTCCTATAAGGACTCTTGTAACTCGGGGTATATATACGTATGCTCGGGGACCTTGTAATTTACTAATCCACACAGATAATTAAATTCGGCGCATCGCCACCTTTCGACGGGTTTCTTGCTTCTCGAGCGGGGCTACATCGGTTAGGTCCGAACTCCTGCGAGAGGGTAAGACTCGTCACCCCTTACCCAGGTGTATCTGCCCTATCTACGGCTGCATCGGTTCGGTCCGACCTCTTAGGCCGATCAGGTATACCACATCACGCGTGCGTAGATCTTATCAGCTTACTGGGGGCGATTTATCATCAGTTCGTGCTGCATCGGTTAGGTCCGACCTACTGAGCTGCCAGCGATAAATTGTTCCTGTTAGGTTGATGATTTTTGCGCAAGTGTTTTATCGGAATGTATAGCCGATAAGTTATCTTATTACATCACAGTTGCATTAGGTCTATCGGCTTGTTGAGGTTCCTTTATTATTATTAATCTGTGCTGCATCAGTTAGGTCTGAACTACTAGATTGATAATAATAGATTTATCCTTGTCGAGCCGATCGGTGTATATGCGACGTTCTATCGGAGTGCTTAGCCGATAGGTTATCTTTTTATAAAGCCGACTGTATTATCTTTACTATTTTGGTCATCTATATTATCATCGGTTTTCTAGCCGATGCACATGTGTTTCCTTGGCAGTCGGCTAGCTTACTATTCTGCCTATCTATTTTATCATCGGCTTCTAGCCGATACACATGTTATACTGACAGCTTATCTATTTGCTATAGCGTTATCGGTTTCCTAGCCGATACACAGGTGCCATCGGCCATCGGCTACAAGGAGCCTACATCAGTCCGTATCGGCCGATAGCCGATGTGCAATTACTGCTGACCCGGGCACGAGCACAAGCGAAGACCCGGGAACAAGGACCGGGGCACGAGGGCCCGGGCACGTGCACGAGACCCGGGCGCGGACAGCTGGGGCCCGGACAAAGTTTTATCATCGGCTTTCAGCGATGCTCAAGCATCCTTCGGCAATCGGCTAGTAGGATTCTTATTGGCCGATTGAATCCCTGAGCTAATATTCTCCTTGTCAATTGCGGGGTCAAATTGACTGGCACGCCTACGAACCTCAAATATTTTAGGACCTGCACTGGAGCTAAGCAGATCTCCCAGGCCTTCGTATGTTCAATCGCATCAAACCAGATCGTCAGCAAGCTTCTTGGCACACCCGGTAGTTTTTGGTGCGAACATATTTTTGGCACGCCTGGTGGGACACAGAACTTCGACATGGCTGGAAAAGAGGTCAGCAAAGATGATACAATCCCAGTTACAATGGAAGACTTGACCGAAGAACAGCGACAACAAGTGGAGCAGAACATCGATGATTTTCGGAAGCTTTGTCTAGAATCCTTCGGTATGACAGATCAAGGGCCGATTCAGAAGTCGCAATTTCCAAAGCCTGTTCTGATTGATGAATCGAGCCATACATCGCCTGCAAGTTCACAAAAGCCGATTCAAGACATGTTTAATAAAGCAGTTCATCATGCGTTGACCGATCAATCTGGGATATTGGTGAACACATTACAGAGCTTGATCAAGAAGGCAGTGGAGCCGATTCAAATACCCGGGAGGCAACAAGATGGGATTCCTCAAGGATATCAAACTGCGTACTATGGGGGACATCAACAGAGTTATCCAGAAGCTGTTCCTGAGTACAATTATCAGAGGGAATATCAGAATCAGAATCGGCTACCAACTCCACCTCTGCATTATCACGTCGAAAATCTAGGAGAAAAAGGTTTGACAGCAAGAATCACAGAGGTGATGAGAGAACAATTCGGTTTAAGACCGAAAGAGGAAACATTTATGTATCGACATCCATATCCAGATTGGTTTGATAGAGTTCCGTTGCCACGCCGATACAGAGTACCAGACTTCTCCAAATTCTCAGGGCAAGATGATGTATCTACAGTGGTGTTAACGCCAAAATTTGGTAAGGCCTTGTATCAGATTCGGTCAAGGGAACGATTGCAGTCGGTTAACAGAAATTGGTTCAAGGAGCAGGCCGAGTCCGAGAAAGAGCCATGAAGACCGCGCGTGGCAGTTAATTACTATATTTATTAGGGAAAGATTTATCTTTTTTAGGGAACCTGACCTCGTGTCCAGTCAGGATTAGTTAGCGTTTTCTATTATAGATAGGAAATCATATACCGTGTCCTATAAGGACTCATGTAACTCGGGGTATATATACGTATTCCCGGGGACCTTGTAAATCATCAACTACAGATCAATACAAAATTCGGCGCATCGCCACCCTTTCGACGGGATCCTACTTCTCGAGCCGGGCTGCATCGGTTAGGTCCGAACTCCTGCGAGAGGGTAAGTCTCGTCACCCCGGCTACCAATCGGCTAGGACTTCCTCGGTTAGGTCCGACATTCTAGTCGGTTTATGGTAGTCGGCTTACCACGATATATTTACTTTATCTATGGCTGCATCAGTTCAGTTTGATCTCATAGATTGATTAGGTATATCACATCACGCGTGCATAGATTGTATCGACTTACTGGGAGCGATTTATCATCAGTTCGTGCTGCATCGGTTAGGTCCGACCTACTGAACTGCTAGTGATAAGTCGGTCCTGCTAGGCCGATGCTTTGTGCGCAGGCGTCTTATCGGAGTGCATAGCCGATAAGTTATCTTCATCACGATCGTATTATATTTATCGGCCCATTGAGGCATTGTTATCATTGTCGGTCTGTGCTGTAACTGTTGGGTCCGATCTACTAGACTGACGATAATAGCTTTACTCTTGATGAGCCGATGGTGTTGTGCGATGGTGTTATTGGAGTGCTTAGCCGATAAGTTATCTGTTAAAGCCGACTACGTTTATTCATTGTCTTATCCTATACTCGCTCCATCCAGTAGTCGGCCTAGCTTATCAATTATTTATCATTTATGTTATTGCATACTTTATTATATGTTCTTGCCTGTATTATCGTTACAATCGGCCAAGGGCTAGCCGATGGGTTCATTCTGCCGATCCAAGTACAAATACAAGCAGGTTCCCGGGCACGACCCCAGGTGAGGGCCCGGGCATGAGCCCGGGTAAGGACCAGTGTATGGGCCCGGACAGCGGACGAAGATCTCGGGAGCCGATATAAGCAAGGGCCCGGGCACAGGCATATCTTCATGGCAACACCAGTAACACTAGACTATGATCAGCCAGGATTTATTTGATTTATTTATGCATTATACTTGCTTATTTTATCAAGTTTATAGCCGGTTTTTGAGTATCCCTTCGGTGATCGGCTAGCACGATATTTGTTTATTATTATGTTATTGCTCTTGCCGTCATCGGCTTTAAGTCGATGTATAAGTGCTACAGTGTGTATCGGCCATCGGCTGATGAAACGAGTCTAGATCGGCTTCCAGCCGATTGGCTCATTGATCTAATATTTTCCTCCTTGTCAATTACAGGGTCAAATTGACTGGCATGCCTACGAACCTCAAACTTTAGGACCTGCACTGGAGTGAAGCAAATCTCCCAGGCCTTCGCGTGTCACCCAGACGCTGGACGGCCCCCGGCGGGTTTTCGGCGTCAACAAGTGGAACATGTCAGCCGATTCTTGGCTCAATGTGGAGAGGCATTGGCTGTAGAAGCTTTGAGAGTTAGACTCTTCCCGTTATCATTATCCGGATCGGCCTTTACATGGTTTTCTTCATTGCCACCTAACTCAGTTCGAAGTTGGGCCGATCTGGAAAAGCAATTCCACAAGTATTTCTTTATGGGAAGTCAGGAGATGAGTTTGATAGACTTAACATCGGTAATACAGAAGCCGGAGGAATCAGTCGCAGAATATATCCAGCGGTTTCGTAATGTTAGAAGCCGATGTTAAAGTTTAAGTCTGGATGATGCACAGCTGGCCGAATTACCATTCCAAGGTTTGTTGGCTCCAATCAAGGAAAGATTTTCATTAGAAGACTTTGAGAGCCTAGCACACCTAGTACAGAAGGTATCGGTTCATGAAAGCCGATTTCAAGAGGCCAGGAAGAAATGATGAGGCCCGAACAGAAGAATTTTGAAGTTTGATAACAAACTACGAAATTGGGGGGCATGTGTTAACGCCAAAATTTGGTACGGATCGTTACCATGTTCGGTTAAGGAAAGAAGCGATATCAGCCATTGAAAACTAATCCAGAAGAGTCCGAGCTTGGGAAGGAATCGTGGAAGACCACGTTATGGCAGTTATTTATCTTATCTATTAGATAGTTTTATCTTTTAGGTCCGAACTCCTGCGAGAGGGTAAGACTCGTCACCCCTTACCCAGGTGTATCTGCCCTGTCTATGGCTGCATCGGTTCGGTCCGACCTCTTAGGCCGATCAGGTATACCACATCACGCGTGCGTAGATCTTATCAGCTTACTGGGGGCGATTTATCATCAGTTCGTGCTGCATCGGTTGGGTCCGACCTACTGAGCTGCCAGCGATAAATTGTTCCTGCTAGGTTGATGATTTTTGCGCAAGTGTCTTATCGGAATGTATAGCCGATAAGTTATCTTATTACATCACAGTTGCATTAGGTCTATCGGCTTGTTGAGGTTCCTTTATTATTATTAATCTGTGCTGCATCAGTTAGGTCTGAACTACTAGATTGATAATAATAGATTTATCCTTGTCGAGCCGATCGGTGTATATGCGACGTTCTATCGGAGTGTTTAGCCGATAGGTTATCTTTTTATAAAGCCGACTGTATTATCTTTACTATTTTGGTCATCTATATTATCATTGGTTTTCTAGCCGATGCACATGTGTTTCCTTGGCAGTCGGCTAGCTTACTATTCTGCCTATCTATTTTATCATCGGCTTCTAGCCGATGCACATGTTATACTGACAGCTTATCTATTTGCTATAGCGTTATCGGTTTCCTAGCCGATACACAGGTGCCATCGGCCATCGGCTACAAGGAGCCTACATCAGTCCGTATCGGCCGATAGCCGATGTGCAATTGCTGCTGACCCGGGCACGAGCACAAGCGAAGACCCGGGAACGAGGACCGGGGCACGAGGGCCCGGGCACGGGCACGAGACCCGGGCGCGGACAGCTGGGGCCTGGACAAAGTTTTATCATCGGCTTTCAGCCGATGCTCAAGCATTCCTTCGGCAATCGGCCAGCGGGATTCTTATTGGCCGATTGAATCCCTGAGCTAATATTCTCCTTGTCAATTGCGGGGTCAAATTGACTGGCACGCCTACGAACCTCAAATATTTTAGGACCTGCACTAGAGCTAAGCAGATCTCCCAGGCCTTCGTATGTTCAATCGCATCAAACCAGATCGTCAGCAAGCTTCTTGGCACACCCGGTGGTTTTTGGTGCGAACAGGAGTAAGCTCGCGTCATGTGGGTAAAGCATACACCTCTGTAGAGATTTAAATTGTTTAAACAGTCGCGCCCACGGTCATGGGCGATTTGAAGTGATTCCTTTAGCGTAGATTTGGTTACCTATGATTTGCAAAAGTGATTTGAGGGATTGGGAACCGTTACCAGGATAGGGTAGGACGGCTGATGGATGACCACTACGTGGTTTGAAACGGACCTGTATGGACTCGGATGTCGAATGACATCATAGATTAGGCTTCCCTAGTGGATTGCTTGAGGATTGAGATCATGGATGGCTCGAGGAGCTAAAGAGTTGGAGAAATAAGATGAGTTAATGTGCTGGAAAGGACGAAAGTGAAAGGAAAATAATAGAGGAATAATGAGATGAATGCCACTTATGGCAGATGACTTGGTACCGGTGTCATGGTCTGACCACCAGTGTAGGAATGGATTTCACTAGTAGCTTTAATCAACTAAAATTTGTTTCGTCCGCTTGAGTTGTTGCAAACTAATTCCTGGACGAGATCGAGGCGAGAGCCTCTTTCCAGCTACACCTGAATCCACCCACACTTAGAGTTTTAGAAAATATTTAAAAATAAAATGTTGCAAAATAAACCTCAGCCTTCCTTTGTGGTCTGCATAACTCACTTTTCCCGTGACTTGCTGAGTGCGTATGTACTCAATCCATTTCTTTTTTCCCTCATTTAGGAAGAGTGAAATCAAAGTGAAGATTAGAGTTTATTTCCTAATTCCAAGCCGTTGCTTGTGGATTGGGTTCTCGCTGCGCTGTTGTTTTGCTATTGCTGTTCTGTTTAAAGGTTGCTGCTCAGGGCTTGCTCGAAGTTGCAACTTATGAAGGTATAATATGTGTATATATATCTATCTAGTTGTTATGATACATCTCCGTTGACCGTGGGTACCAATAAGGTTTCCTGGGACTAATACCGGCATCGCGGTTCCGTGGAAATCAGCTCACACCAATCTTCTGCGGTACATCCTCTCTGGTGTCACTGTAGGTGGTGCTAGGGCAGGGTGTTATAGTGTGTTACAACGGGAAGAAAATGTGAGAAATTTTAGGGAAGAGAGAGAGAGAATGGTTGGCAGACACCCAGGAGATACGACATGGAAGTAGAGAGAGGGTGGTAGTTCAACGGTGGAGAGAGGCTGTGGCACGCCAAACCCTAGCCAAAGAGAGTGAGAAAGGAAGAGATAAATGTGATGGGAGGAGGCCGGCAGATTGGGAGGCAGAGGTTGATGTATTATTATGGTCCTGATCCAAAATTAGTATTTGAACCCTAATTTAGGTACAAACACCATGCTGCGCATTGAAGATCAATAGTCAAATGTTGAGAATTGATATGAACCAGGATTCAGAAAGCTGTGGATTTTTTGGAGTTAATACCTATGTTGTACGCAAGGACGAGTAAGGTCTTGAAACTGGAAGCGAGAAGACTTAAAAAGTGAGTGATCCAGAGGTGAACTGGTAGAAACTCTAATTAAAAATAGGCTGAACTAGTCGAATCATTCAAATTGACCGATATAACTCAAACTCGGCATTGTTTGGGCACCAGAAAGATCTAGTCGGGTTTGACCATTTGTTTTGGTCGAACCATAAGTACACAATGTCGATTCATACTATTTATCTTCCATGGCTCAATCGAGGTGAGTAGAGAATAGAAGCAGCATCGGGCACTGATTTTGGTGATGGAATAGTGGCAACGGCTGCGGAGGTATGCATCTCACGGGGTAGCTCACCCAAGGGAGGAGGTGGCCACTGCAGGGAACACCAGAAAATTTGAGAGCAGTGCGGCAAAGCTCAGATCCGACAGTGGTTGGAAGTTGGGCAGCAAGCTTCATGCTGATCTCGGCCGTCTCAAGGAGGTAAAACACTTTTTTGAGGAGCCCATTTCCGGTGTTGTTGGAGACGCATGAAAAGCAGGGTGAGATGGTGTCGGTGGAGCGGATCTAGAGCAAAAGAACAACTCCGATAGACCAAATGGGAAGTGAGGGAAAACCCTCACCACTCTCTAGTGGTGCTGCCAATGGTGTGGTGGAGAGGACGAAGACAACATGTAATGGCGGATCAGGCCATTGGCTAATACAACATCTCGGTTGAAATTGAGAAGGAGCAAGCTCAAAGGTTTGACTATGATCTAATTTTGATGGGATCGCGTAGTGCGACCTGGTTTCAGGTCACGAAGGGCGACATTGTGTGGTCTATTTTCTTTCGGGTAGTTGATTACACCTATGACGGATGAAAGTACGAAAGCACCCTGTATTTTTTACAAAGGTTAATATTTAAAAATATCTAATTCATATATGAGGCATAATTTTTTTCTAAATAATATGGTAACATCATTTGTATGATAAACTTAAATAGAAATCTAGTTGTGCAAATGCAATGGCCACCTTCCTAGTTCCTATATAAAAATAAAAACAAGAGTTCAATTTCATATATAAGTCTTATTTTCTATTTATATATATAGTTGTAAGTAGAACTAGATTTTATATGTAACTCTTACTTCTGTTTTTATATATAGATATTAATATTTTATATACAACTATATCGATTAATTTATACCGCTATAATATGGATGCACTATGACCTAATGGTCAAAATATTTCTTTTTCTATCCGATTAATATGATAATTTGTAGGTCTCCAAAGTGAATATGGTAGCTATTTTTTGAGTTATCTTAATAATATAACAAACTATAGAATTAAAAATGTATTTTTAAAGATATGGTGCAAATATTTCCATTCAGGGATTTATATCAAGTTGAGTAGACGAACCATGTACGCGAGACAAACAGGTTTGTCACAAGACGGCAATCGGCCGGCGCACCGATCAAAAAAGGTTATGCGTTATCAACCGCAATTAGCTAAACAAAGATTGTCACCGTGTCCCGGCCACCGCGTCGTGTATCCCTGCATGAGATTTTTGGCACGAAAAGCCGCGGATTTTGTCATCAGCACTGGGCGTCCACACGATGACGCCTCTTCGCCGTTTCTGCAAATCTGGAATCTCCATGTTTCCGGTTGGTTTCAGTTAAACGGGAACGATGGCTAGAATCAGGAGGACGTTACTGTTTGGAGCCCGTTTCATCAGCTGTCGGTACTCGCGAATGGCAGGAGTGCAATTGCGCCAAACAATGTGGTACCACATCTAGATTCAGTTTGCTTGCAAGCTTGCACTGCACTGCAGTCTGCGTGCATGCATGGACGCCAATTTGATTTGTCTGGATTTGCATGTTATTAAAGTTTGTTCTTTTTCGGCAAATGTAATGAATTTCAAAAGAAACTTAGCCTCTAGCTCCTGGCCAGAGAGGAAAAATTTACCAACATTACTCGTGTGGTTGAAGGTTTTTTCTTATTATTTTAGAAAAATGTAAAACCCCAAAGTTAGACACTAAAATTTTGGCATTAAAAAGATGTTCAAAAGTGAGAAAAAAATAAAAAAGAAAGAGATAATCTCATCATTCATCAAATGTAACCTTCATTCGCTTCCTACCTACCATAGCTCTATCTAAACCTCTATCTTCTCTTGTCTGCCACGTCAGCATAGCGCTGCTGACGCGGACCTGTCTGGAGCTGGCTGCCAGGTGGGCCCGTGGCCCCTGGCGACTCGACACGTTGGCGTCATGCGGCGGGCCTGGCCCCCTCCTCGAGCACGGAGCGCCAGACGGGGTCCACCTCGCCCTCGCCGGCGGCGGCGAGCCACGCGTCCACGTCGTCGAAGAGCGCCCGCTTGCTCGGCGGCGGGAAGAGGCGGTCTCCGGGGACGCCGATCGCCGCCGCGCGGCCGTCCACCAGCGACCGGAAGAACACGTCCCGGAGCTCCCACGACCCGCCGCCGCCGGGGACGCCCAGCCCGCCGCGGCACTTCTGCCACGGGAACTCGAACACACCCGGCGGCCGCTGCCACGACGCCTCCTCCTCCCCACTGTCCACCGCCGCCGACGTCACCTCTTCAAACACCTCCTCCTCCTCCACCGCCGCAACCCTCCTCCCCGCCGCCGGCGCCGGCGCCGCCTCCTCCTCCTCCTCCTCCCGCGCGCGCTTCCTACCCTCCGGCAGCCGATCCATGCACGGCGCCGCGCTAATCAACAGCACATGCACGAACGAACGATTTCAGCCTCCAAGAACCACAGCCTCTCTTCCACGGATCGAACGCATACAGAGAGACATGCATGCATCTATACAGACAGCATCTGATCGTCGTCACGGCGGCGCCATGGCTCCATGCATGCAGCTGGAGGTTACCTGATCGGAGCCAGAGGACGGAGATCAGGAGAGGGTGGTGGTTGCGGAGGCGGGCGAGTGGCGGTGGGTTGATGAATGTGTCCAAGAGGATGGATGTGTATCAAGGTGGATATATATAAGCTCGCGCGCACACTGATGCTGGGCTGGCTGGGTGAGAGGCTAGGAGAGGGTGAGCGTCTTGCACGGTCTCCGACCTAAATAAACCTGGATCTATCCGAACTGATAACTATATATATGATCTCCATGGCCACACCCTAATCCAGTAAGTTTTAGATAGCTTCAATTGTGAATGTCTATTTGATTTGTTAATTTTTCTTGATCTTTGTGGGGTTTTGTTTCTAGATTTTGGGTTTTCATAGGGTGGTTTGAATTGAATAGCAGTGGTGCATATGTGGTGATTATAAGGAAAATTGTAAATGTTATGGATAAGGTTTGGTTCTTTTCTTTGTGGCAATTTTAGTAGTTAAAGTTAAGAATACAAAAAAGATCAAATAATAAATGGCATAGGAAAAAGATCGATTGTCATTTACCCCGACATCAACATATCATGAGATAAATGTGATGCGAACGTCATCGCGTGTAAAACAATTTTGATGAGGTATAGTTAGGACGGGGGTTAATAAAAATCAATCGATTTTTGTGAAACCACCGATGGTTGGTTTGTAAAACCAGTTAGTTTTAGCTGGTTTTCTGTTGATTGAAAGTCATTGTTTTTATCGGTTTTGAGCAGATCGGTGAGGAGTGGTTTTTACTTTCAAAATGAAAAGATAAATCCTGGTTAGGATAATGATGAACTTCATACATAATCTATTAAGTTACACGATGAAAAAAAACTTTTCGGTCAAAAAATGACAAAAAATCTCCAAGAGTGTGTTGGTGCAATTATGGGAGATACGGATTCAAGTAAAAGTTATTGTCACATATAGTATTTTTTTAAGCCATTAAAGATGTATATATCAAAGGTTAATAGTTTTATTGGAGAAGCGCCGGTGTGGTGTTGGAATCGCGGGTGCACGACTTTACATACAACGGTTTTAATTTTAGTACCTATAAATATTACATATATGAGTACGCTTCCAATAAAATTTGATAATACTAGAAATTTATCGCCGATCTCCGTTCCTTCGAGCGTGTGTCCGGAGGGATTTGGATCATCTGACTTGCAACATGCAAGTTATAGCAGTGCTGTGACTTTGGGGCAATCAGGACCATCCAAGGTGAACGGACGAGAAAATTAAATGCGCTAAAGTACGATAAAAAAAGTAACTGAAACTGTGTTTTAATTATCTACAATATGCGCTAAAGTACGATAAAAAAAAATAACTGAAACTGTGTTTTAATTATCTACAATATTTTTCGCTACTGGCCTACAACGATGCATAGTACGAGCTACTAACATTTGCAGTTCTCTCACAAATTTCACTATGAGTTACCTCTATAAAGCCAAAGGAACCAGATCCTGTTAAGGGCACACACGTGAGTATATTTTTAATAACATTTTAATAAAGCTAGGGATTTATTGTTGTTTCGGTCTCTTTAAATATGTATTATGAGTCGTATTCATAGGTACGCACCTATATAATAAGTTGAGATGCATATACATCATTCGTGTTATCAAAAAAATTTAATACTAGTTTCACACAAAATCCAGGAGTGGAGGGTGAGGTATGTCTCAGTACGTATTTCACCAAAATCTCGTTAACATATCTCATCCTCTGCCATTGGGCCATAAAGACAAAGTTTACCTTTCCTCAATCCTAGCCGTCCATTACATACTAACGGCCAGATTCACTGCTCTGTAATCAAAACAATTTGCTCTTCTTCTCCAACGTGAGGCCCCTGTGTATTCGACTAGCTAAGCTATTTGCCATGGTTGCTTCCCTCGCGCGTTGTTAGTTACTGGGCTCTATACTGTTCAAGTGTTCATTTATTCCATGTCCGCTTTGATCATATTCTTCTTGCTCAGTTGCCTGCGCTGAGTTCTACAGTTCTACTGATCTACTCTTCACTCCAGGACAACAGTGATGAGTAGATATAAACCAAGGGAAATTGCTTCGAGGAGAGAAAAGATTATAAGATAAAAATGCTATCGATTAAAAGAAATTGTTGGCCTGGTTCCAATAGAAGATCAATCCATTTAAGAAAAGCTTAAACAGACATCTACTACTAATGGCCTATAAATCGATCTAATGGAGAATCAATCTTGAAAGGAGGGAGTAGATACTAGCACCAGCTCTGAGTCTCGTGGAAGGGACTGATGCTGACATACAATTAAAGCAAATGCAGTACTGCAAGCAACCACGGTGTTGAGAAGAGTTGTCTGTTTGAGTTGGGACGAGGTGATTTGCGAGAAGTTAAATCCAATCATAAATATGCAATGGACGGTTGATATTGAGGAAAGGCAAACTTTGCCTTTATAGTCCAAAGGCAGAGGATACGGATCCGCCTAATCCATCCAGCTAGTGCTCGTAGCTCCTAAGCCAACCCGAAAAACGGACCGATGAGCGATGAACAGCTCATGAGCACGATGGCCTCGAATTTGGCACGCCGAGACGACGCACGCAAGGGGCGCGCAGCTAGCGTGACACCATATTCCTCGCTTTACCCTGGTCTCCGGCCCATGCATGGTTGCATCGCCTTTTTGTTGCATGTGCCGCGTGACATGCATGCATTCCTGCTTACTTACTTCCAGCCTTGGGCTGGGTTAAAACGGCCACAAAATCCCCTCATTAGAACAGGTACAATAAATTAATGTAAGTAAACAGTTACCATCTTAGATTTATGTTGGATTGAAGGAGAGAGAAAAAAAAAGAAGAGAAATGGATTATATATCTATAGCACAAACTCTTATATGCTTTTAGATGTTTTTGTAAGAGAATGAGGTAAATAAATGTATTAATGATGTAATATGTATTTATAGTTCAGTATTTTATGAGTAAGCTATTAAATTGACTATAGTCTATGATATGGTAATTATTATAGCCAGTAGCTGACTATGCTTTGAAACTTGCTCTTACATAGGTATACATGCCCCTCATTGCAGTTGCAGACTCGCAGATATTTCAGTGGACGTTTTTACAGTCACAGCCGCATGCATGTGGGCGTAAGCATGCTTGGATTTGTCGTGTGGATATTCTTATACACGGAAATAATTAATATATGTTTTTTATAGGTAGGTAGATAGAGAACACGGGAAGATACATCATCTTATCTTGGCGTTTTGCCATAACCAACTACAACCATCCCCAAATGGCCAAATCTGAAACGTAATCCAAAGAAACTTCCATCCCAAAATCAACCTCCAATATGCTCACTACATCATCCGGTTTGCTGCTTATATCCTCCGAATTTAGTCTTCGCCACTCTCAGGCAAGATCAAAACACTGCTACAGTGCTACTGGCATACAAGTGCAAAACTAAGAGAAACACGCTATCAGATCGGTGCCAATACGAAACAATGAAATGTTTGGAGTAGGATAGTTTGCATGAATTGCTGCATAACGGTACAGATCCTCCAGTAGTCCTTCGTAGACTTCAATCAAAAGCATGCTGCGCTCACATTACATAGCCATTAAGGTTAGTACATGTGTAAGGAAAGAATGTGGTCTTGTATAACGTTTGGTACATAATACAGTTGTTTCCCTAGATATTATCTAATCAGAGTGCACAGCTGCCGACAGCTTGACAAAATTGCAATATTGCATGAAAATTTGCTGAATGTCCAGAAAGTCTGAGAAAAGGTATGTAATATTTGCACTAGAAAATTATGGCAACCGCTTATTCAAGAATTGAATGCTTTTGGGCCAAATAAGTTCGGTGATTATATAGTGCAAAGAAAGGGGACAGCACGTCAGCTATAAGAAGAGGGAAAATATCAAACAATCTGTTGTGCCTGATGGAAAATTTCATGACACGGTGTTAGGATGATTTCACCGCTGATGCAAGTGACTTCAGAAGAGCTGGCGATGGCCTTCTTAAAGTGTGCATGAGAAGGATCATCAGTGAAAGTAGC
Source organism: Oryza meyeriana var. granulata (assembly GCA_003991445.1). Taxonomy (NCBI): domain Eukaryota; kingdom Viridiplantae; phylum Streptophyta; class Magnoliopsida; order Poales; family Poaceae; genus Oryza; species Oryza meyeriana. The sequence goes on along the minus strand of RYFJ01000845.1, from coordinate 206,763 downwards.
GTCAATGCCCCAGCTTGGTGAGCTGAGCCCAAAGAGGTAGGAACATACATCAAGAGTGTAGATATTCCCAATGTAACCTGGTTGAAAAACAGTAGTATAATTACTTTTTAGGACATTTTAAGCAAAAGAACTATGGTGATGATTGACATCTTAACATCAAATTCAACTGAAGGGCAGATTTTTATAAATTTTTACCTGAAGGGCAGCCATTCCAAGCGTGCTTCCGATCAGAGACTTGACAGCTGGATGCATGTCCAATTTCCTTGCAGCCAACCATAAGCCACCCACAGACAATAAGGTGGTTGTTGCAAGAATTCGGTGATTAAGCTACAAGAATGTAAACTCCATGTTAGCACAGGGTATTGTACTAGGCCAGAATTTTAGAAGAATGGTTTATGCTCAGCATTGATTTAGAAATAAGAATAAATTAGTGCTTATAGGATAATAGGACAGTCCTGCAATGTTGATGATTACATGCTATGAAAATGCACACATTGTCTATTGGTCTAGCCAGTTGTTCCTATTGTGAAATCATTGTCATGATTATTTTTTTTATGAACAATTGGTTTTACAAATGATTTATTTAATAGAAATTGGTTTGCAAATATTTGTTGATGTTGGCGTGAGTGTGTGTAACTAATGTGGGTCAGGTTGCGTTATCTATGCCCAGAAATGGTTGGTTTGTCTATACGTGTGCAGGTGACTTGTGATCAATCTTGGTCAACGGTAGAATCGTGACTACGCTCAGTGAGGAGCCGAGGTCCAGAACGATCAAGAATACCGGATGACGAGATTGAACAAAAGATGTGGCACATAGTGGATGGATATCGTATGAGAGGTCTTCGTAATAAGCCTCACAAAATGGAGAAGAAAAAAAGAATGGAGAATTGAAGTTGCTACAGTATTGTCGTCTCTGGAGGACATACAGTGTTCGGAGTACTGTAGCTACAGTACTCTGACTAATTAACTACATGCGTTGAGAGAGTCCAAGTTGGCTATGAAAAGGAGAATTTGATTTGATAAATTATAAATAGATTTGGTAATTGAGGGTTTGAGTTCTAATGGGACCAGAAGTTCTACTCCTGCTTTATGTAGAAGGTTTTAGATATAAATAGATAAGGGGTTGAGACCCTAGAAAAATAACTTTTGGAAGAAAGAAAAGCTAAAGTTTAGTTTTGAGATAGAGGAGTGTTTTGTATGCACTTTGTAAATACATCTTGATGCAATAAAATTAATCTACTTTGCAGAGCATCTTCAGTGTGTATCCTTCTAAATTCTAATGGTTCATCCGACAAAAGTGCGGCGGCAGTTCTACCGGCGAACATACGGCGGTCAAACCGGTGCACTCTGTTCAGGTTTGAGGGTTTCTTTTATTCCGCAAAAGATTTTGGTTTTTGGTGTTCCTACCATTCACCACCCCCTCTCTGGTAGGCTTGGTTCTTGTGTTCGATCCTACAACTTTTCCTAGAATAGTAGAATGAATGCTTTACAGGTAAAAAAACTGAGAATAAATCTGAAAACCCACAACAAGCATATACTTCAAGACATCACAATATTTCAGGGCTGCAAACTCTTTATTGTGAGATAAAACATTACCTGCACAGTGGACGTATTCTCAAAAAAGTTGCGTATGAAAGGCTCCATAGTGAACACATCTTCTGGTATCCAGGTGTCACCCATCTTGGGAAATGTATTGTAAGCATGCCCCTGTCAATAGCAAATAATTAGACAGATAGGACAAACACTTAGATGTACACATAGGTTTTAAGATAAGAGTGAGAACGTTGACATACTGCATCATTGCCAGCAACAAATGCTCCAGATATGGCTGTAATGCCTACCACAGCACTGACCGGAATTGCCAACTTTTTAATCTTTGCTGCAGAATTTACCCAGTTCATTGATCCAGCCGGAGGTTCTGGCATCACCACTGACAGAGCAGTCCACAATATGCCACAATATATAACAAACGCAGAGGTTAAATGAGTTGCCAGCCTGTATGGGCTGACCCTTGGTTGAACATACTCAGATGCTGGTTCCTACGATGAAAAGAAGCACGATGAACCCACATGCAACAAAATCTAATAGCTCAACAAGTACGTAGTGTTAAACTATAAGTACCTCAAGACCACTTTTCACCATCCACCAGCCAATTAGTCCTTGACCTGCACCAAGTGCGAAAAGAGCCAACAGCCTGAGTCCAAGTTGGCAGGTAACATACCCTTTTGCAATGAAATATGCAAAAGGAACAGAAAATAGAAAGCCCAGGGCTCTTCCCCACATTCTGTGCCCATACTCCATCCAGTATATAAATTTGAAATCTTCAAGGCTCATGCCTTTGTTCACCCTAGAAATGTTCACGAATGCTGCTATTGCATTAGGAGAAAAATAATATCCAAAACATTATCTCAATGAAATAGCTGTACATGTTTGAAAGAGAAATTTGACGTGACTGAGACTAACCATAGGTTGGACAAAGAAAAGATCTTAACAAGTCACACTAATTAGAGCAAAAGTCACCTAACGCTGAATATTTCTGTGATTTTTTCTCATACATAACTATCAGACCTGTATCAATTTCAAATTGTTTACACATAACAGTAAATTCATATTAATTCCTCTAGAACATAATTGGATCGAAGGTCCTAGCCCCAGCCCCAGCCCCAGCCCAGTGAAACCTTTTCAACACTTTCTTACAAGCTGTTAATGTTAAGACTACAAAGTTCAAAATGTTCTCCTTGGCAGCCTGGCATGTTCTTATGGCCCTTGATGAAATACTACCGATAAACCATTTGGTACAGGTGATGGAGATACCACCAGTGGAAATTTAGAGGAAAAGAAATCCTAGATTACCATATCTAGAAAAAAGGATACCTTTGACCTATTTCTAATCAACTGAAACATTTATGGATAGTTCTTTTATAGCATCCTAAATATTTGTTCTAAAATTCATCAATCAACAGGATAATATCAAGAACTGAGGCCTCACTGCAGTACAAGTTCAGCAGCACAAAAACAACGAGATAGATGTTTACCTTAAAATCATAGGTTCATAACAGGGGATACGCAAAATTGAACGTGCTATACAGTATACAATTAGGTCGAACTGTCCAACTCCTAGTTTCACCAGTGGGCTTTTGGCAGTAGCAGACTGCAGTAGGCCAACATATAAATGTAAAACACCAATAGCATTCTTACCTCTTGTACTCGGGTGACAATTTGTATTTCTCAAATTCCAGCTGCCACTCTTCATCTGACATTGGAGGCAAGCTCCCAGTAAATTTCCAGTCAGTCATTGACAATCCTGAGCGTGTAAGCCGCGTGACCCCACCAAGAATGACCAAGCAGAATACCCAGGCAGCACATCCGAAGAGCCATATCCCAACGGCTTTCTGTGCTTGGGGCCCTTTGGTAACAAGCAACTTCAATCCTGAATTTGCCGCTGCATTGACCACACCTGAATTAAGTGCTGCTGCAGTAGTAGACATTTTCCGTGTGCATTGGCCCATCAAGGTCTGAAATGGAGCACATGAATCAACTGTAAATTTGTGACCCTCTTTCAACACAACTAGCATTGTGTAGCACTAAAAAATTTCAGGAAATGGATTATATAGGACCGATGAATGTGGTGCACAGTGCACTGCATATCATATTCTAAGTTTCAGAAATTAATTTTACAGGCACGGCCAAGTTTTAATACACCCGATTCATCATGTATGTAGACTCCCTGTCCCAAAATGCTCGTATTTAACCCCCGACACCAAAATTCCACACACCCAAATCGACACAAATGTTGCTACAAATTCGTAATACTCCTCCTACAGGCCCATTCGACTCAAAAATGATAGCATCCAAGTGTCACACTAACAGAGGTTTCAACTACGATCCACTATCTAAAAATGACGGCATCAACATGGGCAACCAGAGGGGTGAGGAGTGGGGATAAGCACAGCGACGCGCGCACCTTGGAGCCGATTGAGCGTAAGGCGTGGAAGGAGGCGAGGCGCGATGCCCAGAAGACGGATCCCGTCGTTCTCGGCGGGGTGAGCAAGCCGCCACCGCCGCTGCTGCCGCAGGAGCCGGATCCAACCCTAGGAGCAGCCGGAGCCGGAGCCGGGGCGCCCCTCGGGATGCGAGCGGCCATCAGCGCGGACGCATGGTCCCTACCCCGGCGGAGCAGCGCCGCCGCCACCCTGCTCCCCATCATGGCGCGGCGGAGCCTAGCTTGCGGAGGAAGAAGAGTAGGCGATGCGGAGGGCGTCGGGTTTTAGAGAATTTGGAAATTTTTGTGGGGTTTAGGCGTTGGTCAAGTCGCCATGGCGATGGCGGCGTGGTCGCTGTGATAACCACAGGCGGTAACACACGGTTTCGGGCTGAATCCGGTGATCCCACCGGAAAATGGCTTCCCAAAAATCTGCCTCGTAATGCGTGCCGGCCCGCAGGCCCAGGCAGTTTGGGCCGAATGGGCTCCTAACTGTGTGGGTCAAATGGGCTCAACTCTTACTTATGAAATATTCATAAGCTGCTAAAGAGGGGAATTGCTATTTAGCGCAGCTGCATTTCTAGCGTAAATATTTTCTGGAAACTTTCATCCAAAAAACTTTTATTTGAAACTTTCATCCAAAATTCTCATCGAGAAAAGTGTGCGTTGGGAACGCAGCTGCACTTAAATAGCAATTCCAGTTAGAGTTATGGATTTGCCACATTTTGCCACAGCTAGGTTATGTAGTTCTGACTTTCCTAGTCTATAGTCATACTCACATATCTATGCCTAACTATATCTAACCCCACAGTTTAGCGGAAATTGTGGCAAGGTGGATCATTCAACCAAACTAAAAGTTGTGCAAAAAAGAGCCAAGTATCAACAATAGAGGCAAGCTAGAATGTATGAAGAAAGACTTCTAGAAAATCCCTTTTTTTTTCCTTTGGGATTTTTGCACATCACATGTTCCAAGTAACACGAATGTTGCAAACATCTTAGCTTACACTGTTCAGCACCATTCTGAACTCCCCAGTCCGGGACTCAGTAACAACCTGAGTAATTTCAGAAATCTCATCCACTCTGTTTGTCTTGAAAAATATCCAAACCATCATGGCAAACACATGTGACTATGTCAATAGTACTCGATCGAGACGGTCCAGGAGTAGAGTTCTTGCTCCGGCACGGCGAGCTCAAATGTGAGCAAGCCGCTGCCTTCGTCGTAGGAGAATTCGGCTGCCTTTGAATCGATCGCCACCCTCGTCGGCCTCGCCGATGAGTACGCCCCGACCGTGCCGGAGCCACGCACCTTGAGCTCAACGCCGGCGTCCTCGACGTACCTCAGCGCCGTCACCGCCCCGCCGGAGTTGAACATCCTGATCAGACCGACAGGCGCGAAGGAGACGCCATTGGCAAGCTGCTTGAGAGGGACGACGGTGAAGACCTCGTACTCTCGCGTCTTCAGTGTCACCGGCAAGGATGCGTTCTTTGGCAGGACAGTCACCTCTCCTAGACAAATTTCAGAAGATTTCAGATCATTAATTCCAAATTCTGGAGATAATTCAGTTCCCATTTTCTTGGCAGTGTCAGTGAGAGTGATGATTTACCTCCGATGTGTGAGTACACGATCACGTCGCCATTCCAGCCATCAGCAGCAACGGTAGCGAGGTGATGCACATCCTGTGCACGAATAACACCGGTGACTGTCCCCGGCTGCTCGTCATGGACGAGGTTCTTCTTCCCTACTTGGCACCAGCCAGCACCCTGGCAATTGAAGGCACCAATCACACCGGAGTGCTCGTTCAGATTCCATATCTTCAGGATACTGCAAAAAGCAAGAAACGATTTGGAGCAATTAGTTGTTGTGTCATCAGTGTAATTGACTGGTATAAGAAATTTTTTAGAGGATTGCTGCTTGCTAACCTCTTGCCATCCCTTGCAGGGTCTGAAAACAGGCAGTCTCTGGTTGGTCTGCCAGGAAGTTTGGCTCTCAGGATCGATCCGTCGGGAAGAACAAGCTTCTTCAGCAAATTGAAGTCATGGTTCCCAGGCTTGTCACTGCAACATCACATATGCACAAGTGAACATCTAACTTAGCATCAAGAACTAATTGCGCTGCAAAGTAAAGAAATTAATTTGTGCTGCAAAATATATTCTGCTTATACCTGACATATATGGCACAGCCACCGACTGCTCGGGCTGCAGCATGGTATTCAGCCATTGGGTGAACGCTCTGTCAACCAAAAGAAATGCAGATTAGCAGCTGAGACGTCAGAGAATCCATCGTAGCAACAGAATGTAGTGATGATTCTCACATGGAACATGTCCCAGTCTGGTTGCATGAATTCTCCCAGAAAGACAGTATTGTATGCAACAGATGCAATGTGTATAGTATGGGAGGCAGGGTCTCTAGGCCAGAAATCATCAGAAGCTCTCACAACAGCACTCCTCTTGGAACTGCATCAACAGCAAGAACATGTAAATAACCAGCCAACCATTTCGTGTAAACTTTACCAAATTGCACTTTCAAGAGCAGAACAGGCTCACCTGTACAAGTTGTCCGTATTGTGGCTCATGCAGCATATGATGCCGTTATCACGGAAATTCCTTGTGACGGAAGCTTCTAGAGCCTGGTGATACTTCCTGGCCAGAAGCACTCTTCCACCATGGCCGGCACCTAGTGTCTCAAGAATGTTCTGAACATCTACTTTCACTCCATCGATCCCAGCTGATGCAAGGTAGGAGTGTAGCTCGTTGTAGAAACTGAGCACTTTCTCAGGATTCACAAGGCCAAGGCCATTGGTCGTTATGCTGTTCAGAGCATCACATGGCTCGTTCTTCTGAACTCCGGGTGATGACACCGGGTACTGGATCTTCGATTCGTAGTGCTCCATCGCATCAACATTGGGTCTTACTCCACCCCAGTATCCGGTAATCGCATGCCACACATAAACATACCTGAATTTTTTGATACAAAATTGTTGATTCAGAAAGATGAACTTGTACAAAATTGATAGACATAAACTGAATAAAACAATAAGTTATCTGAATTGAACATCATACTTTAGCTCATGTTTGCCCTTGATTTCACTGACAATGTGTGCAAGGCCATTTGCTGGATTCTCTTCCCTGTGGCCCTTCCTCCCGTTTAGCTGAAACTTGTGGTTCTCCTTTATATGAGTCAACCTGTTTGCAAAGCTACAGACAGAATAGGCAAAGATCAGTTTTTTTTTTCAGACCTGAAAAGTTCAGAATTAGAAGTAGCAGACAAAGTTGGGACAGGAATGCTTCTAGGCTGCTTACTTGGCTGAATTATCAGATATCAATGCAATTCCTTCAGGATCCATACTGACCGATTGCCATCCGTCATCAATTATCACAAATTTAGGGGCAGTTCCACCTTTTCCTAGACTGACAAAACAAAAAACGAAATGCAGTGGAGTTCACTATAATTATTGTCATGTGGTAAGCATTATTATTAGGTGAAATAAGACTAGTAAATACCTCTGTAATCCTTCCTTCACTCCTTCAGAGGTAACATCTGTATAAAACGCATCCCATGTGCACCAGCCAAACCAGTTTAGCATATCTGGCATCTGCAGAAAGCTGACAGTTAGAGAGCCTGATTACACTAAGGATGCAGATTAATTGCAGAATGCATGTGCCAACATGTCTGCAAGAAACCTCTAATTACCTTCTTCTTTTCCCTGTGAGAAAACGTCTGCAAGTGCTTCTCAACAGCCCTGCAACCAGTTGACTCATCACTCATGTGATCCCATTGAGCAAGCAATGCATTCAGAGAAAAAGATGCAATTGCCAAATTGGGTCAGAAAAGAGAAAACTGCAAAGGAAACTAGTACAATACGCAATGCAACGAACTAAAACAATATGATTTGTGACAAGAAACGTCCACATACTGGACAGAATTTGTGATGACTTCAAATGGATCCGATCCGGCACCGACGAAAACTAGATGCGTGCCTTCAAATGATTCCACAGTTGGGTCACCTGAATTATGAGAAAAAGATACTTAGAACACAATTATATATATCCCATCAAGCAATTGTACTCAAGTCAAAGGAGAGATTTTTAATTACCACTCTCCAAGCAAATCTCAAGCTCATCATCAGAGTTCCCCTGAAGCACAGCTCGGAATGATCTCCAAGATCGGGAGGACGGTGTACACGCGCCGCCGCCGTCGCCGGCGAGGTGTGACCATCGGCGGCTCGACGATGAGGAACTGCGTCTCGAAGGGATGTCGCGGCTGACGTCCCATCCTCTGCGTCATCCACCACATCTTGAACCGGAACGTGCACATGAACCGCAAGTCCCTGCATCACCAGTATACTGAAGATGAACACCCTTCCTAATTCCTATCTGAAGAATCAAGAAGAGAACACAAACAAAATTGAATGGAATTGACAAAAAAAAAATCAGTCCCAAAATCTCTGCTTTGATCAGACAATGTTGAAATTTGACTACTTTATTCCTTCCTACGAGAATGCTGAAAGTTTTTCCTTTCTAATTTGAGTAACTTCATGCCCTTTAATAGTAGTTTTTTACTACCAGTATTATTACTAGTAAAGGTAATCTCAACTGTTGATATACGAATTCTATTACCAATAAAAAATTATTTTACTTTTAAGTAGTTAAAATGATAGTAAAAATTAATTTGATTCATTAGATTATTTGTCATAAACAACTAGTTTGCTTCGTTGAATTGCTTTCTAAACAGTTCGGGGTGCATGCCTCTACTCTAGTGCTTCCTATCATAGATGAGGATTAAACTTATCTTTGGTTCAAACCGTACCGAATTCCCGCTTGTTAAAACTGGATCTCCATACCGGCTTCCCTGTTCGGTTCTAAAAGAGCTTCACTTGGTTGGCCCTCCTAGGCTTCCATCTACTTTCTCTTCTCTTAAGTCTACAACAAGTGAGAGAGGCAAGATTCGAACGTAGAAAACCTTTAACAGATTTACAGTCTGTCGCTTTTGACCGTTTGGCCACTCTCCTCTCTCCGGGATACGCCTCCCTTAAACAAAGGGTTCTTGAATAAGAAGGATGATTGGAAAAATACCTATGCAAAAATCTACTTCACATCTGAATTCTTAAATTATATTACTACTTTCCAAGAATTATTCACTAAAGTCCAATGAAATCATTATTTTCATTCGATTTTCTCGCTAGGAAGATCAATGGCGCTGGCACGGCAAAATCTCCGACAAGCTGAGCAGCTGGATAAAATTGCCATCCATGGCACAGTCTGGCATGACCAATATGCGCACGTGCTTATCAACATACCTGAGCTTCCCGACGGGGAACACGCTGCGGCTGCCGGCGGGGGCAGACCGGACTCCGACGAACGCGCCGCTCGTCATGCCGGCGCCGGCGGCCGGCGTCACGAGCACATTGTCGTGCACCTCCGTCAGGACCGTGGCACCCAGCGCCACCAGGCTCCCGTCCTGCACCGCGACCCCGGCTCCCACCGTCATCTTCTTCCTCCTCTCTCCGAATCAACCACACCCCGGCTGGCTGGCTCAGGCGAACGCCGGATTACTCGGTCGCCGCCGCCGGTGAGTGCTGCGTGCTCGTCGGACACCCGCGCTTCTCCCTCCCTTTATATAGCGTTCACAGCGACGAATTTTGCGATTAGCCCCTCGTCTCTTGCGAAAAAAAAAAAGATAATTTCTGCGATGGCCGCGTCATGTCGTCTTCAAGGAGATGAATTCGCAACTGCTAATAAAATTTGTCAACTTTTTTTTTTTTGATGGAAGAAACTTTTGCACAAACTTTTGCGCAACTGCGATTTGCACAAACTTTGTCAACTTGGACACAAATACAATCCAAACTCGGACAGAAATTAATTTTTTTGAAAGATCCTGGTAGAAATTAAATTTAATCCTTGTTTCGGCGAGCCGGTGCCCGCTGCTAGATTAAATTTGGATCTGTAAACTCAGCTGTAATCAGCAGAGAGAAGGGGCCCGGTGCAGTGCATCTCATTGCAATTGTCTCATGCGGATTTGGAATTTAGCTACATAGAGAAGTTTAGATACAGCTCATGATGTCGATTGCGTTTGATTTACAATTATAGTACTGGTTTAGATGTAATTAACCAGTACAAGTACAACTAAGAACCACCCGTATGACGTGATTTGCAGCTAATCATGTACTAATATGTTTCACTTCCTCTGATTTTTAATAAAGATACTGTTGACCTTTGGATATGTTTGATCATTTGTTCTATTAAAAAAATTACATCATTATTATTTACTCGCTTCGGTTTTTAATGTTCGACACCGTTGACTTTTAGACGTATATTTGACTATTTGTTTATTTTTTAAAAATATAATTATTATTTATTTTATTGTGATTTATTTTATTATTAAAGTTATTGTAAGTGTGACTTATATTTTTTACATAGCTGTACAAAATTTTTAAATAAGACGTATGGCTAAACTTATGTCGAAAAGCCAATGATGTTAAACATTAAAAACCAGAGAGAATATTTAGTTGTGGCTTGTTTTATTATTAAAAGTTCCTTAATCATGACTTATATTTTTTATATTTACATAAAAATTTTGAGTAAAATAAATGGTTAAATATATAAAAAAAATTAACTGCGTCATATATTAAAAACTAAGGGGAGTAGCTTCTCTCTAAAAGTGCAGGAGTAGCCTCCGTCGTCTCAAAAGCTAAGCATACATGACCTTCTACTCTATTTGCCGCCGGTTTGACGTACGCGTTCAAATTCAAAACTCCACGTAGACTCCGAGTCGGATGACGCTGACTCACTCGAAACCCTCCACGTCAGCACGAGGTGTCCACGTGAGACCGGGGATATTTTCAGTTGGGAAAAAAATTGGGATTAGGAAACAGTTAAAAGCGGATGAGTGGTAGCTAGTGCCTAGGGCCCACCTGCTAAGCATCTTTATATATTCCCTCTATTTTAATTTATTTGTCGTTATAGCAAATCTCATACCAAACTAAAAGACGTGACAAATTACATTGTTATCTTTATTAATTATATTTTAATTACTTTTCCAAAGCAAGTATTAAAATATCTTGTGAGAAGTACTGGTACTAGTATAACTGTATTGATTAAAGGTAAAAAGAGAAATATATTTTAAAAGTGCTTTAGAATATAAGAATGATAAGTATTTTTAAAAAAATTTAAATACTAAAGTGATAAATAAATTAAAACGGAGGAAGTATGTTCCTAATTATCTAGACATTTTATGCTTGGATTAGCATCACAAAGAAACACTTTGCTAAGCTGCAGCCTCGACCGTCCATGGTGCCCGGGCCCACGGGTGTGTGGGTGGGTATATATTCCGGTGGAGTATATGTTCAGAAACCGTATATAGGTTTTAGAAACCGTATATAGGTTTCTTTTTGTGCAAAACTTTATACACACAAACTGTTTGAACTTTGAATGTGCTTCTAACTTATATCTTGGTTTTCGTTAGCACGTTTTTTAAAACGTAAGATGATATGTTTTTTTTAAAAATTCTATATGAAAGTATTAAAAAATTAAATAGATCTATTTTTAAATTTTTAACAGTTAAACTTAATTAATTATATATTAATAATATTTCTTGTTTTACGTACGGTTTATAAGATGAGTGAAGATTTTTCAGCCTTCAGTCGATAGATAGAGATTTCATGGTCATCACTACATTCAAAATGAAAATTTTGATGATTTTTGGCAATAATGAAGACGTTTACATCACCGGTCTCTGTATCTAGGATGTGCTCGGTCGTATAAAGTTTTTGGTTTATAGAACCGGCCTGCTGATTGAACAGCGTAGGGGAGAGAATTTTTTTGGAGCGATACATATGACAGATTGCAACTTCTTGTCCGCACGCTAGCTTGACACACCCGATTATCTATCTACTCCCTCCGTTAGACGTTTTATGTTTGTTCTAAGTTAAATTTTTTAAGTTTGATTAAATTCATAAAACAACGTAGCAATAGCGATAACACGTACTCCCTTTTTCCTCAGTGCCTGCTGCCAGCACGGCATGGATGTGTGTCCGGGCTGTTTTGATTTAAGGCCAAAATTAACCTTATCAATTTCTGCCAATGCCAAAATTTGATAAGTTTTTGTATGGCTAATTTTAGCAGAGGTAAAATTGTGTTTGGTTTGAAGTTAAAATAGCCTAAGTTAACTATTGAAATAGTCTATTCTTTTTAGGTTTATCAAAAATTAGCTTCAATACAAATAGACACTAAACACTATTAAAATTACCTAATATTGATAAAGCCAATTTTGACTACAAAACCAAACCAGCCCTCAATGTTTTTTACAGCTTCTAATACAACAACGCGGAAAGCTTTTGCATGTTTGCAAATAATTATTTTATTTTATTCTGTGTTACAAATATTACTATAGTTTTCTATATATTTGGTCAAAGTCGTAGAACATTGATTTAAAACAAACTAAACATCTTATAATATGGACAGAGGGAGTATCTGTTACTGTCACTGAGCTAGCGACGCTTGCACTTGAATAAATGATTAGGTCAGGAAGAAGCCTAGCTCTAGCTAGCTAGCTAGCCTCGTCGGCTCATCTTCACTCATGGGCGTGATTTGCATTGAAAGCGACGTGGATGGAGGAGGCGGCGTAGCTAGCCGTGTAGCGCATGCAGATGCAGCAGTGGTCCGGGGGAAGAGACGACGAGGAGGCAGCGGTGCCCATGCATTCACTTGCCCCCGCGAGCGGCCGGCGGCCCTACACCCTGCCTGAGCCGGTGAGCCCATGTGAATTCCGGCGGAAAACGCCGCCACGCGCAACCGCGCAGGTCGATCGGCCGTTGATCAAGTTGAATGCCAAGATATTTTTCTTTCTCTCCCTCTCGTCAGTGCAGGGAATATCTTCAGAGTAGAAGTCCAAATCAGGTACAGCACGGCTGAAATTATGGAGCAACAGGGTAATTACTGTCGTATTTAGGTTTTTCCCCAAATTTCGAACAAAAAAAAGAAGAAGTGCACCCGGCTAGGCACATGGGCCACTCAAGGCTTCACAGCCGAGCAGCACAAAGGGCAGGAACGTGCTCCTGCTAGGTTTTCTCGTGAGGGGATGAGGAGCGGCGGCGGCGGCGCTCGCCTGCCACCCGCGTCTCGTGGCGCGGTCATTAGCGACGCGCCCGAGTCGTGCGGAGGTGGGCGGCTCCCCGTCGTGCTCTCCCCGGCTACAAAGAGGTGGATGGACTCCTTCCTCGTGACCCCCGGATCTGATTTTGCTAAACACGAATCGACTCCACTCTTCTTCCTCGATCCATTTTGTGAGCTTCCGGAGGCCGGCGACGACGGCTTGCCTGCTGAGTTCGTTCCCGGCCTGCTCTCCCGCTGCCCGTGTGCTCTCTCGAGTCTGCACGTGCGTGGCTGTGCTGCTGCAGGTGGCGACTCCGGCGGCTTGCTGCGACGTGTGGCGAGCTCGGCTTGTGTGGTGAGGGTGTGTGGAGGTGCTGGTCGTGGTGCTTTGACGTCGTCTGCCTTTGCCAGGTGCTTGGCCTTTGTTCTGTGCGGCGATCTCCTTCTCCTCGGGACTGTGGTGCGGTGTGCCCCGCATCACGGTTAGCGGCATCGTATCTCCGTCAACCAACGCCGGTGAATCCTCGGCATAGAGGCGGTGTCTCGGTTTTCTGGGACAGCGTCCTTGACGCGATTTGCCACTTGACACCGGCAGCCGGTCGGTGTACTGTGAGTTTCCTGTTTACTCAATTACTTGTTCTTGCATAGTGCCATACTCTCATGCTGTATTGGGGATCTTTGCACGCTATATGTGACGGATTTGGTATTTGCTCAGTGAGGATAATTTGGTCTTGTATGAGAATGTGTGTGACAATCTAAGTACTAGGTTAGGATCCATTTCTGATCTTACATGTCCATGCTTGCTTGGTTTAATTCTGATCATTGAACTATATTGTTGCCTCTATTACTGAGTTGGAACCAGTACTGTTATTAAATTGCTTTGCACTGTCAATAGCTAGTTCTTGCCGTTTTATTACAGAACAGTACCTGGTTGATCACTTAATCTTTGCTAGCATATTACTGTGGTAAGATTAAAACTGGTTGGATGCTTTAGAACCTAGTTTAGAAAAAAAATTGTCACACATAAATCTGATTTACTTAGACCATAGTGACGAGGAGGCCATCTCTTTGGTAGCCCGACATCTGAGAGCACTGCAACCAACATAATTATTAGTTATGATGTTAGTTATGTTTTGTCACATATTTATGATAGCCACATTCAGTTTTGTTGATGACATGAGTAGAGCAATATTTGTGGTTCATGCTATAGAAATGCTCCTGTCATGTTACTGTACATTGGCTTATTCACTTTTGCTTCTCTCATGTTTATTTAAATCTGAAATAAAAATACCTTGTTTATTGCTTAAATCGTATTTCTCACAACAATTACTGGGGAAGAACAGAGACCATTTTGATGGTAGTATCAGATTGTGCAGAAGCAGAAACGCAGTGGCCTGGCGCACCAGAAGCAGAAACATGCATGCATTGTTTTCGCATTTGTGGCAGTTTGATTATCTGAACAAACCGACTGCATGCATGCTGGTTTCAGCCTGAAAAGTGAAGAGAGAGAACAGAGGACTAGAGGAGCATCAGTCATAGCATTATTCAGAGCTGAGAGAGACCATTCTCCATGGCTAACCAGTCGCATTTAAACAAAACTAGCTGGGAGGTGTTAGAGATCGGGGAGGGCGGCGCGAGGGAACTGGGAGGGGGAGGAGATCGCAGCGACGTTGAGGGGAGGAGATTGCGGTAGGATGGATTTCGGGAGGCGTTCTGGGTGAGGGAGGTGGAGGCGACATGGATTTGGTCTGGACGTGGAGGGGCGAGAGTAATTTGGATCCTTGGATAGATTCCACCTAGATGATTTAGAGCGTTGGACGTATCACACGAGTAAAAATAATTGGTGCATTATCGGATAGATTGTTGAACATAGGTCATTTCGCGGTTAAATCGATGAAAAACATAGAATTTTTTTGATTTTTAGATTTATTTATTAAAAGATTTGCAAAAATAGATTTTCGTTTCAAAAAATTGCAAAAATAGACTCCCGCCGCCCTCTGGGAGGGCGATTTTTAAAAATCGCCCTCCCAGAGGGCGATTTTATGACGTGGCTGACGGCCGTTGGCCCCCCCGCCGACGGCCGTCAGCCATTTTGCAGGCGGCCCCCGGCCTCCCAAAAACCGCTCTCTGAGAGGGCGGCAAGGGGGCCGCCTGCAAAATGCGCCCGGGGGCCGGCCATTTTACAGGCGACCCCCTTGCCGCCCTCTGGGAGGGCGGTTTTTGGCTTGCCGTCCAACTAGAGGGCGGTATTTAGCGTTAATATAGTCCGGACCGTCCGGACCCTATCCGGACAGTCCGGACCAATATTCCGAAAAAAAAGTAAAAAATTGATTTAAAAAAATTAATTTTCGAAATCAATTTTTATGTGACTACCGGCTGCCGTCACTATTTCCTAGGCGTATACTGTCGCCGCTCCCTGGCCGTGCCATCCTCACACAGTAGTTGCATCGTTAGTTGGATATCAATAGGTTTGTATGATAGTTAATGTGTGTTTAGTTGTCACCGCTCGGAATGTACTTTCGTCGTGAAGTTGACACTCGAAATGCGTGCACCCGCCATGGACACCCATCATTCATGCACTTCACTTCATACACTGATTTGTTTGACTTCACGACCGAGAACTCCCTCTGAAGTGACACCGCCCATTGTTTGACTGCCTCCTTTAAATCTTCTACATATGCGTACTTAGCCCCTTGAATGACCTCATTCTGCTTGTACTCCCACGGCACATGATGCCGCTCGGAGATAGTAAGCGCAGAGAAGTCCTCGTTGCTCCATTCTGCAGGCATCATGTTGTCCTCATCAGACGAGTCATCATACTCTGCATGCTCATTTTCAGAATCTTCTCTAGCCATTTCTTGGACGATCGTGTCGATACGTTCTCCCTCATCTGCCACACCTGTTGCCTGTCTATCTTCTTCATTCCCTCCTTCATTTTCTTCTATTGTTTCACTATCACCTCCCGCCGTACTTGGACCCTCATCATCTTGTACGGGCATTGCACCAGCGTTGTTATCTTTCTCATATATGGACACAAGTATGCCCAGTGGCCAGCCACGTTGAAATGCATTCTCCACATACCATCTCCAAGTGGCAGTGCAATCCACTGGCATCAGTTCCCAAAAAAAAAACCTTCAACTACACGACTGACTACTACATACAAGGTTTATTCCGCTGAGCTGAGGGTCCAGTCGAAACCCTCGCATCAGCCAGTTGTATACTGATCCAAAACTTCTCTCAGCTGGCCTATCAATACCCTTAGCCGTTGAACTAAACTCCGACAGATCTACACCGTCTGGACCATATCTCACATTCCCTTGCCCGTGAAATAACTGAAATATCACCTTATTTGACATATCTGTTGATGAAAAATACAGTTAAACTAGGTACCAACATCCTCCTAACATCTAAAACCGTGTATTCCAGATTTTACAAGTAACATCTGTACAAAAAATAAGTCATCTAACAGATTAACTAAAAACTACAGATCTATATAGTACTATACACGTAACTAGTACATTACTACATTAATTCTTACATACAAATAGAAATTGCAAAGGAACAATGGATTTTACCTGCAGGCAAATCAGCAAACGGGCAGAGCTTCGCTGCTTTCGCCCTCTCAGCTCTCTCCTGTTTTTTTTTCTAATTTGAGTGAATTTTATGACTTTTTTGAGTCTGGGAGGGGGTTTTAGATAAAAACCGCCCTCCCATAGCAAAAAAACCACCCTGCAAATGGGCGACTTTGCATGCGGCCCCCCGGGAGCCAAAAACCGCCCTTTCAGAGGGCGGCAAGGGGGCCGCCTGCAAAATGTGCCCAAAAACCGTCCTCTCAGAGGGCGGCAAGGGGGCCGCCTGCAAAATGTGCCCAAAAATGGGGCCGCCTGCAAAATGGCTGACGGCCGTCGGCGGGGGGGCCAACGGCCGTCAGCCACGTCATAAAATCGCCCTCTGGGAGGGCGATTTTTAAAAATCGCCCTCCCAGAGGGCGGCGGGAGTCTATTTTTGCAATTTTTTGAAACAAAAATCTATTTTTGCAAATCTTTTAATAAATAAATCTAAAAATCAAAAAAATTCGAAAAACATACTTACCGCTTGCTGCTTTCGGCCTGACTGCATATATGATTTAGGCCTCGTTTATGTGGGCCTAAACCGGGCCCATCCACTTAGATGGCCGGATTGATGCCCATCAAATCACACATTTAGCCTCGTTTCTATGGGCCTCAACCCGGCGCATTCACGTGGATAGGGGAATTAAGCCCATCGTAACAATGCCTAAATGTAAGAAATCAAAAAACCATCTGAAGATGGCCACATAAATGGGTCAAGATTAAGGCCTATCATAACAAGGACGAAACGTGAGAAAGGAAAAAAAACTGCAACAGAAAAGGAAAAAAAAATATTTTGCCCGAAATGTGGCCCATCGGAACAAGTCCTAACGTGAGAAAGCGGAAAAACAAAAAATATTTTGGCCCATGCAGGTCTCGAACCTGCGACCTTCGCGTTATTAGCACGACGCTCTAACCAACTGAGCTAATAGGCCAATTGATAGCTTGTTTGTATTATCTGTAATTAACTATTACTTTAATAATCTGAGATAACAGTTTTTGAAAGGCGGGTGTGAATTCTCTGTTACTTCCACCTTGTGCCTTACTGCATTGTATTCTTATTAAAAGTTCAAACTGTTTTGTGTACATAGCGACATAAAACACTACTTCGACTTAGCCCTCAGGCTAACTGAACAATTAGCAAGACAATACTGCTCACTTGGCTTCACAAAAATCACTGTAATTTTGCAGATCACAGTTCAGAAAAGAAGCATTTACCAATTGTTAGATCGGTAGATGCATTGCAAAATTGAAAGCTGAAGTAATAGTTCTTGTCCCAGATCAGCAGATGTGTTACAATATGTGGGGTCGGATACAAGAATTAGATTTACATATATGATATGTACAAAATCCAATCAAGGTATATATACATTAAATTTAGAGCCAACTGATGGCATGTAGAATGTAATACTATATATTCACATGCTTTACCAGCAAGAATTCTGGAAAGAATGCTTGTAAACCAACCCAGATATACCGTATACGCATGCTTATCGGCCATTCCATGTTGCAAGAACACCTTGAAAGATTTCAGCTATGATATCCCTGTCTGCTGTCTGGAGGAACACCTTAAAATCGTCCTGCATCTCATATACCTTCCTGAAATCCACAAGGAACCTCAAGCAACCCTCCTTGAGCTTTGGCAGTCGGTACAAGTGTGCCGTCTGAAGCCTCTCGAGCACATTCTTTGTATCGATGTCCTCCAACAAGCTCTCATGGCATACCTCCTTAAGATCAGAGATGTCGTACTTATCGGCAGCTCTGAGAAGGGCTAGCCTGTGGGTGAGGAACTCTTCGCTGCGCAGATCACCATATATGTAGTTGAGGAATGCCTGGCATGCTTCGAGGGACATGTCAGAGATGTCAACTGTTGAGAGCTCTTTCTCCTTGAGGTCGTGTGAGAACATGCTTCTGAAGACAGGTGAACGGCTGGCCAGGATTGCACGGTGGGCTCTAATGCTGCCGTCGGTAGCATTGATTGTGATGTCAGTGAGGATGCCTTCTTGCAGCATTCGGGCCAGGGATGACAGTGCAGTGTTGTCTGAAGATTGCTTGATTTGGTGGGAGGCCCAAATTGAGGCTGGTTCACCACCCTGGAATGCAGAATTAGAGTAATAAGGGGATTGTACTACTCATGAACATGAGGTAAGGGTTGCTACAAGTTACAAGCACAAGAAGTGAACATTAAAGCTTTTTATGTTAAATGTCAATGAAATTATTCCAATAATTGAACATGATAGAAAAGCACAAAAGGTATATTTTGCTCAGTACGCTGTATTCTTTCTTCTATGGTCCCGACTGAAGTGTACCGGTCAATGAATCAAAAGTTTGACTTTGCTCTCCTAGAAAGTGTGGAAAATGTTGAATTTCCATCTGGCAGGGTGTGGTCAGCTCATGATATCACTACTTGATATTCAACGCTCATTTACAACATTCTCAAATTTTAGTTCTGAATGTTCTGATATTGCATTGGATTTGTTGATTTTGGTCAAGATATTATTGACAAGTGGCACCAGATGTATGCTAAAGGTTTCTGTTATACTTGCTAGCTTCTGTTTTCCTGCTGAAACAGCATATCCGGATGAGATGATTGATATCATTTATCAGGGTCGTTAATTTTCGACACTAAGCAGCTATAGATTAGACAGGATTCCAGGTGAGTCAAGGATGTCACACCACGTATCCTAATTGTAGTTGTACCAAACATTGACAAAAGAGAAGAAGACAGTGACACAGTGCTTACAGATGGATCTGCAATTTTCAGGTCAAGAAACTCTATCTCAATCACAAATCTTCCTGTAACAGTACTATCAATTGCCCACACAAAACCGTCGTGTTTCAGCGGCTTGTCAAAAATTCCTGCAATATGAAAACCAATTATTGGTTATAAGTTATAACTACCTGACAGATGGTGTCACTCTACCCACAGTTTTATGCACACACTGTTTGTATGCAGAACTCAGATTGGAAATTGAAATAGAAACAGACTTCAATTTGAAACCTGCCTGAGTGCCTTTTATTTATAGCGTTCAATAACATAAATTTCTGTACTGCTTGCTGCGTAGCGCACACTTTCTGCACAAACTTAACTTGAATCCATATGAGCTACAAACGTTCACTTCTTTTCAATAGCTCACTTATATATTGAGATACTGAAATATATCTTCATCTTTTTTTCTTTTATATGTGAAGACAAAATGCAATGCAATTTTTTTTAGGGAATGTGCAAAAGGATCACACACCTTTGTATTAAGACAGAGAAAGTGCAATGCAAATATTATCTTTCATAAAAAAGGTGCAATGCAAATACAGGAAGAGGAGGTAGAGCTGTAAAGGACCTCGGGTAGTAGGGCAAAATTACCTGGATGAACTATAGTCTTCTGATTTGGAGGAAAAGATATGAGAAGTTTTGTAACAAAGGAAGCTATAGGTGCTGGGGTTGTGTTCTTGGCAGAGTTTGATAACTCCGCAAAGACCTTAACACAAGTTTGCTTGTTATTTCTCTCCACAGATAGGTACCTTCATATTGCAGAATCAGAAGCCATAAGTTAGATCATGACATAATAACAGCCCATCCCCATAATTCCCATCTTTCAATGCAATGAAATGCTAATGTATGATTACAATCGTCTAAAAGTGGGAACATGAATTAAATAGTACTATCTTCATTTTTAAATAGATGACGCCGTTGATTTTTGACATGAATCTTATTTAAATACGAGTATCAATTATTTTCTTGAGACTTGTTTTATCATTAATGGTACTTTAAGCATGACTTATATTTCTACATATTTGCACTAAATTTTTGAATAAGACGAATGGTCAAACTTATATCTAAAATTCAACGACAACATCTATTAAACACCAGAGGGAGTACGACTTAATCAAATATCTCTTCGTAATAGTAGAAAAATAACTGGCAACAGTAAGGATTGAATAAAGCGACCACTTTTGTCTGAAATATCTTTTATTCCAAGCAAGCTTTTCCCTTGGAGCCTAAATATGGTTAAGAAAGGATCCAAACTAAACATAGTTTGGTGAGGAAAAGTATCTGAAAGGAATTTCAAAACGGCCGTGACTACAAATATTAAATTCGAGCAGATCATCCAAAACTAATGAATACACAAGGTACCAAGCTGAAAACTGTTGCACTGAAACAGAATTCAGTCATGTTCCTCTGATATAAAAAA
This sequence comes from Oryza meyeriana var. granulata, assembly GCA_003991445.1. Classification (NCBI taxonomy): domain Eukaryota; kingdom Viridiplantae; phylum Streptophyta; class Magnoliopsida; order Poales; family Poaceae; genus Oryza; species Oryza meyeriana. The sequence goes on along the minus strand of RYFJ01000845.1, from coordinate 185,893 downwards.
CCAAAGCTTTCGCAGCTTCAACCAAACAATAGTAATCTGACTATAGTTGAACTCACCACAACCACCACAAAACTGAATAGATCACTCCTTCCCGAAGAACTGCTATATCACACAAAAAAAGAAAGAAAAAAAAAAAGAAACTGCCTAAACTCTGCACCTCATTCGCACTAGAAAAGCAACGAGCACATCAACAATACTTGAACTCATAACAACCTCAGATCACTATTCAGTATTCACAACAACAGCCACCACCACAAACTACACAAGATTCACCTAAAAGACCACAAAAAAGGATCAAACTTGGTGTCAAATTCATCTCAAAACAACTAGAACGAATCACTAAACAGAACAAGGAACTGCACTCTCCTAAAGTCTCAGACTCTTGCACAGAGGAGAACGACACACAAGAGAGACGAACCAGTTCCAGAGGCCGATGCGGAAGGGCTCGGACTTGCGGTAGGTGTAGCAGGGGAGCACGTCGACGCGCCATTGCGCGAGCCGCGGCGCCGCCTCCACGCGCGCCCCGTCGCTCATCGGCCCCCACGACGCCGCCACCGCTGCCACCACCTCATTGACGCACCCCAGCAACCCCAGCGCCTCCCCCGCCCCCTTCAGGTTTCCTCCTCCCTCCCCCCTCACACCCCTTCCTCATGTACCGTCTCTCCCCTCCACCACACACTCCCTCACTCCGCCGCCGCCAACAACCCTCCTCTCCCGCACAAGATCGCGGGCAACTTGGGAGGACACGACGGAAGTGTGCAGCTTGCGGTGTGAGTGGGGTGGCGGCTATATGGTGGTGGGGTGGGAGGGTTGCTGTTGGTGGCGAGGAGGGTGACGAGAGGATTAACCGGGCACGCAATGGTGGGCGACGCGGTGGTGGAGGGGGAGGGAGACTTACTTCTACGCGAGTGGAAGAAGACGGATGATGATGGCGAGTGCCTCCATTAACTACGTTTTTTTTTTCTCTCTTCGTGCCTGTCGCTTCCACTCCACTCCACACACCACTCCATTTTTACCGAAAATTTTCAGCTTCAGAATGATCAATTTACCTTTACCATTTGCATGGTTTGTTCCTGAAGTTCTTGGTTGATAATTACTGGATTAACCGAGCAATGATTCTGAACTTGATGCATGCATGTGTCATGTGTGTGTGTATCTTGTATCTACTGTCCTTGTCCAAAGGACCCAAGATTTGTGCACTGAATTTTTCTGCTTTTCTTCTGGTCACTAGCAAAGATTTTGGCTTTATGGTAACCGGTGTTCTCTTTTGACTAGAAAATCGCAACCAATTGGCCACTTTGCTTCTCTTCCTTTCTCTCTCCCATCCTCCTGAATTTTTATTGTCACGATCACTTGCTAATTTCCTAACAACAAGTGGGCTTAAACAAGGGGGGAAAGAATCAAAAACCTAATTATTGTTGCTAAGATACGTACTGCCTGCTCGTAGGCAAAGAATCACGGCGCGGAAAATAAAAGGAATCACAGAGAAAAAATCTAATGTTTTTTGGAGGAAAATTTGTGCGGAGATATGCTTTGGATGGCATGTAGGCTAAGCAAGTTAGCATCACTGCAAACGATCCAGCTGCCGAGGTTATCAAGCCACTGTCACATGATCATGACCAAAATGCTTAGTAATCCCTTCGTTTCAAAATATAAAAATTTATATCATTTAAATCTTATTTTATAATATAAGAATTTTTAGTACTATTTATAATATTACTTGTCTCATCAATCATATTTTTTTAAAATTTATTTTTTTCTTACCCTATCTACCTTGCCATCTTTATTTATTCCATATTTATTGAGGAGCACCAAAATCTTTTTTTTAACTTTAATCTCTGGTAAACAACCTAAAAATCCGTATGTTTTGGAACGAAGGAATAATTTTTTTTCGTTTTAATTAGTCTTTTTCTTTTTCTTGATGCCATCTTCTCCGTTACCTCAAACAGCGGACGGGAGTTAACCTGGTGGAGTGTGAAGCAGAGGCGCAGGAATGCAGGATAAGCTGCTGTTGCAATCTGTTCTTTGGAGATCCCGAGTGGACAAGGAAAGTATCTCCGTGATTCCATGTGGGGCCTACGCCTCTTGCCCCCTGGATTCTCTCTCTGAACCACCCCAAGATGACAAGCAACCTCAGAGGCCCCACTTCCAGGAATCTTTGATTCTTTCTGGCTGCGCCAATGTGGCAAGTTGTGTTGTGCAGTGACATTTGGTTGGTTTTGAATAAAATCATCCTGAACATATTTTAAATTCAAAGAACAAGATTGGGGACAGATTTCATAGGCTTGTTGTGTAATGAAAATGGGAAATACTCCCTCCAACCCAAAATATAACAACTTTAGAGTTTAAATTTTATTCCAAATATAACAATCTAATACTTGTAAAAGATGGTATTTATCACTAAATTACCTATTGGATTAATTGTCACTTAAACAGACCGAACTCACATCTTACTCATCCCGAGGAGACAAATAAGTCTTTTTATTCCTCTATTTAATAGACATGCCAAAGACTAAAATTTAATATATTTTAAGACAGAGAGAGTAATTTATTCTATAAAATTCAAGCAAAAAGGCACATGATTGAATTTGGTTTGAAAGTTCAACCATGTTTGAGGTGCTATGGACCACGGTTCAGTACACTCAAGTGCACGTCTCTCTGTAAGGTTCACAATTTCATTCAAATTTCGTTGCCTAAAATTTGGACTTCTTCTAAGCCGTCCGGTTTTTGTCAAATTTGAACGGAATTCATTGAACTTCGCTCAAAATTCGTCGTCTCACTGGGACTCACATTTACCTCAAAATGAAATTGTAAACCCTGGTATGTTTTCGAACGCCAAGCTCCAGCTCTCTTTTTTTTTTCCCAAAAGAAAAGAAAAGAAAAGATGACTGTATCCTTCATCAACATCATGAAAACTATCTTTTGCTCTCAAACACCAATCAAGCACCATGTATAGCCGACACAACGACCAAATGTTCTGTTGCATTACACACTATAATCAGCAAAGTAGTTGTTACATGTCTAGCCAATTCTAGATGTGCTGTACCTAATTAAGCGAGAAAGCCAACAACCTTGGAACGGAATGGAAGAAGTATCCAAACAAATTAAAGCATGCAACCGACGTGTGTTAATTTCTTTTCAATTTGGCCAGTTATGCTTGGGTTTAGTGGGTAAAACAACCTAGCTAGCTGGTGTCATTTCTGCTTGCTGATGCGTGCTTAATACGAGATAATTAAAAAAGATGTGCAAGTTGGTGAGTGGATACAGTAATAGATACGGGTCAGAAGGTGCAACCAACTTGTCATGGCAGTGACCGATGGGCCAACCTCCAGTTTTTGACTCCTTATGTTCACCGGGCTGATATATAACTTTTAGTTTTTACAGGTGAACCAAGAAGATCTCTTGTTCCCTCGCAAAAAAAAAAATCTCTAGTTAATTAAACTGAAGCATTAGACTCTGATCACTGTCTCGGGTGAGTAGTTTCGTACAAACTGTCCGATCTTTATTGATGTCCATACCCTCATTGTTTTGCTTGTTAGTACAAGCAGCAGCCAACATTTAAATTTTAAAACTTAATTTTAATTATTTAAGGTGTTTTTCTATCTTTTTTATTTTTCGGTCCTGACTTTTAAACCATTAAAATAAGAATATAAAAGTCCTACATAAAATTATTTATCTAATTTATTTTTCTACTGCTTATATGTCGAAACCAGCCAATGTGACATCCAGCATATCAAGTTCATGCTAGTAGGGCAGTAGGCATCACCACTTGGGTAATGTGGATAACAACTGCAAAAATAGCTTCCTTGGATATGTTCTCTTTTGTCAAGATTGGCGCTCATGTGGCAGGACAACGAAGGACAGGTGGTTAAGCCTGCAAGTTTACAACTCAAACTTTAGAAAATGACAAGGGGGCCAGTGATGCATAACTACTCCTGCACACGTACCCTACCCTGGTTAATTACAGAGTTTCAATCTCTCTACCCGATTATCTTTCCTTGGTCTACATCGACAACGATGCTACGTACTACCAGTAGAAGAATCAGTCCAATTTATCCAACGAAACTCACAAGCATTTGAGTGATCAAACTCTACTAGTACTTAATCCCAGGATATTTTCGTTAATAATAGGAAGAGAGAGGGTGACTGGTGAGTAATATGCAAATTGCTAGGTGTTACGTTTGTTTGTGTTTGTCTGAACTCTGAAGAACAGATGCTAAGAAGCACCACAGCATGTTGAGAAAAATTGGTTTTTGACACAACCCAAACCACCCCCACCCCCCTCACCCACCCCACACACACACACACACACACAAAAAGAATCAGAGTTTAGAGCAACAAATTGCAAGTAATCAAGTACGGAGTACTAGCTTGTATCTGTCCCTGCATTCGTGGCTGCTAGGCAACAGCCGCAGCACTGACATGTGTGTGGTGCTAATGGTGTGGGCTCGACCAAGGTTACCTACATTTGGGAGCATGCATCGTGTTGTCAAAGCAGCAATGGATTAATTGTTGGCGATCGATGCAGACGTGATTACTGAAGAAATAAGTATAAATTTGCATCGGCAATCATTCAGACTTTCAGACTTCCATGTCGCAACACTGAAAATGACTTGTCTGTATCTGTGATAGTATCCGAGTCGGAACGTATAAAGCTCCTGAATCGTAGGAATTTGATCAAAACTTTACGGGGATTGGTTTGGTTTGATTTCCATAAAACATTTTTAAAATTCCTCCGTTTTAGAGAAGAGCTTGTGATCAAATACAACGCAGCAACTGATTGCCTCTTCTTCTCTCTCTGCGGGGAGATAAATGACGAGTCATCGCGATCACGTTCTAGCCCAACTAATATGGGTCGCATGTTCTCTAAAAAGCATTTCGGCCCAAAAATAGGCCGAAACGTCCGCTGCAAGAACATTTAGGCCCAATTATCTACTACACCTCTGAGGAATTTTTTTTATTTTTATATTTTTTTAATCAAATATGTACAAAACTACACTTTCATTTCAAAAATTTACAAAAATATACCCCTAACGCCCTCTGGGAGGACGATTTTTGACGTGACTGACGGCCGTCAGTACTTTTACAGACAGTCCCCTGGCCGCCCAAAAACCACCCTCCCAGAAGGCGGCAATGGGGCCGCCTGTAAAAACCTGACTGGAGGGCCGGCCATTTTATAGGCGGCCCCCTGGCTGCCTGCAAAATAGCCACTTTTTTGTTCTTTTTTTTGCTCTTTTTTTGCTTTTTTTTCTTTTTTTGATATTTTTTCTCAACTAGGAACTCGAGAATAACAAAAACTCATGAAGGTGTAGCTCAAACTGATGTAAGATGTGGCTTGTAGAAAATTGTGAGCGTGCTTTAAAAACCGTGCTGAAACTTCGGATCTCGAAAACTCAATCTTTCCGGCCGAATTTCACAAAAAATTTTCGGACAAACCCGACGAAGTGGGGGAGAAGCGGATGTAAAATTTTCTGTAGATGTCTGTAGAGTACTTATTTGCCCGATTTCTAGACCGTATATAAAAGTTATGTCTGTTTTAAGGTAGGTAGCGTGCGTCAAGGAGAAATAGGCATAACTGTTGGGCGGTTCTGTACCCAGCCGGTCCGACCTGGTTGAGGCCTGCGGTCCGATCGTCACCCCCACTAGAACTGCTGGGCGGTTCTGTACCCGGCCGGTCCGACCGGGTTGAGGCCAGCGGTCCGACCACTACCCCCCATTTTGCAGGGTCCGCTGGTCGCCCAAAAACCGCATTCCCAGAGGGCGGCAAGGGGCCGCCCGTAAAAACGTCGGCCCTGCGGCCGGTATTTTTTCAGGTAGTCCTCTTGCCGCCCTCCTAAAGGGCAATTTTTTAATGGCCAGGGGCCGCCTGCAAAAGTGCAGACGGCTGTCAGTCGCCCGGCCGACGGCTGTCTGCCACGTCATAAAATCGTTCTCTGGGAGGACGTTAGGAGTATATTTTTGTAAATTTTTGAAATAAAAATATAGTTTTGTAAATATTTTTATTAAAAAAATATAAAAATAAAAAAAATTCCACCTCTGAGGCCCAACCAATAGGACTAGTTAGTTGCAGTAGGAATTTTTTATTTATAAATTTTTGTAAAAAATTAAATTTATAAATAAAAAATTCGTCGGGTAGTAGTGGTAGCGGCCCAGATTTTTGAAAAATGGCCGCTGTCCTTATTTTTGCAAAAAGAATCCTAGAGTTTTGCAAACAGGTCCCTCAGTTTTGTTGTAAACCGGCTTTCCCATTGGGGTATGGCCCTTCTTCCTCTCTTCCGCCATCCTGCCACGGCCTAGTGGTCGGCTCGTTGCCGGGTGGCACTGCAGGAGGCCAAGGCGTAGATGGTAGAGATAAATGAGCGGCCTGCAGCACAGGAGGCCGCAGGCATCTCCGGCCAGCTGCAGCGCAGGGTGGTGGCGGCGGCGGCGGCAGCTAACAAGTACACTTTCTTTGTGGGTCGTGATTTGTTCTGCTATGATTTGCCTGCCAAGAATGATAGCTGAAGACGTGATGCAGATGGAGTATTTTATAGCCGCAATCAAAGATTAAGAGTTAGAACTTAGAAGCACGAAATTGAAATGTCGTATAAGTCGTATTACTTATGTGTTTTTTACGTAGTTACTTATTGATAGTACCTGATAGCATCAGGGCAGGTGTTTGATTATTCTCAACCGAACCACATCAAATCACTCAAGCTATTGCAGTTTGCAACACTATCTCGATACTGTAACAAAATGTTGGCCGGCTCAATCTGCAGCTGAGACCAGAGATTCAGACTGACAGTTGTTCCTGCTTATTTGTAGTATCATTTTTATCTTTGTTTACCCAGAATTATTACAATGCCGAATGATGCTCCACGCAATTTGCTTGATAGCATCAGGAAAACAAGAATTCATGAGCACTCCATTGTTGAACAGAATAAGTCAGAACTGAAACCAACGAAAGTACTACCACCAGCTGTGTTTCTCTGGATGTTGTTCAGCAAACTGTTCACATCTTATAATTTCTTTTCCTCCAATGTTATGCACAATAGCTGAAGCTTCATGTATATTACTACCTATTTCAAGATCAATATCACAAGCATTCTCAAGTAATTCATCTGATGCTAAGACAATAATCTGCATATTTAGGGATTTCCAGGTTTTTCTGCTCAAGAAAAATCTTGTGCTTTTCCCAGAGCAATCCTTCCATCTCTTGGTCATCCTCACGGCAGGAACTGGACCCCATTTCATTTTCTGATTAACTTCACTAACGTTGAGAGTGAGACTTTCAGGAAATGTTGTGCCACGAATATTTGTAACCTCCCCGCTCTGGCACCACCTATAGTGACACCAGAGAGAAAGCGTCGCAGGAGATTGGTGTGAACCAACTCCCACGGAACCGTGATGCCGGTACCAGTCTTAGAAAACCTTACTAATACCTGCGATTAACCGAGATGTACCATAGCAACTAAATAAATAAATATATATTATACCTTTATAAGTTACGACTTTGGGCAAGCCCTGAACAGTAATCTGCAAACAAAACAGCAGCAGCGGGAATCCAATCCACAAGCAACGGCTTGGAATTAGGAAAGAAACTCTAATCTTCACTTCAACTTCATTCTTCCTGAAGCAGGGGAAATGGAGATGGATTGAGTATATACGTACTCAGCAAGTCACAAAAAAATGAGTCATGCAGGCTATCAAAGAAAGGCTGGGTTTTATTTCGCAAACCTTTTCATTTGAAAACATTTTCAAAAACCCTAAGTGTGAGTTGTCTCAGGTGTGATTGGAAAGAGACTCTCACCTTGATCCTGTCCGCGAATTGCTTTGCAACAACTCAAGCAGACAAATCATATTTTAATTGTTAAAGGTTTCTAGTCAAGTCTATTCCTATATCGCATTTCGGATCACGACAGCGGTTTGGTGGGTCTGCTCTTAAGCAGCTTTCTACTATATCCTCATCTATTAGTTTATTTTCACTTTCGTCCTTTCTAGGACGTCATCTCATTTTTCCTCTATTATTTTCTTTTCACTTTCGTCCTATTCAGGATATCATCTCAACTCATATCCCATCTCAGTGGCTCCTCGAGCCATCCATAATCTCATCTCAAATCGCACACTACTTCCACGTGAAAAACCTAATCTATGATATCATACGACATCCTGGGTCACACAGTCCCGTTTCAGACCACTCAGATCATCCATCAGCCATTAAGGCCGATTCTGGTAACAATTCCCATATCACAAATCCATTTTCTCAAAGCACTGACAATTAAATCTACGCTAGAGGAATCGCCTTACATTCGCCCGTAACCATGGGCACGGCTGTTCGAACAGTTTATAAACCTTTGCAAGGATGCACGCTTTACCCACACGACGCGAGCTTACTTCCCACACTCGTCAGTGGGGAAGGTTCGTGACAAGGCCTTTCCAAAGCCCACCTAGGATAGCACGTTGCCCTATAAATGGGTTCTCAAACCAAGTACCAGAAACTCATTTCCTGTACTCAGGGACGGGGTATATCACCCTCTTGGCACCCAACCGCTTCCACATTTATTAGCAACCAAACGATCAGGAACACTAGTTACTCGGCCAGGGGCGTCCCATTCCACCTGTGTGGTCGCACTGTGAGATGCTCGGATGAAATTTCCCAAGAAAACGGTCCTTAGCTGCGAATACGAAGTGCCACCACACAGGCTATCACTTTGCACCGCGGATTTTTGCAAACAATTTTGTTTTGCAATTCCGCCGACATCGCATGTGGAGTTTTTAAATCTTTAGAAACCCTATTTTTCCCAATTCTACAAACAACAATGATGTAGGTAGAACCATCGGAGTCCATGATCAGAGAGCACGGGTACCGAGGTATCACGAGATGGAGCGACAAGGAATAGGATAACAAAGTCCTAGGGGTTTATGAAACTACTGGGCTGGTTCATCGGTTCGTCATGCAAACCGAGACCGATCAATTTAACGTGCACACTAATCATGCAATTTTTCAAACAAAACATTTTAAATTTAGGAGCAATATGGTCAAGGAGTGACTTGCCTCAGACTTCATCTTCAAATCCTTGCGAAAATCCGACGTCCGACGTTTTCGAAACGTCGACTACTCACGAAACGAGAGAAAAACACATAAAACCCTAAAAATAAAATATTATTATTAATAACTAATAGTGCCATGAGGTAGATCTCATTTTTAGAAAAATTTTAAGACTTGAACGGGGTTAATTGGAGTTATGGATTAAAAGATATGGATTTTTGAAGTTTTAGGGATTTTTTGGAAAAAGAAAAGGATTATTTGGATTTTTGGAAATTGAATTATTTTAGGGAATTTGTGTGATAGGTGGGGCCCATTGTTGGTGGCTAGGAGAGAGAAACTGAGGGGTTGGCCCACTTATCAATGACATAGGAAGAGAGAGAGAGTAGGGTCCACATGTCATAGGGAGGAGAGAGAAGAGGGGGCAGTGGCCCACATGTCATAGGGAGGAGAGAGGAGAGAGAAGCCAGGGGCCACATGGCAGAGAGAGAAAGATGGGCCCACATGGCAGAGAGAGACAGAGGGACTGACAGGGAGGTCCTACATGTTAGAGGCTTAGGATTTAAATTAAAAGGGGGGGGTCCACCTATAAGTGAGACACCATTTTGAGTTAAGGATTAACTAGTTTTTCTTAATTATTCTTGGGCCCACATGTAAGTGAAGGGGAGGGGTTAAGTGTGTGGGGTCCGCATGTCATTGTATGGAAGGGGTTAACCCAGCAGGCCCACAGGTCAGTGACTGAGAGGAGGTGAGGCTCCACAAGATAGAGAGGGGAGTGAGGCACAGGAGACCGCCCAGGACATCGATGGCCAATGGTGGTCGAGAGGGCGCCGACAAACGGTGGCGAGAGGGGAGAAGTGGGCTACGGGAATGGGACGAGGGGAAGACGGTGAGGGAGGTGGACGGATCGGATTGCATGGATGGTGGCCGACGGTGGCGGGTGACGACAACCAGTGGGCGGCAGCGAGGCGCTGCGTCGTGTGGTCATCTTTGGTGGCCATCCGGGTGGTGGAGTGGGTCGAAAGGGTTTGGTTTGGATGCGGCTCGAAGGGAGATAGAGAAAAGAGGGAGGTATTAGCCCCTACCCGTCACAGCGGTAAGAACCCGAAGCAACAATGGCGGAGTGGCGGTCAGCCAAATTAGGTGTTTCGGCCTCCGTGGCTCTCGGGCACCGGTGAGGAGTTGGGGATGTCGTGGGACTCTGAGGGACCCAATGGTGATGGTGGCTTGGGCGATTAGGCTTGGAAGCGGTCGTATTTGGGCGATGTCTGAATAGTAATGGCGTCAGCGGGGAGAGAATGCGCGGCGAAGGGAGAAGCTCTGAGTGGGGGCGACGGTGGGGGCCTAGGGCCTATTTATAGGCGGGAGGCGGTGCTACGCGATGGCTCACAGAGGCGGCGGAGCACACGGGGCAAGGCGCGACAGGCTTGATGGGATGCGGCGCTGCTGAGCTCCTATGGCCGGCATCACCTTGCTTCCTCGGGTTGTTATGAGAGAGGGGAAGAAGGACAGAGGGGACGGGGATGAGACCGAACGGGATTTCGCGCGTGCATCTCTGACCTTGAAGCTTGCCGATGAGAGGAATTCTCGTGCTCAGCCAGCTTTTGTCCGAGGCAGGCATGGCGGGTGGATGAACGTGATTTGCGCTGGGCAGCCAGGAAGCAGATCCCGCGAGGTTGACGAAGGGGAGTGCGTGCTGGTGCTTGCTGAGACACGGAGATATGGGCGTGGGGCGGTCAGCTCGGGGAGGGACGAGAGAGTTTGAGAGAGAGATAACAGAGAGAGAGAACAAGGGAGGAAGAAGACGGGGAAGACGACGATGCCTGGTGGCTGGGGCCCGCGGGTCAGAGAGATGGCATTCGTGCGGGGAGAGACAAGGGCTGAGTGGGCTGAGAGAGAAAAGGAATGGAACGGCCCGGTTGAAACAGTGCCCCTTGAGAATTTCCAGAGGTTGTTTTACATGGATTTTTGAGGATTTTGATTAGGGATTTAATTTGGAATTTGGTGCTTGATTTAATAATATTCTCAGGTGTTGAAACAAGGGGATTTCACTTGGGATTTTGATATATATATATATATATATATATATATATAAGAGAAACTTAGAGAGGGTTTCAAAGAGGCTTTGGGCTCGAAGTTAATTTAGATTTTGGGATGAGGATTTTGGAGGAAAAGATAAGGAATTCCGAGTGGTTTGGATTTTAGTTCGGATATTTAAATTTTTGGAAAAGGAAGAGGGGGGGGGGGGTTTGGATTTGATTTTGATTTAAATTTGAGATTTGGTTCTCCAGGAAATTTGGGGATCTTTGCAATGGATTAGAATTTTTGAGGAGACATTTGAGAGAGGGAAAAATAGGAAGAAAGATCTCGAGGTGATTTTAGAATTTGAATTTTTTCCGATGAAATTTTGAAAGAGTAGTCGAATTGCAAAATTCGAGTCTCGGAATTTGGAGAGAGTTTGGGAACGAGGATTTATGGTTTCAAGGAGGTTTTGAGAAGAGATCTACGGCACTTAATCCTTAAGCACAGAAAGAGCCAAAAATTTTTGAAATTAGGGTTTTACTAAAATAGTTTTTAACGGCCCGGAAACCGGCGTGTTACAATATTACTCTGGAAGTGCACACGACATGCAAGAAAAGAAATCAAACATTTCAGTTTTCAGCCTGAAGAGTTTCAGATTTGATAATATTGTCTATAAGCACTAGATAATATATAGTCTGTTGGTTCATAAATATTTAACATTTAGGGTAATATTTGGTCAAACTTTTAAAAATTTTACTATTAATAAATTCCCAAATGCTTAATCTTGAAAATAAAAAATGGTAATGCATAGATTCACCTTGAAAAGTACCGCCGTAATATCATAAACTTCTTACATTTTATAAATTTATTTTAATATAAAATTAACGGTCAAAGTTTTAAAAGTTTGACCAAATCTTGTCCCAAACATCAATATTTATGACCTGAGAAAGAACATTTTTAATGAAAGCACTAGATAATATTGCCACCATACTTTTTAGTTTTAAAATTATCTTAAATCTTACCATTTTTCATGTTGACCTTAAAGATCCTGTTCTTTTTGGCTTGTAAATTATGGATTATTGCGAGCATGTTTCTCAAGCTTCATTAGCATTTTTTAGAAAATTTCTTTTAAATTAGCTATTCAACTGATTCAATATATAATTTATTCATTTGTATTCTTGAATGATTATCATAAACTCAGTTTTATCCATTATCCAATGGCTGTGAGGAACTATAGCTTGTTTTTTTCTCTCTTTTTATGAATCAGTTTCTTCCGAGCTAGTTTGGTAGAGCTCCTGATTCTGTGATTTTGATTCTGATTCTTCCTGAATCAGATACTGAAGAGAATCAGAATTAGTAGGATTAGACGGTTGGCTAAAAACATTAGCTTTAGATTCTAATGGGGGACTTCTAGATAAATTGTCTATACTACCCCTCTACTAACAAAAGATTTTACTCAAAAAATTCAGTATTATTCCCTCCATCAAGAATTGATCAGCGCATAAGGTGTTTGCTGATCGTAGTGCCTTGTTTTATTTTTGTTAGATGGAGATGAACAAGGGGAAGAAGCCCATGGAGATGAGCAAGGAGAGGGAGACCATGTAGATTATGACTCTCATGACACACTTTCAGAAGGAAGAGCTGCTAATTCTTATCCCAATTTCATTGCTGTCGAGCACGGTAATTGCTCAGCTTACGCACTGTAGCAATCTGGCAATACTTGATCAGTCATCTGTTGGCTCTGTCTCCTTGTCGAGTGCTCATCCGTTGGAAATCAAAATGAACATGAAGATCTGACCTTAACATGTCTAATATTGCTACTCGGCTTGCTGTAAAAATTTATAGTAGCTGGGCTGTAAAAGTTTTGGACTAGAAGAATTGTTCAATACTTGGATGCATATTTGAGTAAGAATTTAAGTTGTGAATGTGGTACAAGTTATTCTAGCTCTGTTAATTCAGTAGTGACAATTTATGCTCAAGATCTTAATTTAATTTAAAGTCAATTCTGGACTGTAAGCTCTGAATTCAGTGCTTTATTCCTGTAGTTCTGTAAATCAGTAGTTTGCCTAACCTTGAAAATGAACATTAGCTATTTTGTTTTTCAGAAGATGGAAATGAACATGATGGGTCTGGAGCTAATTTTGATGGTATGCTCTATATTTTGATGACCTAGTTACTTGTTCTGAAATGGAGTACTCCTGAAGATCTAGTTCTGAAATCTGAAGCTCTAATTGGCAAGTGTCTGAATTGTTTCGAATTTAATTGAATTTTCAGTAGTTACTTATTCAGAATTTAATTGAATTCAGTACTGAATTTAAGTTATGCATGAATATTAATCTGAAACTACAGTACTAGTGACTGAAGTCAGTTCTCCTGAATTCAGTACAGATTTTACTAGAGTTCAGCTGAAACTATAGCATGATGCTACAGTGCTTACAAGTGACTCATATCAGTACTCCTAAAAGATTAAAATTGAATTCAGTCCAAATTTTACTCCTAAAAGGTTAAAATTAGATTTGCTTTTGCTACTAACTTCCTATAGAATCTGATTCTTTAGTTCTGAAATCTGAAACTGTACTAGTGCTTGTTCTGAAATCAGAAATTGTACTAGCACTTGTTCTGAAATTTGAAACTTTAGTTTCTGAAATATGAAATCTGAAACTGTACTAGTCCTTGTTCTGAAATCTGAAATTGTACTAGTACTTGTTATGAAATTGGTGATTAGCCATTTTGTTTTCTAGAAGGTGCAAATGATCATCGTTAGTACTGAGTTTAAATTGAATAGTGACTGAAGTTAAGTTGTCAAGTGACTGATTCTAGTTGACAAGTGAATGATGTTAAGCTCTAGATGACAAGTAAAATTCAGAACCAATGTATAGTTGAATTGTTTGTCAACTTAACTTCCTTGTTTTAAATTGAATAGTGACTGAAGTTGTCAAGTTGGCGGCGGCCGCGGCGGTCGATGCAGACCCAGCGACGGCGGTGGTTGGAGACCCAGCGGCGGCGGTCGATGTAGAGCCCGGCGGCGGCGTAGGTTGTAAACCGGCGGAGCCGGTGGATGCAGAGCCCGACGGCGGTGGATGGAGACCCCAGCGACGCTTCCTTCCCGAACCCTAGCGCGAGCGAGGCAACGCTCGGGTGGCCACTATGAAGGCTAGAAAGAGGGGTATACCCCCAATGGCTGGTGGGTAATTTTTTTAGAAAAGTTACGGGTGCTTTCATATTTGGTTCGCTGGATTCCCACGAGAAGCTGCCTTTTCACCAATTCTCACTTCGTACATAAAAAAAGGGAATCGATTCCCATTGATTCGGATGAGAAGCTGAGGAAAAAATAACTGTTTGGCTCAGCTCTAATTGATTTCGGTGAGAATTGGATCCGACAATCCTTACCAAACAGGCCCTCAACTTTTGCTAAGAAATTCTGATGCTTCTAAATTTGATTTGATGTGCCATCTACCTATGTGTTTAATCTTTAAACTATAGGGTGTTTTCTGCAAATGTGTATAACTGCCTTATATATATGAATTGGCCCATTGCAATATTAGATAGAACCCAAAACCCTCGACACGGCCGCATCGTGAGCCCAGGCATGGCTTAGGGTTCTCTCCCTTCTCCCCCTCTCCCACCCACCCAGAGGCCGCCGCCACCAACCCTACCTCCTCCTTTGCTTCCGCTCCCACGCGCCCCCACCGTCCGAGACACGACGCCTGGATGCGCGGCGGGGCCTCCCGGTCTCCTCCGCCCGCCGTCCCAAGTCTTCTCCGCCGCGGTCTATCTGACGACCCCGCCGACGTCGAGATCCGAGTACCCCGCGGCGCCTCGGCCTCAACCAGTCGCCGATCCGAGATCGGCCGCCGTCTAGACTCCTCCGCTCCACGCCGCCGTCGCCACCGCCCCTCACCAACCTCGCTGCTGGCCGCCACGGCCTCCTGCTCCGACTCACGCACAAACCTCGCCGCCGAACACTACAGCGGCACCGCCAGCCGCCACCTGCTCCCCCTCGCCAGATCCAGGCCAGCACCCGGTCTCATTTCCTGAAGTGGAGGTAAGATCATTCTCCCATTCCTTTTTTTTCTTGTTCCTGTGGTGTTTTGAATATGAAATGGAAATATTGTGGATCTGAAAAAAAATGTTTTACTTTGCTTTCATGAAGTGGGCTAAAATTGTTGCATAGCAGTTACTTTGTTTTGTTGCTCGATTAGTTTAACGATACAAATGCATCCTGCCCCTCTATATATTGTGGTGGTAGTACAGATGCATACTCTGTGTTTACTGGCACCACAGTTGCCAATATTGATAATTTGATATACCTATTCAGTTGAATTGTGATGCAGATGGCAGTAAACAGGTCTGAGTGCAATATAATGACAACATTAGGATAGTTTGTGAGTTTGACTTCTTCGTGGAACAAGTTAGTGCTGAAATTTTTTCAAGTTTTCATCTGCAAGAAGTTTATGAGTTTTCATCTGCTATGATACAAAATTGAAGATAAGACAGGCCTAAGTTACAAAACACTGAACTAGTGGGATAATTTTAACTAGTGGGCTAAGTTTAAGTTGGAGAGGGAGTATGGAGTGTGGAAGGTGAACAAGAAGGCCGGTTTGGGAATAATTTGAAGAGGGAGTATGATATGGTGTGTGTGGCAGAAGTTGAACAAGAAGACTGGTTTGGGTTCGAACAATAGGCTTGTTGTTGCATCTGAGGCATCCAAGGAGTGGCGGCAAAGGCAAAAAAGGTAAAATGATTTGGAAATATGTTTTCTATATACACGATTATTTCGGTGATTTTGTACCGACTTTTTTCATTATATGTTTGACAGGAAATGCTTGGATATGCAAAGTGCAGATTTAGAAGGCTCCAAAAGGAACACTTGCTGCAGCAAATGGCTGGAGACCTTTGAAAAATCTTTAAAATATGCCTGAGTTCTCGTGCCACCAATATCAATTTGGAGGAGATGGAAGAGATACTGAAGGAGGCGATGAATTTGCTCTAGAGTTCTCGTGCCACCAATATCAATTGCAAGCTAACTTGATTGCTAACTAATACACGTCTTACAATAGTATATGATTTGCAATGACAAGAATGAAGGAAGGTCTTTACAGAATACAGATGAATGGATATCCATGAGCGATGGAGACTTTGGAAGACCCTAGGATAAATCATGTGCCAACCATATCTTCAAGACATAAGCGACACGTTACCTCGAGATGCTTCAGATGCAACTACTATAGATCCTAGTGATATACGAATGAATAGGATGCTTGAGATGTAGCTACTTTAGATCTTAGTGATACATATATGAATAGGTTTTATGGTTTTCTAGCTAGGGTACTATGGCATTCTAAATGAATGCCCTTTTTATCCTAGAACTATATGCTATGATATGTAATTCCCTTACTTATCATAGAACTATATGCTATGATATGTAATTCCCTTACTTATCGTAGAACTATATGCAATTTATTTTCTAACTATATGCTACGATATGTAATTTATTTTCTATTAATTGCATGTTACGTATGGATTGAATGTTAATTATTTGTATGCGAGGCATCGGGTAGGTGGTATTAATAATCAAAGTGTTGAACTTGGAACCAGTTAAGATGGCGATTAATGACACTAGGGCTATGTTTGAGGGAGCCTAAGATTCGAGCTTCTGACTTCTCTTCTAGTTCATTTTCTACGGCCCTATTTGGTAGAGTTCCTGATTCTGTGATTTTGATTGTAATTCTTGCTGAATCAGATACTAAAGAGAATCAGAATCAGTACGATTAGTCGTTTGGCTAAAAACATTAGCTCTGAATTCTAATGGAGGGACTTTCAGATAAATTGTCTATACTATCCCTGTATTAGCAAGAGATTTAATTTGTACAATTTTTTATAGCTTATCAACATCTAATGCATGATAAAGGACGCTTGTGTCATGTATAGAACCTGGTTGTCAAATAAAAGCATATGTAAAGCACATGTCAAAGTCGACCACTGCCATAACATCCTGAGTAGGACTCTTGTGTCTATCAATATATCTAACATAGTTATCACGTGATGGGTTTGCTGTGATATGAGTTCCATCAATGGCACCAATGCACATTTTGAAATGTGGCCATAGTCTTTTGTCATCCTTAATCCTTCTATGAACTCTTGGGTAGTTTGGATCTTTTGGACATATGAAATCCTTGCACATTCTAATCACACTCAACAAAACCTCCTTAAATTTTCTGCTAATTATTTCACCAGAATGTTTGAACCTATTTTGAATCCTTCTATTTGACTCACCACTTTCAACTATGAATAGAAAAATAGCAATTGATTCCATAGAGTTCATGTGATTGAAATCTTTCTTCTGTATTGTCCAAGGTCATGAACATCTCCCTCTCAAATTTCTTTGTGAACATCTCAGTAGCAACAAAATGCTCTTTAGTTCTAAAAACAGCACCATATTCCTTCACTAGAGTCATGACATCTTTGATGTCACACCCCGAAGTGTCCTCTCTCCTAACAAGAGACTCAACAGATGCAGCTGATTTCTCCTGATTGTCAACAAAGTGAGTCATTTGTTCATAGAACCAATGTCCACCACTAGTCTTCGGTTTCTTGACCTCCTTACCAGCAGCTCTCTTACCTCTTTTAGGAGGAGGAGTGAAATCTTTATCACCACTATTATTGTCATCACCTTCATTCATTTCTTGTATGTCATCAACATTAATGGTAGTGGAAGGTTGGGTTGAACTCTCTGGTAAATTACCCCTAGTAGAATTTCAATGATCATTTCCTGTGTTCCAAATGTCTTCAAAAATATGTTGGAGTAAAACTTCATTTTGAAGCCCTCTTAACTTGAACTTCTGATAACCTGGCAAATCCTATAGAAATACTAACGTAATATTTAAATAACATTTACAAATCATGGTTAACAACTTGATATGAACACAAGAAAGTAGTTTACCTTCTTTGTTTTTGCCCACCAATCATCAGATGCAACAATGGTACCCCTAGGTTGATCCCAATCTAACCCAATCTCTCTACTTACCAATTTTTTCCATAGATTATACTCACTCTTCAGTTTGCCCAATTTATTCTTGAACTGAAGCTTTTCATAGCATAAGCCAGTTTTCTTTTCAAATTTTGCAATTATATTATCATACCCAACCTTGTTCACATGGGTATTAGAGCGATTCCCTGCGTTAACTTGTTGTAAGAACAACTCACAAACTATCCTAGTGTTCTCATCTATCCATTCAGCATTATTTGCATCTTGTTTTCCCTCTACCGAAGTTGTTGCCATCTACCATCGGTTTATTTGCAATATTTTTATATTAATCATTGTGCCCCCATGTATATAATATATATGTCTTATATAGGCAGTAACACTACCCTACAATTTTGCTAGATACAAAACAATAAAATAAATAATATATATATATAAATCCAGATGTTGATAAAATTCCACTTTTTTGATACTTAAGTAGATTTTACTCTGTTTATCCTTTACTTTAATTCAGTACAATGAGAAAGTATTAACTATAAAATATCAAGTGAGAAAGTATAAATAAAATATAGAGTATAGCACAATTTTTTAATGGCTATTCTCATGTGCTGGCTGTTATGAGCTAGTTAAAGATAAAGAATAAAATATCAACTTGAGAACGGAACGAAATCGGAACAGCGCTAGCATAGAAAATAAGCTTGTACTCCTCGGATTAGACTATTCTCCTCGGGTTATGTGCTAGCATAGAAAATATAAATCACACCTCCTCAGTTGCCTGTACTAACATACAAAAAAAAAAAAAATCCTGAAATGTGCTATTGGGAGAGAGCTTTTCTTGCATGTTGCCCGGCGATAGAGAAAGGCAGCGGCGGAGTGGAGACCAGCGGCGCGGCGGGGACCCAACGGCAGTGCGGCGACGGCAGCGTGGGCTGGAGACCGGCGGCGCGGCGGGGACCCGACGGCAGCGGCAGTAGCGCGGACTGGAGATCGGATGGCGTCGGTGCGGCGGGAACCCGACGGCGGCGGCGGCAGCGCGGACTGGAGACTGGCGGCGGCGGCGGCACTAGAGTCCTGACAGCGCTGACGATTGGAGACCCGACAGCTCTGACGATTGGAGGCCCGACGGCGGTGAGGCGACGGCGGCGCGGGCTGGAGACCGGTGGCGCGGCGGGGACCCGACGGCAGTGCGGTGACGGCGGCGCGGGCTAGAGACCGGATGGCGGCGGCGCGGCGGAAACCCGATGGCGGCGGCGGCAGCGCGGACTGGAGACCGGCGGCGGCGCCAGCACTAGAGTCCCGACGGCGCCGACGATTGGAGACCCGACGGCTCCGACGATTGGAGGCTCGACGGCGGCGACGTCGTCTGGATCCCGAAGTCTAGGGCAAGGTTAGTCTCCTCGACTCGTCGGCTCGATGGGGACAGGCTGGAGGGGTATATACCCAGTGGCCAGTGGCAGGCAGGTAGTTTTTGTGAATTCTTGTGGGGATTTTTAATTTTTGTTCGTTGGATTTCCACGAGAAGCCGTCTTTTACCTGATTCTCTATTATTCGTGTGTAAAATTGAGAATCACAGTGGATCGTTTCGGCTGAGAATCAAGAGGATTTTTTTGCCCGATTAGCTCATCTCCAACTCCAACTCATCTCCAACTCCAATTGATCCGATTGAGAATCATTCTTGAAAATCTCTACGAGACGCGCCCTACAACTGTGAGAATCTAGACTGTTTGGGGGACTGTTTGGGGGAGCTTCTGCCAGTTGGAGATTGTGGGAGAAGCTCCCCCAAACAGGCCCTAAAATCTGACCTCTTAGCATTCTAAGGTCAAAAGTCTAGTTTAAAGTAAAAAAAATCCGCTTTATGTATTCTTATTGAATCATATAAATGGGGTAAATGGTGATTCTGATGCCTCATAGAAATTGGTGTCTACTCCAGGCAACTCAAGTTCATCCACTCGATGGGGAATGACAATGACACAAGGTGCATATATACCCCAGGCTACCCTCTTATACCTAAGGTGCATACCCAGACAACTAAACCATGCTAGTTTTCAACCATGTCAACACAAGTTTAGTATCATGCATGGAATTAACCCCTAGGACAGTTGCTAACTCATGCACTATCATATAAGCATTTTGAATTTGACCTCACTAAAATAAATTAAAGTAAATAGAGATAGCTAAATCATTTATGTAAGCCAACCTGTTGTATTTTAGTATAGCGCGCACAACTAAAAGGCAACAAACATCATGTTTGTGCGATGCCGTATGCCCACCTATCAACCCTACAGGAAACTTACTGGGGCAGCCCCAAGAAAGAAATGTCCCAATAATCTCCCTCTTCGTGCCTACCTTCTCTGGTCAAATTAGTTTGGGGTTTTTCAAGAAGAAGCCGAGGTGGAGTCGTTGGCGCATTGGCTTGGACGGTGGTGCTTGGTGGCAGCCGTAACGTGAGCTTGACGACCGCGGCCGCACCAGTTAATTTGCGCTCCTGGATTTGTCTGTGCACACAAGCTGTGGAGGGGTACGGAGAGAAGAGTGGGCTGAGCCAAGGTCACCACTGAGTGGGGCCTCAGGCCACTAGGGCCCATAGGCAATGAGAGGAGAGGGAAAACCAGGTGAGGTTGAAGTACTGTTTTTGAAACACTTAGCCGTTTTTGACCAGACGATTAATTCCACCAAGCTAGTTGGGCCCAAAAAATTTGGTATTTTTAATATGATGAGAGCAACTAGCCTACGCAAGTTTGAAACAAAGATCTGATGTGGTCTGATTGTGGCACAATTGTGAAAACCGGTAAATAATATGGTTGAATTCCTGTTTTAGGGACTTGGGTTGATTTAATTGAGGTATCACTTCAACCTATAAAATTATGAATTTTTTGTAGAGGTTTACTTACATTACCTAGTATTTTTTTTAGCATTTTTCCAAGATTATGTAGTCTAGCTTTATGACAATTGTTTGTGCATGTTTTTCTAAGAAAAGAAAGAAGGCTGTCAGTCTATTATAATTCCATTATGCTTTATAACTATATTTTTGTACAAATATATAGTAAAACAAATCCTGAAAACTACGTTGATATCAAAAGGCAACTTATTAGTATGCCCATAGGAATTCTAGTTATAGTATCTAACAATTTTATAAAATTAAATTAGGTTAACAAATGATAGCATATGAGTGCCAAATTATTGGTTAACCAATTAAATGTATCTCTTGTAAACAGAAAATGCAATTCTTGCTAACTACTCCATGTGGTCACAGATACTTGATATTTTGGACAATATCTTGTCAAATATTTGAAATTTTGACTGTCAATATAATGACTTCTATAAAATACTTAGTTCAAAAACACATAGAAGTACTCTTGTAATCTCATAAACCTATTATATTTTAGCAAAGACGACATGTTCAGCAGTTGAGTGTTGCGGAAATGCGTATGCTACGTTGGATTTGTGGTCATACAAGAATGGATCGAGTCCGGAACGATGATATACGTGATAGGCTAGGGGTAGCACTAATTGAAGAGAAGCTTGTCCAACACCGGTTGAGATGGTTTGGACATGTCCAGCGGAGACCTCCAGAGGCACCAGTGCATAGTGAAATCTTAAGGCGCGACAGTGATGTTAGGAGAGGCAGGGGAAGACCAAAATTGACGTGGGAGGAGGCAATAAAAAGGGACTTGAAAGGATGGCAATAAAAAGGGACTTGAAAGGATGGAATATACCCAAGGATTTGTCTTTGAATAGGTCTGCTTGGAAAGCAGCCATTTACGTGCCTGAACCTTGTTTTGCGGCTCCTGTTGGGTTTTAACTCTAGCCTCCCCCAATTTGCTTGGGACTGAAAGGCTTTGTTGTTGTTGTTGTTGTATTTTAGTATAGTAAGATTATGGTTATAGTCACACCTTAAAGACCGTAAAAAAAGTAAAAAGGTAGTTTTGGTTGGATGGAGAGTATTAATTAGGCCTTGAAAAGATTAATGTCTAAGCGGTACACAATTACACAACCAATAATCCACATGCATTCGTTTTGTCTATAAGCCATTTATTTGAAGATAGTCTATAAGCCTTAGCGTAGGCCCTTATTTATTGGTATATGGTGCAGCAGATTTCTAGTGAAAGGTCTCGATATGGGTGAGTACCACGGTACTATAGCTATCAACTTTTTGATCCAATGCGTGAAATATATTTCTAAAAGATTTTCAAAATGGAACTTTGTGTTAATGCTTGAAAGTTGAAATTAACCTCCACAAAATTTGGTAGAACATTTAATTTGTTAGTATGTGATATCTGAAAAAACAAGATTATGATATATATATATATATATATATATATATATATATATATATATATATATATATATATATCAACTTCTCTTTGATTCAGCTCATGTACAATCATACTTGCAACCTGCATTCAGTTTTGAGTTTCACCGTGGGGCCGGATGTCTGTGTTCTTTTACTGTTGTATAACCTCCTGTTAATTTACAAAGCAAGAAAATTTGCTGCACTCATAGCTGACTAAATACACTCGTTATATATATTCGCAGGAGGCAAATGGATCAAAGGCTGCTAAGTGCAACGGAAAGGAGACCTAACGGGGACCTGGAATTCTCATGGAAGTGGGCACGGTTGAATGGTCTACATATCCTACCTGAAGTTCGGGATCAAGGAGAAAGACCAACCTGTGTGTTCCAAGCTGTGTGCGCCTCTGTAGAAATGGCAATGATGAGAAATCTGGCCAACCGAAACCCCCGGATCACCACGGATATCAGGTTTGATGCTGAGCGGCTAGCAGCAGACTATGAACGAGAGAGGGGGGTGCCTCTTGGTCAGGACGACCGCTGGGGTCATACCGTGCGGGAAGATACGGCCTTGGATTTGTTTCAGCGTGTTGGGGCCTTGGCAACATCCGCAGGTTGGGGAGGGGAGCACCGAAGGATTAAAATCAGCAGCCACCGCACCCTGAGATTTCTCAAGTTTCAGAGGGTCAGCGAGTACATCAGGAAGGGCATGCCCATATTGTGTACCTTGCCCACCAATGACGATTTCAAGAAGATGCGCCCAGATGAAATCTTTGAGTTGGAACATGATGCTGTGGCTGTTGGAACCGTACCAAGTACCCACATGGTTCTCTTCGTGGGATATGGGTATAGGGACGGCCTTCCATACTTGGTATTCATGAACAGCAACGGCAAGAGCTTCGCCGACGAGGGATTCGGAAGGGTATATTTTGACGAGATCTATAACAGTAGGTTTTATACGCTGGATGCGGAAGCCCCTGCTGCCTCAGTTATGATTCGTGATGGCCAAGATGCCGGCGGCGCCTCCACCTCATCAGCACCATCGACTGGACGACCTGTGCACCAAGATGCTGGCAACTCCACCTCGGCGACCACCGCGCAGCACTCATCAGCGTCGGCGCCACCGACTGAAGCTCGCCACCAAGATGACCGGTCTCCGTCTCCCCGGCCCGCGCAGCGCCGCCGGCTCTGACTGCTCCAATTCTCCTACACCTACGCACGGCCAAGCGTGAGCTCTTGGATGCCCGTCTCCAGCCACTCAATCTCTGTTTGGTCCTACCCCCGCCTGACCTTTCTCTAAAGCTAGCTGCAACAATGTTAGCAGTAAGCTAGTGCAACTGTGCATCCGTAGGACGTCCATCTATCAGCAGTGTCGCGTCCTTTGCGCAACCGTTTTGCCTGCATGGTTACCTGTACTACCAGCTAGGTGCTAACATTGAAAATTGATAGACTGAGGGAGTACATGCTGGAAAATCTTAACAACTAAATCGTCTTCCTCACATGCTCTAGCTTCTATGCAATTAATGTTGTCTTTCTCACCTGGTATACGTACTCAATGCGAAATTGCATTCAAACTCAGCAGCTGGCGCTGGTTTCGACTGCCGCAGACGCGCAGCTGATGCGCCAACTCATTGATGCCGTTTTAATTTGTGTGTTGTCGTCGACAGACAAAATCAATCTGCGACGGCATGTCGTTTGCTCAGGTCGATCGCATGCATGCAGGGCCATATCGCTTCTCTGATTGTTGAGAGGATCTATACCATAACCCCAAGTACCCTGCTGTGGCAATTGATCGATCGACAGAGATCTAAAAAAAATACATTGGCCGTGAGGAAACAGATGTTGTCGTGCCCGTGCATGCCCCTTGTTGGTCTGTTGCCTGTTGGACCCTGTGCATACACATAAACCTATTTGAGGCAAAATGGGCCGGTTTTGATAGTTGAACAATCCTGTGTCTGGTTTTATGGTTAAGGTAGTAAAATCAGACTCAAGCCATAGTTGACACAGGCAAAATAGATATCGTTCAGCATACAAATTGCCTTGTACATGTTAATACATGAGGTACAGAGATTCTATATACATAACGTAAAATGTGTTAGACCTTGCAATTCATTTTCCTTAATTCCAAAAACAAGGAATTTAGAGTTATACATAGCAGACTTGGTTTCATGTTTTAAGTACCCAACATTGTGCACGCGCTGCGTTGTTTCACTTCGGTGATCACCTCATCTTGTCTTCCACTCCAGCCCTTCTAGTCTTGCACAATAGTCACACCCGGAGGGAGTGTGAATAGTTCTTCCATGACACGTGGATCATCAATGCCCTAAAGACAATAAATACACAAGTATTATAATCAATCAAGTAACGACTAACGAACATCACATAACAACATGACATTACCTCGTACATATACCTTAACCTAGCCTCCTTGGCTTTCACCTGTAAAAGAGGGGAAACTCATGTAAATTCACACTCAAGCAACAAAAATGGTAAGCTTGCCAGGAGATAAATCACCATACGTATGTATCATCGTCATCAGAGTCGCTCCACTCTCCAATACATCCAAAAGGCAAAAACACATCCAAGTGACCAGCAAAGTATTCACCAGTATCAGGGTGCTTCATGTCAACGGTTCCATGGTTGGTACAACCATAGCATGTTCTACCTTAATTTTTTTAAAAAGAGAGAGTTAGCCAAGTACCAACCAGACACAAACACCTGATAGTAAACAGTTCCATGGTTGGTACAACCATAGCATGTTCTACCTTAATTTTTTTTTTGAAAAAAAGAGAGAGAGTTAGCCAAGTACCAACCAGACACAAACTCCCGATAGTAATCGAATAATTGAAGCTAAAAAAACAAGTTTGAGCACGTGGACAATGGATGACATGATACAAGGGGCAAACAAATAGATCAACACAGTAAGATCATATGCTACAGTCAGAAAAACATTTATGATTATATGTAGCAAATAAGTTAATTCAACAATACTTATTAAGATAGGAGTATTCTATACCATTATCAGCAGGATTAACCATGCAGAAACAGCTGACCAACATTTCTTCATAATTTTTCTGTTCAATACGTTTGACTTCCACAAAGAACAGATTGTCAATACCAGAGTCTAAGCCACGAGCTTCTTTAGTCTTTGCAGTGAAATTAAGATGATAGTACCACATATGGTTCTCACAAATTGATTGGTAGTGCAAAACATCTTTGAGTTTAAGTGCCAAATCCTAAAAATAAGAACGATGGATCAGATCAGCAATCATACATACTACTCCCTCTGTTTTTCTAATAAATGACGCCGTTGACTTTTGACACAACATTTGACCATTCGTCTTAGTCAAAAAATTTAAGTATAATCTATTTTGTTGTGACTTGGTTTATCATTAAAGAAACTTTAAGCATGATTTATATTTTTGCATATTAACACTAAATTTTTGAACAAGACGAATGGTCAAACGTTACGACAAAAGTCAACAGCGTCATTTATTAAAAACCAGAGGTAGTAAGATAAATAAGTGCAACCAAGGCAGCAGGAGGGAGAGAGAGCAAACCCCCAAAAGATTGTGATCCTCGTTATACTTGTCCACTAAAGCTTGGACAAATCGGCACATTCTCTTGTGGGTTTCCCCAGTCACATATGATTTTGTACGTTTCTTAATTCTGCCATCAGGCCAGTAAAGGCGTCTCCGTATTACCATCTCCATTGAGGAAACATCATCTTGCCCCATGTGCCTAGTTTAGATCAGAGCATCCTATACAATTAGTAGATTGTACTTCCTCAAAAGTGGAGAACACCAAACAACACTAAGTATCATTCAATGTTATCAGTCTTAACTTGCATGGAAGGTTGTTGAATAGGGATCAAACAGCACCCAACATACCTGCTAAAATTGGTTACGGTGGTAACAAAAAAAATGAAACAACTGTTTACAAGCCCATAATATCCCAATGCTTTTTTTTAACATATCCCTTCTGTAATTCTAGATCCCCAACTCATTCTGCTCAATGGAACTTATTGTTTGGTAATCACAATTTTTCTTTAGTGCATGATGAAACAGAGTTGTGTGGGCATCCCAGCATAAAAGCTAAACAATTGTACAAGTTACAATTAAAATAAAAATATAGCTACATACAAAGAGGTAGCATAACATCTAGATGCACTTTGTAATTGTCAGCTATGCTAATGATTTATGCACTATTTCAACAAATCCCACACAAATACAGTTATAAAATGTTCCATTAACTTTATGCACTCCCAAAACAGGAATTTTAAAAACTTACATATGCTTTTATTTCTTTTAATCAACGTGTCAACTTATTTGTAGTCTAACTAAAGGCCATTCGTCATTTTCAAGATCATACTTTCAAAACTGTCATTATGTTCTATCTCTTACACTATTATAGCATGTGTCTATGTAGCCCTGTTTGAGTATAATCAACTACAAGCATGAACATCGAACAAAAGAAATGAACTGACAAAAATCTAGCCAGCAGTTGAGAAACCTTACATTTTTGGATCCCGACGGTCCTCAAGATAACGATAAATAGCCTTGTCAGCTTCCTGTAAGCTTTGGAATGGCCCACCTGCATCAGGATATGTGTGGAAAGATCCCTGAAGATCGGCCCTGATGTAAAATTTGAATCCCCAATTATCCACGTCTCGGGCCCAAACATGTGATACCGGAAAGGAGGAAAGGCAGCGTCCTGATGGTGGCAAGACCTCAATGGTGTCCTGAACTACTGCATCTGCTTGCTGAGAGGATGAGGAAGTAGCTGTGATAGATGATGCCTCTTGTAGCATTTGTGGAGATGCTGCATGCCCCTCCTTTGCATACCTGAAATGGAACAAGAAAGCTAAATGGGTAGAAGAAGATTTTATCATATCTTGGGAGATGAACAGACCATATTGCCACAGTGAGATGACCAAGTTGAAGGAACTACATAGCTAACATAGATAGAACACATTTTGCAGGCATAAACAGTCAAATTTTTTTGGCACAAATAAATGCAAACGGATCAGGTCTATAAACGAGGAAGCATACTAACAGGCAGGCAAAACATAAATGGGCTCGCCGCTCACGGAAGGCGGCTGGCCATTTAATGGCTATTTCATCAATTACATATCTCTGATATTCTACTGGTCTGTTACCCTATTTGAGAAGAGCATGAGTGGCTCACCCACATGATACCAGGCAATATAATATAAAACTACCACTGGGCCAGCAAGGGCAATGCAGAACATCAGACTTACCCAATATACAAAATTTACAGTGTGACAACAAAGTAATATGGTTGCATACCTAACTGTAAAAGTATCACTTCTTTTGGCATGCAACATGCCAACATGACGGAGTATGCATGACAATAAATGCATAAAAGCAGTTACAAATTGAAGCTAAATCCATCATTTGGATAAGTCTGAGAAACAGCAAATCAACATAATAGTGATCTAGAAAAATATAGTGAAAACAACTGCCACTTGCAACATTTAGCATTAGTGTAAAAAAATAGTGTTTAGCAATGTAGAAAATACAGTTGGGTCCCAAAAGTTAACTTAAGAATAGATATAGAATTAAAATTATATGATAACGGCATAACTTGCCAAGAGATGGGTAACACAAGCAACAAGTTACATACAAATTGGCTTAATACAGCTGCAAATGTTGAGCATGAGCTGCGTAAGGAAGTGTAAATTAACTAGGTTCGTGCATTGAAAAAGGCCACTGAAGCCTAGTATCATGCATCAGAAAAAGAAGGCCACATATACAATGCAATTTAATGCCCCACAAAACGACTGTAAATTAAGGAATAAAATGTCTGACAAACATATAGCATACGAATTGATAGAGCCCCACAAGAAGAAAAATACAAATTTTCTAGGCTTTGTACAGAAAAAAATGATGTAGGACAAAAAATCTGCCAGTAACTTGCAAAATGAATTCGACTGAAATACATAGGGATCTATACCAGAACCTTCAGTCCCTAACCACCCAATAATCCAAATCAGTATGCAAGCCCCGTCATAACCATCTGGCCGATGTATAACTAGACCAGCAATAGAAAAGGAACGACAAACGGAGGTGGGGGGGCGAAGGTGGTCATACAGCGGATCGTAGTGGTCAGCATGCGCTTTTGCAGATGCAGACTCAGCCACATGCTCCTCCTCCTGACATCTGAGTTTAACAGTTTCCATCTGATTTCGCGAGAGGAAGGCGAAGGCGATTCTAGGGTTTGGATTTTAGAAGAGGGGGGTGGGGGGGGTGGGGGGGGGAACGGGAAGGAGAAGAGGATTATGACGGTTTTGCACGATCTCCTCGTGCCCGAGGGCCCCCGGCGGTGGCAACAGCCTCTGGGAGGGGGACGTGCGGCGGCCTCAGCCCTTGAGATAGGGCCGCACGGTGGCGTCGCGAGAGGAGAGGGAAGGCACCGGCGGCGTCTTGAGGGAGAGGGAGGCCTGTCGGTGGCGACGGATCGTCGGAGGGGAACGCACGGCGGCGGCGGTGGCTGCTCGTGAGAAGGGCGCCGCGAGGGGAGGCACCGGCGGCCTTGCGAGAGGGTAGGAGGCGGCGGCTCGCGAGTGACGCGAGGAAGCAACGGGAGAAACCGAGAAATATTCCCGACCTCGCGAGGCGTGGATTGTTTCCCCGTGGAAACGACGCGGATCGGGCCGGGATTCTCCCTTCCGGTGGGCTTCCAAACGCACATGTAATTTAGCCCGTGGAACATTTCCCCCAAGGCCTTTCTCCCAGGGAATGGGATTCCGGCATGCCAAACTAGCGAAATTTTACTGTTACTAATTTAATTTCTTTTTAAATTTACAAAACTAATTTTCGATTGGGATCAATTGCAAAACTACCCTCTTGCCGCCCTGGGCCACGGCGGGATTTAAAAACCGCCGTGGCCCAGGGCGGCGAATGGCATCCCCGTCGCCCGGGGCTAACGGCGCCGGCCGCCGTTAGCCCCGGGGAGGCCACGTGGATTCGCCGCCCTGGGGGACGGCGGCGAATGCCCCCAGGGGGCCGAGTGCAAAATTACATTCGCCGCCGTCCCCCAGGGCGGGTTATAGCCATTCGCCGCCCTGGGGGAGGGCGGTTTTTTGCCTGCCCCTATAAAATCCCTTCCTGCATTTATTTATTTATAGGTCTCGCATTACTTGTTTAAATTTGTCATGTCCATATTCACCTCCTGTAGACTCGATCCCATCCTTCAGATACATTGTACTGCTAACAATGTAGTCTCGCTTGTTGTATTTCATACTATGGGTGTCGCATTCATCATGCCGCAATGTGAATGGCTCGCATCTACCTATTATCATGTCATTAAAACGGACCGGCCTATTACCATGTCATTAATTAAGTTTTACCAAAAATAAACTTGAAAAAATGATCAGCACGATTTTACAAACCAACGCCCACCATCGTCGGATTATAAAAAAAAACTGTCAAAAACATACCCTAAACCACGATTAAAACTAAATTTTGTTAAGCGTGTAGGCGAAAGACGGGGAGGAGTGGATTGCGAGTGCCAATCCAGACATACGAGGACTGGAATGCGAGTGGCGATCCGGGAATACCCTCAGTTTGACAAGTTCTTTTCACGACGTGAACAGTATATGATATTTGGTTTTTTTTAAACATCGACTCAATAAATACAATGGTGCAATAAATAGAATTTAAGAATTTAATTTTGACAAATAAATTTTCAATAATTTTGGGGTGAAAAATTAGCAACAAAATTTTCAAATTTGGTAATTTGCAAATGGCTCCAGGGGGCCGAGGCCTGGGCTGGGCAATGGTCCGATCAGGAGGGAACGGTTTGATCGGACGGTCCGATCCCTGTGCGAACGGACCGTCCGATTGCTGGGCGGACGGTCTAGTGGATTTACCGCCCTGGGGGACGGCGGCGAATGCCCCCAGGGGGCCGAATGCAAAATTGCATTCGCCGCCGTTTCCCAGGGCGGCGAATGTAATTTTGCACTCGGCCCCCTGGGGGCATTCGCCGCCGTCCCCCAGGGCGGCGAATCCACGTGGCCTCCCCGGGGCTAACGGCGGCCGGCGCCGTTAGCCCCGGGCGACGGGGATGCCATTCGCCGCCCTGGGCCACGGCGGTTTTTAAATCCCGCCGTGGCCAGGGCGGCAAGAGGGTAGTTTTGCAATTGATCCCAATCGAAAATTAGTTTTGTAAATTTAAAAAAAAATTAAATTAGTAACAGTAAAAATTCCCAAACTAGCCCTTAGAGAGAAGAATGCATGCTTTTAGATCAAACTACCATGGCCCATCCAAAATCTGGCCCGAAATGTGATTGGACCGGACTTGCGGCCCGTATGATTTGGGCCAGAAGGTGATGGCCCCGTTTTATTACGCCCTCGTAGTGATGTTCAAACGGGTCGTGACCTGTCGAGTCGGCTCGGGTATGGTGCTGTAGTAAACCGTGCTTGGGTTAGTCCGGCACGGGTGACCGTGGACAGTGCCAGCATGGCCCATTGGCCGGACCATGCTTGGGCCGGCGCCTCAGTCTGTGGGTCGGCCCGGCACGGCACGGCACGGCTGTCACCGGGCCAACACGGGTATAGATGTCTGAACGGTCAGCCGGCACGGTCTGGCACAGCCCGTTACAGCACGACCCTCGTTAAGGCACGGCTCCTGTAGTGGGCCGTGCTGTGCCGGCCCATGTGCTAAGGTCTCGGTGCAGGCACGGCCCATAAAGGTGACGGGCCGTGCCGTGCCGGCACGGGCCTGAATCGGCACGTGAGCCGGCTGCCGACCCATTAGCACGTTTAGCCCATAAAATTTGAAAATGTGAGGCGAAAAAAATAAAAAACTAAAGAAAAAATATTAGGAAAAATTAGAAAAATTAGGAAAAAATAGAAAAAATAGTGGAAAAATTAGAAAAAAATAAGAAAAAAATAGAAAAATTATGAAAAAAATGATGGGCCGACCGGGCCGTGCCCGTGCCTAGTGATGTCCAAACGGGCCGTGCCCTCTCGGGCCAGCCCGGGTACGGTGCTGCAGTAACCATGCTCGGGCCGACCCGTCACGGGTAGCCATGGGCCGTGCCGGCATAGCCCGTTTGGCCATGCCATGCTTGGGCCGGCCCGACACAACACGGCATGTGGGCCGGCACGGCACGGCCTGCTACAAGAGCCGTGCCTTAACGGGCCGTGCCGGCCCGAGAGGCCTGTTTGGACATCTATAGGGCTCTCCCTCTCACAAGACGTCACCGCCGCTGGGCCTCTCCCTCCCTCGTGTGGTGAGCCTTCTCTTTCTCTTCCGCACCTCCTTCCTCTAGGGTTCCTATCTCCTCTATTCTTACTAGCTAGTGGCGGCGTAGGAGCTGGTTGCGATGACCGGATCTAGTAGAGCAGAGGTTCCTTTCGTCGGTGCTGCCATCACGCAGAGTGGAGTGGATCTGATTGCTGTTGTCCACATACATCACTAGCTTCATGTAAAGATTCACACATGATTAGCTTCACTAGCTTCTTGCAATCTGATTGCTCTGGTTATTATCCATTGTTATTCCTTCTTGCTTGATCTGTAACTCTGCATTATGATCTTGAACTACTGTGATTCAGTTGTGTGGCGACTCATGTTGATCTGTTTGATTAATGCCGTGGTCTCCAGCAGAACTAGCTAGATAGATCTGTAGTGCACTTTGCTGCATATACATTGTTTTGCCAAAAGAAGTATAAGCCATCGTTTTGTCAGGTTACCTGTAGTTTTATACATTTTTTTTGTCAATAAATTGTGGGCAAAACATACCTGCATCATGTGTGTAACTTTTCTGAATGTCCATATTCACTGAAAAACATTATAGTAACCAGTTTTTTTTATTTTCTTGTAAATTTTACTCCAATATGCTAGCAAAAGAACGATCTGTATATAGAAAAAATGGGCTCTGCAAATGAGCAAATAAAGATTTTTTTACTAGAATGCTATACTTGCAGCCCTCCAGGCTGAAGAACTACTAAATCCACTGCTCTTTCTTTGGTACCAACAATTAAAAAGCTTTTTCCCTGACTTGCTGTATCAAAAACTAAATCACAAGCGTCTAATAAAAAACGGGCAGTTGGGAGCGGGAGGGAGTCAATTATAGAAAGAGTAGAGACGAGAAGGTCTCTACACACCTCATCTCTTGCGTGTAAATCATTTTTGTCTTTTAGTACCACTCTATGTGAGTTTATAGTTCACGAGAAAAAATGGTTGCATGTATATAAACAATTAACCAACATAGAAGAGGTGCAATTATGATAAGGTTTTTGCTTGAGTAAGGTACAAGTAGGACCGCAAAATAGCAATGAGTGAGAGGAACTAAATGGAGGGCAAAAGAGCAACAAAAGTTCTTTTTTGTTGTTATTTTCTCCAATATGCTAATTAAAAAAATATGATCTCATTAGTTTTTGAGAAATCATTATTTTGGTAACACAATTTTCAAATGTATAGTTACATGTTCAAAATGACATATGGTGGTTCTTTAAGACCTGGATGTCCAATGAATCAAGTTATTGGTGTGAAGACTAGGGAAAGTAAATTTGGTATTTGCTGAGTATGTACTAGGTGCATAGTTATAATTAATCAAATGTATGTTCTAAATTCTGATTTTTATCCATAAACCTCATTAATCAAATGTTTGAACTTGTTTAATCCAAATAGGAAATTCTTTGATAATATTAATTCGTATAATTTCATGCAAATGGGCCAAAGGTAATATTTCTACTCTTATATCTCGTTATCTCTATCTTACAGAGCTTCCTTTTGTCTACTCCTTCTGTCCCAAAAAAACCAATTCTTTGCTATGAATATGTATGTAGGCTATGTCCAGATTGATAGCCAGGAATTGGTTTTTTTTTTTTTTTGGGATAGAGGGAGTAGCTGTTAAGTCATGATGCACAAGTGCTCTCATGGATTGCTTCGCATTTATTTTAGAAGTTGTGAAAGGGAATAGTAGAAGGCGACTAATAATACTGTATATGTATCCTTTCTTTAGTTGTTTCTCTTAAACTTGTTTATGCTACAGGTGGTACTAGCTGTAGCAAGTAAAATAAGTTTGCTTTCAGATATGATGTCTGTTTATGTATTTCTTATTCTTTTGGAATTGTAATCATATGGAACTTGAAATAGGATGTGTAGCCAATTTACTTTCTCTTCAGGTGGTTTTAGGGTCTTAAAACATTTTTTATTTGCCCCATCATCAAAAGGCATTGACCGGTTATTTACTATTGAAATTGTAGTTTCAAGGGCATGGAAGTGACGGGAGCAAAGACCAAGTCGAGTTCCAGCCAAGATTATTATTCAAAAAAACTCCAATGGTTACATTTGCAACAATAATAATTATTTTGCTCTCCGTGACACTTGACTTTGGCCAACAAGTATGTTTGCTTGTCTGACAATTGCAATTGTACATTGGTATTGGTTGAACATTAGTTGTTGAGAAGACAGCAAACTTATGCATTGAGTTCTGAGTTGTGTTCAGAAGACTTCTTTTGGTGTTGACAGGACAGCAAGAAATGCTAAAAAAATGCATACAGTGCTACTTTTTTTTTATTGGATTCATGCGTTCAATATCACTGCTGTCGTTATATCATTTTGATCTAGGTTCTGACTTGTTTGAACTGCTGATGGTTAGGCTGTGTTGTCCATCATTTTTAATGTATGCAAATGTAGAATGTTCCGATTGCTCAGGATTTCGCTTATGTAACTTATAAGTTGACGTTGTGTAACCTTCATTTTGGGTTTTCTGTAAAAATTCTAGATTTGTTGTGAATTTTCTGAAATTTTGATGAATTTTTCTAGATTTTCTGTGAATTTTCCTGGTTTTTCTATGGATTTTTATGTGAATTTTTGGATCTGTTTATCGTTCTCCTGTTCTCCTGAATTTATTTTTATGATTTTTAATGTTTATTCTTGAACTCTCATTTTTTTTTCTTATACTCAATATATTATTATTATTTTCATGCATAGGAATCTTTTTCCCTCTCGACCCCACTATTCCAACTTCCAAATGGTACATGGGTTATTTTCCCCACGTGGGAATAGTTTCCCTAGAGGGGAGGAGGATGTAACTGTGACAAGAAAAGTCCCCGTAGGGGAGCACCTTCCTGGGTTTGTTTCCCTGAGCTTACAAACTAGCCCTAAGAGACAGTTCTTCCCCAAAATGCAAATTTACTGCACCACGTCATCAAGCGAATATGGACTGTGCTATTTACTCCAAACCTCATAAGCCATGGGATATCTTGATTGGCCAAACCTCTTCCCGGTCCTTCAAGACCGGCCATCCTCTCTAGTGAATTTGACAAAGTCACACACTTTAAACCCTTGAGGATATGAAATAGCATCATAGGAATCAGGATAGGGTTTTCAATATGTCCGTTTTTTAACCCTAATATTTATGCCGAAGGCATTTTTGAAAGCTCCGGCAATCTCATCTTCAAAGCTTTTGGATTTTGGACGTGTGTCATTGATTATAGGATTAGGCAATATTCCATGTTGGTAAGCCGAATTATAGAGTGGATTAATAGGAGGACAAGGGACAACAGCGGTGTAATGCATCAAAGCATGTTATGGTATATATCCGCTTGCTATAGAAAAGCTAGGAACAGCCGATGTAGATGTCGATCTGAAAAAACTCGTCAGGGGCGGTCTGACCGCCACTACTCCATCGGTCGGACCAGCTGTTACTTCCGGTTTGATTGGCGGTGTTACCATGGTCTGACCGGCGGTATCACACCAGTCTGACTGGCATACTGTGTCATAGGGGGTGAATCTAGTATCTGTTATATCGAGAGAATTATAGGTATTTTTCATCAGCCAATCTTATTGTACATGTATTTTTTAATATTAAAATCCGATAGAATACTATACATAGGCCCACTATATATGAAGTAGATGTACCACCTACAATTGCTATTTTAGCTGATTCTCTAGCTCATTCATGCGAGCATCTAAGGTTTTTTCAAAGGTAGTACTAAATGATGTAAAAACCGATTATTTAAACTAGCAATAATAGCACCATCTTCTATTTGAGCAACTTCAGACGCAAGAACGGGGGCATTTCTAGAATTAGTTCTTACCTTAGATTTGTCACCGACGGGCAATGCAAATTCCTCTTACTTGATAACTTCTTGCCTTGTCTTCCTGTAGCATGAAGCCATCTTTCCCCAAAATTCTTCAATTTGAGCCTCAAACACCTGGCGATCAACTTTCGTCAACTCTTCATATTCCGCCACCATGATGTTGTCTTGATCAAGCTCAGTGCGGGAGCACATATTGGAGAAGTAGGGTTTTGACTATAGCAACCAAAGTCGTTCCCTAGCAGAGTTGCCAAAAAGTGCGATGGCACAAAAATGCCCCGCCACACCTAAGCACCTTGTCTGCAACCCATGGTAGCACCCAGAGATGTGCTGCAAAAGGGGGGTAGATGCTGCTGAACGATCACCTAGGAAGGACCCCGTCAGGGTGAACGAGCGTCGGTTTGTGATAGGCTCGGCAGACCAGCTAGGACGTACTCTAACACCGTAGAGACGAGAGGCAACGAGCAACTAGGGGTTGGAGGGTGAATAGATGCGGGATACATGAAGCAAGAAGGAGGGAGATGTAGAGGATAGAAGTAGGGTTAGTAGATTGATTTTGTTGGTTGATTGGTTGTTTCAATTGGCTTTGGCCCCCCTATATTTATAGAAGGGGTGGTCTTGCATCTACAAGGCATTTTTCACATCCTATTAGGCTTAGAGATTAACTAGAACTCGAGAAATCCTAGCCTCAAGCAAGAAAACACGAGAAATATCTAAATTGGACTCGAACTTGGGGCTGAAGGTATGACCGCCCTTATAACTGAGGTCAGGCCGGCTTAGGGTCCGGTCAAACCGCTATTTGAACATCGGTTTGATTGGCCTCTGTGAGAAGGCTCTGATCCTTTACAACTTTGGTCCAAATTTGTTCCATATTGAGACTTGTCCAAATTTGGTCATCGGCACATCCAAGGCTGGCAATGGACTCTACTTACCTGACCTAGGCACCAACGAAAAGCGACGCCTGGTATGGCCTTCGTAGGAGGGGGAGAATCATGTTTAAAAAATAAGTATGTGGAATGGGGTGAGGAGCAGGTGTTGGCATTGCACACGCGTGTGAGAAGGCCGGCGAGGGAGGAACAATGACGAAGAGGGGATTGGATTCAAGGAAGGCGAAGAGCCACACAGATCTGATCGCATTAAGCTCTCTGTCACTGCCAGCAAAGAGTTTTACATGGTCTGGCGTCAGAGTTCACACAAATTTTCTCTAGCTTTGCCGCGTGAGGATAGGACGTGGTTGCTGCCACAATACAATAGCGACCGGCACGGAGGCACCAGAGTAGCAACCCATCAAGGTGAGAAAACAGGGGTTGCAAGCAGCTATGCCAAAAGGAAAAGCGGGGATGACAACCGGTTGAATGGATGAGGCGGCGGAAGATGAAGCAATGGAGATACATATGGGAAACATGCCAAAATTTGACACAATAACCCTATTAGAAAACTTATTTAAAAAATAAACCGTGCCAAAAACTAATTGTAGAAATGAACCGTTGGCTCAGCATCAACCTCGATGGTGCTGAGCTATAATGTCTCAGCGCCAGTAACATTGGTGTTGAGTTCTTGTTTGAGGTGGCGTAAATTTACCAAGTCATCGGAGCTCAATGCCAATGCCATTGGCACTGAGCTCCCTACTAGTTAAATTCACTTGCGGGCCATCTTTGATAGGAAGGCGAGGCTAGTGTTGCGGTGGAGTATTTTGGCTCTTGTCCTAAGGTTGAGGGTTGCCTGCATTTGTTTTTAGTTTTTCTTTTTTTTCCTATTGACTACTTACTCTTCTAAATCACATGTTTGTTTGGAAGTTTATTTTATTTTTAATTTGAAGAAATATGAAAAGAAGTATACTACATGTTCTTTTCAAATTTTCATCAACGACATTAATTTATAGATATTAATCTAAATATTATATAATTTAATTCTCAAATTTGCCATAAAAATGAAAGGAACATTGTAGAGGCCATGGGTCCCGGGTACCTCATGATAAGCATATGGACCACTCGGACAGAGGATGGGCCTAGCCTTGTAATTAGAGATATGGTATAACCCGGCAGACTTTGTCTTGTACGATAAGGAATATACAGTCCTAGTCAGGTAGATTATATCTCTAAGAGGAGATCCCTTGGCCATAATCCAGTTGGGACTCCTACCTTATACCCTTGTCCCCCAATATATAAGGGGAGGCAGGGCGCCCCATGAGGGCAGAATTATCATAAGCTCATAGAAGCGAACACACATCCTCAAAGGAATACACTACAACTAGACGTAGGGTATTACCTCGCATTGAGGGCCTGAACCAATATAAACCTTCCTGTGTTCCTTTGCAATCCACCGAGTTTCGATCTGCTGAGTAGCCCTATAATCATATTGCCGGTGTAAAACATCGAAAATTGGCGCGCCAGGTAGGGGCGTCGGCGAGATCTACATCTACAAGCTCGATGGATCTAGTAATCGGAGTCGACGGCGACAAATTCTCCCCCGGAGACACAATTTCATTCGGAAGCCTCGACTTCATCGCCGACCAGCTCGGCAATCTCACCTTGGCTGACGCAGACCCAATCCAATCGGCAGACTCCGCGCCAGTCAGCCCACAAGACGCTGCAGCCACCCTCGTCGATTTGCTGCGGTGATCTACCACCTGCCTAGGTCTTGGGACAACTCTCTCCTTTGGCGTCTAACTCGCGCTAGGCCTCGAGCCAGCCTGGGTTGGGCTAGGAAGGGGAGAGATCATCAATCTCCCATGCAGACTCGGCAGCGCCACGAACTTACATCCCACGCGACAAACCCGATCCCCTATGGTTCAGTTTGGACATGGCCTAGAGCCGCTCCAAATTGATCTAGGGAGGTCGGAGTCGTCCTTACTCTGATCAACTACTTGGATTCCGACTCCGAGTCAAACAGCGGTTCGAACACCAGTTCGAACAGCAGCTCGGCAAGCCTCCTTCTGCCTCGCGAGATCTTCATGGCCTCAACTCCCCCATAGGAGGTGCGCCGACTACAAGAGCAACAAGAGGAGGAGGCCCACCGACAACAACAACAAGAGGAGGCCGAACCTGATGCTCGTAACAACGAGCTACGCAGAGCTGGGCGAACCACTCAACAACAGATCCTCCAGACTCGAGTTGACGACCACGACGTCTTCGTCACACCTCAACAGAATATCGTGTCTACTGCAACTCTACTGGATACACTCCAGTTTGGGCCTGATCACTAGGCCACCCTGACTATAGCAAGGATAAAAGCCATGCTCACCGCTGCTGCTTGTCAACAGTATCAACAGTCGGGCGATACACTCATGTCGACTAACAAGTCGGTTCCCCAAACTGCAGTCTCATCCGCCTCAACGCGACGCCGAGCGGCCGGCTCCAGTCAGCCGCACACGGAGTCACGCTAGACGTCACTCGGCAACCCCAACAACAACCAACAGAGTCGGGACAACCAGGATCTCCGAGGCCAACTATGGCGTGATCTTTGGCAGGACATCAAGGCTCGGCACCGCGAACGAGAGGAAGACGAGCAACGCCAACTGGAAGACGAGAACGAGCGCTTCGGCCTCCACGAGCGGTTTCACCGCCGTATTCGGAGTCGGAGCCCTCATGAAGATGAAGGCGTATCGGCCTTCACCCAAGAGCTACAACAGGTCGGCTGGTGTTAACGCCAAAATTTGGTAAAGCCCTATGTTAGATTCGGTCAAGAGGAGAAATTACAGTCAACCGGTGGAAACTGATCAGAAGAGACCGATTCCGGGAAGGGGCCGTGAAGACCGCTGTTTGGCAGTTAATTACTGTACGTATTAATTAGGCAAGTGTTTATCTTTAGGAAACCTGACCTCGTGTCCGGTCAGGTCTTGTTAGCATTTTCTATTATAACTAGGAAATCATGTGTCGTGTCCTACAAGGACTCATGTAACTCGGGGTATAAATACGTACGCCCGGGCACCTTGTAAAAAACAACACACAACAATCAATACAAACTTCGGCGCATCGCCACCCTTCCGACGGGATCCTGCTTCTCGAGCCGGGCTGCATCGGTTAGGTCCGAACTCCAGCGAGAGGGTAAGTCTCGTCACCCCGGCTACCTATCGGCTAGGACTTCCTCGGTTAGGTCCGATATTCTAGTCGGTTTATGGTAGTTGGCTTACCACGGTATATTTATTTTATCTATGGCTGCATCAGTTCAGTTTGATCTCATAGATTGACTAGGTATATCACATCACGCGTGCGTAGATCGTATCGGCTTACTGGGAGCGGTTTATCATCAGTTTGTGCTGCATCGGTTAGGTCCGACCTACTAAGCTGCTAGCGATAAACCGTTCCTGCTAAGTTGATGCTTTATGCGCAGGCGTCTTATCGGGATGTATAGCCGGTAAGTTATCATGTTTTACATCACGATCGCATCAGATCTATCGGCCTATCAAGGTATCGTTATCGTCATCAGTCTGTGCTGCAACGGTTGGGTTCGATCTACTAGACCGATGATGATAGCTTCACTCTTGATGAGCCGATGGGTATTATGCGGTGTCTTTATCGGAGTGTTTAGCCGATAAGTTATCTGTTGAGGCCGATTGCATCTATTTATCTTATATTGTTGGTAATAGCTTTATTATTCTGTTATCTTTTTGTCATCGGCCTCCAGCCGATGTCCATGCGCTCTGTTTAGTAGTCGGCAGATTCGTCAGTTGTTTATCATTTATGTTATCGCGTGCCTTGTTATACATCCTTGCCTGTATTACTGTTGCGATCGGCTAAGGGCTAGCCGATTGGTTTATTCCGCTCAACCGAGTTCCCGGGCACGACCTCAGGGGAGGACCTGGGTACGAGCTTAGGTAAGAACCCGGGCACGGGTATGGACAGCGGATGAAGATCCCGGGAGCCGATGTGAGCAAGGGGCCCGGGCACGGGCGCAGGCAGTATCTTCGCAGCAATACCAGTAACTTTAAACTATGATCGGCAGGAGTCCCTGTAGTTTATTTTCCTTACGCATCCTGCTTGTTTTCTTTACCAAGCTTACAGCCGGTTCTTGAGCACCCCTTCGATGATCGGCTAATTTAATGTTTGTTTATTATTAGTTATTATTCATGCCATCATCGGCTTCTAGTCGATGTATAAGTGCTACAGTGCTTATCGGCCATCGGCCGATGAAACGAGTCTAGATCGGCTTCCAGCCGATTGGCTCATTGATCTAACATTTTTCTCCTTGTCAATTACAGGGTCAAATTGACTGGCACGCCTACGAACCTCAACACTTTAGGACCTGCACTGGAGTAAAGCAAATCTCCCAGGCCTTCGCGTGTCAACCCGACGCCGAACCAGATCCCGGCGATTTTTGGCGTCAACAGCTGGCCATCGGGTTTCAAGCCTACAGGCATCAAAAAATATGATGGCAAGACCAATCCCGAGTCCTGGCTCATGGTTTACACTTTGGCAATCCGAGCAACCAGAGGAGATCACAAGGCCATGGCTAACTACCTCCTAGTCGCTCTGGCCAACTCAGCGAGGACATGGCTAACAGGACTTCCTAAGAGATCAGTCGGCTCCTGGGGAGAACTCCGAGAACGCTTCATCGCTAACTTCCAGGGAACATATGAGAGGCCATCTTCCGAGCACAATCTGTATCAGTTGCATCAAAGGAAGAACGAGTCTCTTCATGACTTCATCAAGAGGTTCTTTGAGACGAAGAATTCTATCTCGAAGATCAAGGACGAGGTCGTCATCGCTGAAAGCTCGTTGATGTCACCTAGAGGGGGGGTGAATAGGCTTTCCTGAAAAATTCTTCAAATGCAGTGGTAAAAATTCTGGTAGGAACTCCAACCAAAATGGTAGGAGGTCCGACAGGCTCGGCTCGGGCTGGCCGAGAGGGTACTGGATACGCGAGGTTCCCAGGCCAAGAAAATGCCGAAGTTAGACACTGGAAAGTGACTCTACGGTTGACGCCGAATCGCCTGCAAAAGCAGCGTCGAGGTGACGAGCAATGATCTTGGTTCGCCGGCTGAGACACACGCGGGCCTGGACGATTTGCTTCACTCTAGTGCAGGTCCTAAAGCTTAGTTCGATAAGAGCGCTGCCAGTCAATTTGACCCTTGCAATTGGACAAGGAGATAGAAAATATAATAGATACAGGGAAGCCAATCGGGCGAAAGCCGAATTGGACGCGATCACCATCGGACAGGACCGATCGGACTAGTAGCACATTACACACAGCCTGAGCGATGGGCATACATAAAATAATAAATCAATTAAATAAGGCTACAGCCGATAATGCAACAAAGGGCAGATAGAACAATCAATAAATAAAGAAAATCGGCTTATAACCAGATACCATGGAGAGGAAAACATAGTAACTGCCGATCGGTCGTTATACTGTTAATATTGGCCTTGATAGATCGGACCGAACGAAGACAGTATAAGACTAACCACACAAAAACCAGCACTAGACGATAGAAACTAGATTAATCAGATACTTCGCCATAGAAAACCGGGCTGGATATAAAATTAAGGCATAATAATAAATAAATCATGATAATAGGAATTAATACAAAAACGTAAATAAGAGAAAAACAGCTGACTAATCGGTTATGAAAAGCAATAATGGCTAGAAAAGCCGATAGTAGAAGGTAGTGAAAACGTGTGGATAGATAAAGCGATCGGTTAATAAAAAATCGTAGAACTAGGTATCCAAAAATACTTGCCCGTACTCGTGACCCGTCCCCAGTCTCGCCCAAAGTTGCCCGTGCCCAGGATAGACACCTGTGTCCAGTGCTCGGGTTCACACCCAGTACTCGATGCCCGGGCCAATCTCCTGTGCGTGCCGGTACCTCCCGTGCTCGTGCCCGAGTTGGCAGAGAGAAATTTAATGGGCCTAGCTGTTTAAATCCGATCGTTCATGATAATGTAGGCGAAGTAAAAACAGATATAAACAAGTTAGAATCGCTAGTATCAATAAAAGGTATACTCCCTATCGGCTGAAGCACTCCGATAAAAACCATCGCATAGACATCTATCGGCTCATTAAAGAGTGAAGTTATTTACCACCAGTCTAGTAGATCGGACCCAACCATTGCAGCACAGACCAATAGTGAAACAAGACCTCGAGTAACGCGATAAAGCTAATGCGATCATAATGTAAAATAAGATAAAACTTATTCGGCTATACATCCCGATAAACGCTGTGCGTTTAAAAACTCAACCTACAGAAACGATTTACCGCTGACAGTTTTAGTAGGGCGGACGGAACCGATGCCAGCACCAAACGTTAGAGGATAAATCGCGCCCGATAGGCCGATAAGATCTAGCAGGTGATGTTGATATACCTAATTCGGCCAAGAGATCGAACCTGAAACCGATGCAAAGCCGTAGACAGATCAGATATGTCGTGGTAAGCCGTCTACCAGTAAACCGACTAGAATATTGACTAAACCGCAGAAAGTCCTAGCCGATGAGATAGACGGCGGTGACGAGACTTACCCTCTCGCTGAGAGGTCGAACTACGATGCAGCCGGCTCGAGAAGTAGAACCCGTCGAAAGAAGGTGGCGATGCGCCGAAATTATATGATCTGATTGATGTAGATAGTTCACAAAGCACCGGGCATACGTATTCATACCACCGAGTTCTTGACACGAGTCCTTATTGACACGGCACACATTCCTAATTACAAAGGACAAACACTAACAGACCCGATCGGCACGAGATCAGGCTTTCCTAAAGATAAAAAATTAACACCACCTAAATACGTAGACACAAGAAAACAACTGCCTACTAGGGTCTCACAGGTCCGTCCCTACATTCGGACGTCCTTCTGGATCAACCTCCGTTAGTTAACAGTTAACTTTCTTCCTTAGCCAAAAATCTGATACTGAAGCCATACCAATTTGAGCGTAACACATGCCTCCCAAATTTGGAGTTTTTTATAAGGCTTCGAACATTTCTTCAATCATGAGGCTTCATAGATGCTTCCATACACGAGGCGGCACCAAAGTAAGACCCACTTGCCTTAATTGTTTGAAACAGTGCCAACGGCCTCATTCCCGACCCCGGTCATCAAATGCCTCTATTAAGCACTCGTCTCCACATAGCTTTTTTACGCTTTCCCTCATCACCAAGCACTCCGCGTTCATCTTCCAGATATCGACGAAACTCCAGGATAACCAGAGCGACCCCACGAATATTCTCTTAAATCAACGCTTGATCCCCCGTTCATCTTCTCGTAGTGCACAAGGGCGTCAGCGACCGCAGTTCACGAGGATAAGCCCCTGACCCGATGCTTGTTCTGCTCTTCAAAATCCAGATAAATCCTAATCGCCATGTTCTTCATCCGATTCTTTGGTATGTTCTTGTTTTACTGATAGAACCTTAGAAAGCCAAGATCTAATGATTACCGACTAGCTGCAACATACCCAAACTACATTTCTACGACGGCCAATGAAGGTAGCGAAGATACCTATAAGACGTATATCGCGCCGAAGACCCAACGATCCCTTTCAAAAATTCCGCCCATGCTAGTCAGCGATTGGGTCAATAGCTTCAGGTCGTGGCCGAGCAAGCTCCCTGGGTGGAGGGATTGGTATATCCGTGTATCGGCCGCGAAGAGAACTCTTTGGGATGAATCAAGTATCGGCCACTGCATCAACCTCTCTTTAACCGAGATGGAAAAGAACGAACCTCTGCTTGCATCAGCTTCATATTTCTGGTCCGATGCCCTCAACGCCTTCATGTTCGGACATGGGCCGATGACCCCCACCTTGATGGATGTGACCATGCTCACCTGCCTCGACACGACGGCTTACATCAACCCTTTCAGGCTCCGATTCAAGCCGGCTCATCGGCTTCAGACGAAGAACCCCGGTGGCTGGTCCAAGTATATATCAATCCACAACAAGGGAACTGGACCAGTCGACGATCGGGAACATGTTGCCTTCCTGAATCTGTGGTTAGAACGATTTGTCTTTGGCGGCGCAACTCTCGGACCAACGACCAACATGCAATGTCTAGCAGAGTGCTTGGCCGATCGGAAACAAGTCCCCTTGGGGCAGTATCTTCTAGGCGCCACTTACCAGCTGTTGCATCAGGTGACAGTTAAGCTATCGGCCGGCCAGCCCATCGGTCATATTGGGGGTCCTTGGTGGTTTGTGCAATTATGGCTCAACGTCTACACCTCCAAGGCCTTTTCTGGGACTTCTTTCCTCGACCAATCTTTTCCAGCTGATCACACAGAAGACCAGAAACCCACCTATCGCCGATGCATCTCCATGGGCGAAGCTGCATCGGCCCTTCCTGGTGGCAAGATGACACCTGTTGGACTCAGTCAATGGTTCAAGGGGTTTTATTACGGTTTTACCAGGGAGGCCACACTTTGGTTTGCATACGACGATGCACCGTCATTCGAGCTGCCTTCCAATTTCAACCCATTTGATGCCCTGAAAGACAATAGGTCAAAGGCCATATTTCTATCGGCCATTACCCCTTGTTTGCTGCTGACTGGCTTCTCTCTAGGCCGATCACAACCATCGTACGAATTCTATCATCCATCGGTTTGCTC
This sequence comes from Oryza meyeriana var. granulata, assembly GCA_003991445.1. Classification (NCBI taxonomy): domain Eukaryota; kingdom Viridiplantae; phylum Streptophyta; class Magnoliopsida; order Poales; family Poaceae; genus Oryza; species Oryza meyeriana. The sequence goes on along the minus strand of RYFJ01000845.1, from coordinate 140,969 downwards.
TCGCCAGCTCGGTCTCGGACAACTTCCCATCGGCTTATTCTTCATCAACAAGCTTCAAGCGCGGGGCAACGTCAACAATGCCTTAGAATATGACCGGATGCGGTCTTTAACAGAATCCCTTCCGCTGGGTGACGCCACCGAGGTGAATGTATGCACTGCCAATACAAAGCTATTTGCCCGATGGTGGTCAGAATGGAGGAGACATCTATTTAACTTAGCAGCCATCCACTACTGTTCTCGCCTCCACGCCAACTACATCGAATCCGATGAGGAGGTAATATCCATAATCCTTAACCATCATCTCCGATCATCTCTCATACTCAATTTTGCAGGTTGCCAACGTCGAACCACCAACATCAAGCGCTAGTGGTCGGCCGATTTTATATCAACCCTCATCGGCCAATCCGAACCTAGGGCACGGTGCTCCCCCTCCATCGGCTCTTCTCCAGGCGCCCCGATCGACTGGACAAAAACGCAAGAAGCTGGTGCATCGCCCTTCTCTCAAAAAGCAGAAGACCAGTGCCGATGTGGTCACGGCACCACTTGCTACCCAAACATCGGCTCCTTCACCTTGTGGATGCCATGGGCCCCGGGTACCTCATGACAAGCATATGGGCCACTCGGATAGAGGATGGGCCTAGCCTTGTAATTAGAGATATAGCTAGATTCGGCAGACTTCGCCTTGTATAGAATCTAATCACATTATTACCCAAGTGACAAGGGTTCAGGTTTCAAAACTATGGCCAAGTCCTAACATTGCATAGGTAATAACCACCCACATGAAATATTAAAATAATGCAGTTTATTTGAATAAACAAAGCAATTTAGCGAAAAATAGGTACAAAGTGATCAAGGTAGTAGTGCGACTTGCCTTGCTCCGGCTCAAGGTACTCTGCTACGATCTCAAAATACGCGGGAGAATTACCGGCGTCGGATTCTACAATAAACAATGCATAAACAATTAAAAACAGTACATAGGGCAATCAAACATGGGCTGAAAGTATTTTTAATGGATTACTGGCATTTTTCTGGATTTAATGAAATTTGAATAGACTTAATCGGAATTCGTATGAATTAGTTATGATTTATTGAAGTTTTACTGCTATTTTCAGTGTAAATATAATTAACAGGCGATTTATTGTGCATTAAACCGAATTAATGATGTCACCGGAGGGAGAGGCGGCGCTGACCAGCGGGCCCCACAGGCCAGCGGTGCATAGAGGTGGGCGCACGGTGGACCAAGTCCACCACGCCGAGAGCGGGCGCACCACGTGGCGCCACCGCGGGCAACCACGCGGGCGAGTGAGCGGGCGGCCCCGATCTGCCACCCGGCAGATCGGACGGCCCCAGGGAGCAGTGGCCGAAGCCAGCCATCCGAGCGGAGGCGGCGGCGTGCACGCGACCCGATGGTTTGCCGGCCGGCGACCACCCAGCACAGCGCACCACACGGAGGGGCGGAATGGAATGGGAAAACGGAGGGGGTTCTCACCGGCGGCTCGCGACGGCGCGAAGACGATGGTGGCGACGAAAAAGCAGCGGCGGCCTTAGGACGACGTCGGCGATGAAGCTCCAATGGCTGGGAACGGGCGAGAGGCAGTTGCCGAGGCGTCCAGGAGGATGAGGAGGACGGAAGAGGAGTTAGGGCGAAGAATGGAGACACGGCACGGCGGGAATCACTGGCCGGAGAGGAGGCGGAGGGCCGATACTCACCGTGCGCGTGGGCGGGGCGGTCCAGCGGGCTTTGGCTTCCACGGAGTGGCGGCCGAGGTGCGGGGTGGCACAGCGGAGGTGATGGCGGTGGCGGTATGGCCTGGTGGCGTCCGGAACGGCGGCAAGCGGTGGCCGGAGTCGGCGAAAAATGGGGGAGCTCGGGTGCGTGGTGGTGAGGGGATTCTAGAGCACGGGGAAACTCGGAGTGTTGGCGGAAAAATGGAGGAGAGGGCGGAGGGGCTTTTTATGCAGTCAGCCGGGAGAGATCGAGGCCGAACGGCTCCAATCGTGCACGGGAGAGAGTGAGGCGGCGTGGAGATCGTGCGTGCAATTCGTGGGAGTGAGGGGGCGTGGACACCGGGGAACTCAGGGAGGTGCGTGCAACGGAGCTCTATCAAACCAATCTGGATATGGAGGCCGATACATAAACATTTCCTCCTTCGGTCTTAGACCGAATTGCTCTCTTATCACCTCTGTGACTCTTGCTGATAAATCTTCTTTTGGATCTTCACCGTAATAACGCAGAGGTGGAGTTGATAGCCGATTCTGATTCTGATATTCCCTCGGGTAATTGTACTCAGGAACAGCTTCTGGATAATTCTGTTGATGCCCCCCATAGTACGCAGTTTGATATCCTTGAGGAATCCCATCTTGTTGCCCCCGGGTATTTGAATCGGCTCCACTGCCTTCTTGATCAAGCTCTGTAATGTGTTCACCAATATCCCAGATTGATCGGTCAACGCATAATGAACTGCTTCATTAAACATGTCTTGAATCGGCTTCTGTGAACTTGTAGGCGATATATGGCTCGATTCGTCAATAAGAACAGGCTTTGGAAACTGTAATTTTTGAATCGGCCCTTGATCTGTCATACCGAAGGATTGTAGACAAAGCTTCTGAAACTCCACGATGTTCTGCTCCACTTGTTGTCTTTGTTCTTCGGTCAAGTCTTCCATTGTGACTGGAATCATATTGTCTGTGCTGACCTCTTTTCCAGCCATGTTGAAGTTCTGTGTCCCGCCGGGCCAAAAACGTGTTGATTCAGCCAATAGGATATACTGTGATGATCTGAAGATCGGGTCCCACCAGGCGTGCCAAAAACGTGTTGACGCCGAAAACCGCCGGGTGTGCCAAAAAGCTTGCTGACGATCTGGTTCGGCGCCTAGAGACACGCGAAGGCCTGGGAGATCTGCTTAGCTCCAGTGCAGGTCCTAAAATATTTGAGGTTCGTAGGCGTGCCAGTCAATTTGACCCCGCAATTGACAAGGAGATGAAGAAATTTGATTACTGATCCAATCGGCCAGTAAGCCGATACGGATTCCTTCCAGCCGATCGCCGCTATGCTCGTGCCTGGGCCCTCGCCTGTACTCGCGCCCGGGTCTCGTGCTCGGGTTCTCGCTCCCAAGTCCTCGCTTGTGCTCGTGCCCGGGTCGGCAGCAACTGCACATCGGCTATCGGCCGATACGGGCTGATATAGACTCCTCGTAGCCGATAGCCGATGGCACCTGTGTATCGGCTAGGAAACCGATAGCGCTATAAACAAATGGATAAGCTGTCAGTATAACATGTGCATTGGCTAGAAGCCGATGGTAAAATAGATAGGCAGAATAGTAAGCCAACCGACTGCCGAGGAAACACATATGCATCGGCTAGAAAACCGATGATAATATAGATGACCAAAATAGGAAAGATAATACAGTCGGCTTTGTAAAAAGATAACCTATCGGCTAAGCACTCCGATAGAACGTCGCATATACGCCGATCGGCTCGACAAGGATAAATCTATTATTATCGATCTAGTAGTTCAGACCTAACTGATGCAGCACAGATCGATAATAGTAAAGGAACCTCAACAAACCGATAGACCTAATGCAACTGTGATGTAATAAGATAACTTATCGGCTATACATTCCGATAAGACGCTTGCGCAAAAAACATCAACCTAGCAGGAACAACTTATCGCGACAGTTTAGTAGGTCGGACCCAACCGATGCAGCACAAACTGACGATAAGCTACTCCCAGTAAGCTGATAAGATCTACGCACGCGTGATGTGGTATACCTGATCGACCTAAGAGGTCGGACCGAACCGATGCAGCCGTAGACAGGGCAGATACACCTGGGTAAGGGGTGACGAGTCTTACCCTCTCGCAGGAGTTCGGACCTAACCGATGCAGCCCCGCTCGAGAAGCAAGAACCCGTCGAAAGGGTGGCGATGCGCCGAAGTTTAATTGATCGAGAGATAGTTTACAAGGTCCCCGGGCATACGTATTTATACCCCGAGTTACATGAGTCCTTATAGGACACGGCACACAACTTCCTATCTATAAAAGGAAAACTAACAAGCCCTGATCGGATACGAGATCAGGTTTTCCTAAAAATTATCAAAACTACCTAATTTATAGATAAGGTAATTAACTGCCATAGCGTGGTCTTCACGATTCCTTCCCGAATCCGGCTTCTTCTGGATTAGCTCTCAACGGCTGATATCACTTCTTTCCTTAACCGAGTCTGACGCGAACCGTGCCAAATTTTGGCGTTAACAGTACGGTAAGCTCTTATCCCATGTTCCTCCGAAATTTAGTGCGCAAGCCCTCAGCATGTCCTCTAATATCTGATTGACTCTTTCAGTCTGACCATCTGTTTGTGGATGATATGCCGTGCTGAAGTTCAGTATGGTTCCTAGTTCTGCTTGTAACTTCTGCCAAAACTTGGAAGTGAACTGGTTACCACGATTGGAGACAATCCTCTTGGGTACTCCATGTAAACACATTATGCGAGCCATATACAATTCTGCCAGTTTCTTACCCGAGTATGTTGTATGCACCGAGATGAAATGTGCAACTTTGGTAAGTCAGTCCATGACCACCCAGATTGAGTCATACCCTGACGATGTGCGAGGCAAACCAGTGATAAAATCCATCCCGATTTCTTCCCACTTCCACTCTGGAACCTTGAGTGGCTGTAACAGTCCAGCAGGCCGTTGGTGTTCTGCCTTGACCCGTTGGCACACATCACAGATTGCCACAAATTCGGCGATTTCTGTCCTCATGCTGGCCCACCAAAACTTCGTCTTAAGATCTTGATACATCTTTGTGCTTCCGGGGTGAATGGAGTACTGTGTCTCATGGGCTTCCCGGAGTATTAGGTCTTTGAGTTCTTTGTTTTCTGGAACGCACAAACGTTCCCCCATCCATACTGTTCCGTTCTCATCTTCTGTAAATTCCTGAGCTTTTCCAACTCTCATGTTCTTCTTAAGTTCTTGGATTTCTGGATCGTTCGCTTGTGCCTCGCGAACTTGGTCAAAAAGCGTGGGCTGAGCCTCTAGGGCTGCCACGAATCCATGTTCGACAATGCCCAGGTTCAAGCGTTCGAACTCTTGCTGCATTTCCTTACACAATGCCTCTGCTCGAGCGGTGTTGCAGTAACTTTTCTTGCTCAAGGTGTCTGCCACGACATTGGCTTTCCCTGGATGGTAATGTATCCCCACATCATAATCCTTAATCAACTCCAGCCACCTTCTTTGGCGGAGGTTCAGATCAGGCTGGGTGAAGATATACTTCAAGCTCTTGTGGTCCGTATAAATCTCACTGTGATTACCGACGAGGTAATGCCGCCAAATCTTTAGAGTATGGACCACGGCGGCCAATTCCAGATCGTGTGTTGGGTAATTGCTCTCATGGGGGCGTAATTGGCGCAATGGATACGCTACAACTCTGCCTTCCTGCATCAATACGCACCCTAACCCTTGGTGGGATGCATCACAGTATTCTTGAAAATCTTTCTTGGGATCTAGTAAGATCAGAACCGGGGCTGAAACCAACTTCTTTTTGAGTTCTTCAAAGCTGTGATTGCAGTCGGAGGTCCAGACAAACTTCACATCCTTCTTCAGTAGCTGAGTCATAGGTCTAGCAATCTTCGAGAAGTTCTCGATGAACCGGTGGTAGTACCCTGCAAGTCCAAGAAAACTCCGCACTTGTGTCACTGTCTTAGGCGGTTTCCAATTGGTGACAGATTCCACGTTCGTTGGATCCACAGCAACTCCTTGAGCGGTGATGATGTGTCTGAGGAACTGCACTTCTCTTAACCAGAAGTCGCACTTGCTGAACTTGGCATACAACTGGTGCTCTCTCAACTTCTCAAGAACCAAACGAAGGTGTTGCTCATGCTCTTCCGTTGACTTCGAGTAGATCAAGATGTCGTCGATGAACACTACCACAAACTTGTCTAGGAACTCCATGAATACCTTGTTCATCAGATTCATGAAAAAGGCAGGTGCATTTTTCAGCCCAAAGGACATAACAGTGCACTCATACAACCCATACCGCGTGGTGAAGGCTGTCTTTGGTATATCCTCTTCTCGAATTCTGAGTTGGTGATAGCCTGATCGCAGGTCTATCTTGGAGAAAACGGTGGCACCCTCCAATTGGTCGAAGAGATCATCAATCCTTGGCAGAGGGTACTTGTTCTTGATGGTGACATCATTCAGTGCGCGATAGTCCACGCACATCCGTTTTGTCTTGTCCTTCATTTCCACAAAAATGACTGGCGCTCCCCAAGGTGATGTGCTTGGTCGGATGTAGCCTTTCTGTAACAGATCGTCGACCTGCTTCTTGACTTCTGCCATCTCGTTCGGTGCCATTCTGTAAGGCCTCTTGTATATTGGCGCTGTCCCAGGTACCAGATCAATCCTGAATTCAATTTTCCTTTCTGGTGGCATCCCTGGCAGGTCTTCCAGAAACACATCCTGGTATTCTTTCACTACTGGAATGTCCTCTATTCTCCTTTCTGGCTTCGTCCCACCTTCCGACAGTTGCTCTGCTGCGACTTGATTCAAGCTTGCTTCTTGATGCAGCGGCACAGGTGACTTGAAACTAACCACCTTTTCCTCCGAACTGGTCACTGTTACGGTGCAATCCGCACAATTGATCACCCCTTTGTGTCGGGTCAACCAATCCATTCCTAGGATAGCATCTATGTCTTTAGATTCCAAGAGGATGAGATTGGCTAGAAAAGGTGATCCTTAGATTTCAAGGCTCACTGAAGGGCTATAGTGAGCGGTTACCATACGGTTCCTAGGTGTATGAACCCTCATGGGGATTTTAAGTCCTACTACCTTTATCCCGTGTGTCCTCACAAATTTCTTGGATATGAAAGAGTGTGTTGCACCAGAATCAAAAAGTACGGTAACAGGTATTGAGTTCACAAGAAACGTACCCAATACCACTTCCGGTGCGGCCTGCGCCTCTTCTGCGGAGACATGGTTGACACACCCCTTTACCACCTGTTGATTGGCGTTGGGGTGCTGGGGAGCTGCAGGTCTGGATCCCATTCGCCTCGGCTTCGGACACTTGTCGGCGAAGTGGCCTGGTTCGTTGCAGTTGTAGCAGACGTAGCTCTTGCCCCCATTATCCTTCCGTGGCTGACCCTGCTATGCTGGCGCCATTGGTGGGCGCGGACTGTACTGACGGTTGTACTGCCCGCTGTTGCTGCTGCTTCCAGAGTGCCCCGGGTGGAACGGACGTTGTTGACGGACGATCATGGTGGCTGGTCCACCATGCGGGCCCATCATCATCCGTGGTCGCTGAAGCTGTCCTTGGTGAGTCCAGAACTGTGCTGCCTTCCTCTTGCGATCCACCTTGTTGTGCTGGCTCTCCTGGCGGATAGCTTTATCCACCAGCTTCTCGAAGTCTGGGTAGTCGCTTGAGAGGAGCTGATTGGTCAGCTCGTCGTTCAATCCATCCAAGAACCTCTCCTGTCTCTCCACATCGGTGCAGACCTCTTCTGGCGCGTAGCGCGCTAAACAGTTGAACTCGTGGAGGTATTTTGTAACCGTCCTATTTCCTTGGACCAAGTCCTTGAACTCCCTTTTCTTCTGTGCCACAATTCCCGCCGGAATTTGCGACTTTCGGAAATTGTAGCAGAATTCAGCCCAAGTGACCTCTGTGGTAGCGGTGCGGGTCACCGGGAAGTTGTCCCACCAAGCCGATGAGGGACCTTGGAGTTGGTGAGTAGCAAAAGCGACCTTCTCTTGGTCGGTGCACTGGAGGAGGTTGAGCTTCTTCTCGATTGCCAACAACCAGTCGTTGGCATCAATGGGGTTGGGGGAGCTAGAGAAAGTTGGTGGCCTGACCCTCAGGAACTCAGGCAGCTTGGATTGAGGGGCAATGGCCAGGTTGGGTGGCTGCTGGCGTTGCTGTTGCAGGTTGTTCTGTTGCATATGTTGCATCATCATGGCCAACATCTGATTTTGGTTGGCAATAACCTGTGCCAACGTCGGGTTCTCCGGTAGCTGTGGTGGCATGTGGTTGGGTGCTCTCTGATTCTGAGGTACTTCTTCTTGCTAGTTAGTAGCACTAGCATCACTGGCAGCACGGGCTCCACTACTTGTGTTCACCATCTGAAGGGGAAAGCAAAGGAAGGGGAGGAGAAAAACAGGCGGCTCAGAAACAGGGGTGTTAATTAAGTGGCTGAATTAAATTAACTGAAATTCTAGGTTGGAAACATGAGAAAAACAATTCAACTCCTAATTACGGTGAACATACCACAACAGACGGTATGCCACCACTAACCCCAAACAAAACAAACATTCCTAACATTACAACTAAACAGAAAATCAAACTAAGAAAAACGACAAACTAAGGGTGGCGTGTCTACTGCTCCGAGCGGCTCCTGCGATCATCAGAGTTGTACTCCGACTCCTGCTCGTCGCCCACCTCGTCGTCGGTGTGGCTCCTGGATCCTCCCATGTAGTCCACACTTCCGTGGGCCGAAGAACTGGCCTCGCTGCGGGTACGGGACCCGCTGAAGGAGCTGCTGTCGTCGGTGGAAGTGAAGCCCCTGTGGATGCTGGTGCCTCCCTGAGAGTCATCGTCGCTAGACGATGCGCTGATCCATCCACCCGTCGGTGCTGGTACTGGGGCTGGAGCTGGTGCAGGCGCTGGAGCTGGTAGGGGTGGTGGTGCGTGTGGCCCGTTCCTGGGAGCCAACTGAACACGCACCGGAGGAAGAGTCCTCTTCCTTGGAGTCAGCCGGATCCTGGCACCACCGGGTGGCGGTTGTCCCTTGAGTTCCGTGACCTCCTTCTTCAGGCAGTCGATCTGGTTCTGGAGACCCATGATAGTCATCCTGTTGGTGTCCTCTCGGTCGTGGGCTGCACGCACCCAGTTGGCATTCATGTAGTCCATAGCCATCATCTCCTGCCTCATGTGAACGATGGTGGTGTCGTTCTCATTGTCTGCCAGCTGGAAACGACTGTATTCTTGGTCGGGTGTCCGGCAGGGGAGGTAGGGGTAAGCGGTGGTGCGGAGGGTAGAGTGATGCTTCCGACGTAGCTCTCCAAGCAAGCGGAAAGCGGCCTCCTGACAGGCGTGATTGAAAGTGCGCCCGCCAACCTCGACCTCCATAGCAAGCAGGAGGTACATCTCGCCGGGTAACTCCAAGCGAACCCGGTGCGGTAGCTCACCCTCCAAGGGCTCCACTGCTGTGTACTCTGGGGCATGGCCAGGAAATTCTGAACATTAATGTGTAATAAATCCTTGCCCAGGAAAGCCAGGGTACACAAATCCAAGTTGCCATACAGAGAGTCTTACAAACAGAGTAAAAGTATATTACATAAATGCAGCGGAAAAAGGTAAAGATAGTCTATAAACATCTGGCCAAGCAGCCGCTTCCATCCCACAGGCACCTTGACAGCGGAGCCAGCCTATTCCTCAGGATGATCTTCATCTGACGCGTTCTCCAACACTGGGGGGGAAAATTGGAGCAAGGCTAAGTACCACCCACAGTACTCAACAAATCACACCCACAATTATGCATATGCACAGGGTACAAAGATGGGATAGGGTTTGTTTTGCATAAAAGCAGTTGCAAACAGTAGTAGTTCGCAAACAGTAAAAAGGTTGATTAATTTCACCATATTAATTCTCCGCTGATTAACGTTACACCACGTTAACCAGGCCCAACCATTCCCAACTGATTGACGCTACACCACGTCAACCAGTCTCCACTGATGAACGCTACACCACGTTCACCAGACACCTCCGGGTACTGTTACACCACGTTACCCGGACTTCACTGATTAACGCTACACCATGTTAACCAGTCACCACCGGACAACGTTACACCACGCTGACCAGCTTTTCCCGATCAACGCTACACCACGTTGACCAGGCCGCGCTGATGGAAGTTACACCACGACCACCAGGCGTCACTGATGAGAGTTACACTACACTCACCAGTCTCCACCGACTAGCTTTACACCACGCTAACCGGTCACCCTCGGTCAACTCAACCACGTCGACCAGACTCAACACCTTCCACAACACCAGTTTGATAAAACTGGATTAATTATCTAGGGTGAGACTAATCACGGTGAGTCTTGGCTAATGTGCCCATAACCGTGGGCGCGGCTATTCAAATAGTTTTACTCTGATCAGAGGTGTACAACTATACCCATAAGACACAGCTCCTACACACGTTCCCGTGTGCCAGTACATCACCACGATGTCCCGTATGAGGCTGTGACAGGAATGTTCACGAAACCCCTCCCTAACCATCCACACCACGCTGAGGTTACACCTGCCGACAGGACACGCCGTATTGGCCAGGCTACCCCCCTTGCGCCACGGTGAATCCAGCAGCCGATCAACCCTACTGTCACACCCTGACTTTAGCCACACAAAATTATACCTGAGCAAAATACCCAAGAAAATAAATTTAAAAAGGCTAGAGGAATTAATTAAAGGTGTAAAATGCAAGATAATAAAGTATCGTGGCCGGGAATATTTTTCTTGTATTCTCTGTACCAAAATACATTAACTGGATTTTTAGTGAAATTTTCAGAGCACAGAAACTATTTTTAATAAATCAAAAACGCTTATCGGAATTTAAATCGTCCTGGAAAATCTTTTTCCTTTTTCCTCTCTCTTTTTCTTCTGTTGGGCCGGCAGCCCGCTCCTGTGCCGGCCTGTCTCCCCGCGCGCCCGCACCCCGCACCCCGGAGGTATGTTATCCTGCTGCCCCCCAACCGGATCCTGATTGGTAGGCGCATCCTTCCTGATTCCATAAGTAACCTGAATCAGCTCCGTTTTTACTGGCCAGTATACCGGACCCCGATTAGGCTCCTGAGTAATTGATCCATCCACCGTTTTCGTGATCAGATTATGTAGTGTGTTCACCAATACTCCTGATTGATTGATAATCGCGTGATGCACTGCTTCATTCACCATCTCTTGTAAGGGTTTTGGTGGACTCTCAAGTGGTGTACGGCTCGATTCTCCAACTAGAACTAGTTTTGGAAACTAAGATTTTTGAACCGGCCCTTGTCTAGTCAGACCGAAAGATTCCAAACAGAGCTTCTGAAAATTGGCTATATTCTGTTCCACTTGCTGTCTTTGCTCTTCGGTCAGATTGTCCATGGTGACTGGAATCACATTGTCAGGTTTGATCTCTTTTCCGGCCATGTCGAAATTTTGTGTCCCACCAGAAGTGCCAAAAATGTGTTGACACCGAAAATCACTGGCAGCGTCGAGAACGAGCCGATGATCTGGTTCGATGCACTAGACACGCGAAGGCCTGGGAGATTTGCTTAACTCCAGTGCAGGTCCTAAATTTGAGGTTCGTAGGCGTACCAGTCAATTTGATCCTACAATTGACAAGGAGAGAGAAAATATTAGATCAGTGAGCCAATCGGCTGGAAGCCGAATTGGACTCATTTCATCGGCCAATAGCCGATATGAACTAAAGCACTTATTGTTCGCACCAAAAACCACCGGGTGTGCCAAGAAGCTTGTTGATGATCTGGTTTGATGCGATTGAACATACGAAGGCCTGGGAGATCTGCTTAGCTCCAGTGCAGGTCCTAAAATCTTGAGGTTCGCAGGCGTGCCAGTCAATTTGACCCAATAATTGACAAGGAGAAAATTAGCTCAGGGATTCAATCGGCCGACATCAATAAGAATCCCGCTAGCTGATTGCCGAAGGATTGCTTGAGCATCGGCTGAAAGCCGATGATAAAACTTTGTCTGGGCCCCAACTGTCCGCGCCCGGGTCTTCGACTGTTGGTCCTCGTGCTCGCGTTCGGCTACCAGCAGCGATCGGCCAATAAGCCGATAAAGTCTTCCTTCAGCCGATGGCGCCAACAGTACTCGCACAACGGCTACGCTTGTACCCGGGCCCTTGTCCTCGGCGTGCTCGTCCCCGGGTCAGCAGCAATTGCACATCGGCTATTGGCCGATACGGTCTGATGTAGGCCCCTTGTAGCCGATGGCCGATGGCACCTGTGTATCGGCTAGGAAACCGATAACGCTATAAGCAAATAGATAAGCTGTCAGTATAACATGTGCATCGGCTAGAAGCTGATGATAAAATAGATAGGCAGAATAGTACGTTAGCCGACTGCCAAGGAAACACATGTGCATCGGCTAGAAAACCGATGATAATATAGATGACCAAAATAGTAAAGATAATACAGTCGGCTTTATAAAAAGATAACCTATCGGCTAAGCACTCCGATAGAACGTCGCATATACACCGATCGGTTCGACAAGGATAAATCTATTATTATCAATCTAGTAGTTCAGACCTAACTGATGCAGCACAGATTAATAATAATAAAGGAACCTCAATAAGCCGATAGACCTAATGCAACTGTGATGTAATAAGATAACTTATCGGCTATACATTCCGATAAGACACTTGCGCAAAAACCATCAACCTAGCAGGAACGATTTATCGCTGGCAGCTCAGTAGGTCGGACCCAACCGATGCAGCACGAACTGATGATAAATCGCCCCCAGTAAGCTGATAAGATCTACGCACGCGTGATGTGGTATACCTGATCGGCCTAAGAGGTCGGACCGAACCGATGCAGCCGTAGACAGGGCAGATACACCTAGGTAAGGGGTGACGAGTCTTACCCTCTCGCAGGAGTTCGGACCTAACCGATGCAGCCCCGCTCGAGAAGCAAGAACCCGTCGAAAGGGTGGCGATGCGCCAACTTTGATTGATCTGTGTGGATAATTTATAAGGTGCCCGGGCGCACGTATTTATACCCCGAGTTACATGAGTCCTTATAGGACACGGAACAGGACTTTCCTAACTAGAAAAGGAAAACTAACAGACCTGATCGGAAAAGAGATCAGGTTTCCTAAAAGATAAAACTATCTAATAGATAAGATAAATAACTGCCATAACGTGGTCTCCACGATTCCTTCTCAAATCCGGTTTCTTCTGGATTAATTTCCTCCGGTTGATATAGCTTCTATCTTTACCGAATCTGATATGAGCCGTGCCAAATTTTGGCGTTAACACTTATACATCGGCTGGAAGCCGATGATGGCATAAATAGGCAAGGTAAATAAATAGATTGACTACCCTCCAGCTGACTGCGATAACAGTGCAAATAAACAACAAAGTAATCGGCTTTATTTAACGATAGATAACTTATTGGCTAAACACTCTGATAAAACATCGCATAAAAACCCATCGGCTCAACAAGAGTAGATCTATTACCACCAGTCTAATAGGTCGGACCTAACCGATGCAGCACAGACCGATGATGATAAAAGAACCTCGATGAGCCGATAGATCTAATGCAATCGTGTGTACTATATGATAACTTATCGGCTATACATCCCAATAAAACACTTGCATAAAATCTATCAACCTAGCAGGAATAATTTATCGTTAGCAATTTAGTAGGTCAAACCTAAACGATGTAGCACAAACTGATGATAAGTTATCCCTAGTAAGCCGATAAAAATTATGCACGCGTGATGTGATATATCTACTCGGCCTAAGAGATCAAACTTAACTGATGCAGCCGTAGACAGAACAGATATATCGTGGTAAGCCAACTACCGTAAACCAGCTAGAATATCGGACCAAACCGAGAAAGTCCTAGCCGATGAGGTAATCGGGGTGACAAGACTTACCCTCTCGCAGGAGGTCGAACTTAACCGATGCAGCCCGGCTCGAGAAGCAAAAACCCATCGAAAAGGGTGGCGACGTGCCGAATTTGTATTGATCTGTGTGATATCTTACAAGGTACCCGGGCATACGTATTTATACCCCGAGATTGATACAGTCCTGATCGGACACGAAACACGATTTCCTAATTACAGAAGGAAAACACTAATAAGACCGATCGGACACAAGATCAAGCTTCCTAAAAGACAAAATATTAACATTGCCTAATTAATAGATACGATATTAACTGACTCTCCGTGGTCTTCACGATCCCTTCCCAAACTCGTTTTCTTTTGGATTAATTTCCGTCAGTTAACTGTGATTTACTCCTTAACCGAATCTGATAAAGAACCATACCAAATTTTGGCGTTAACAGGGGCCGCCTGCAAAATGGCAGACGGCCATCAGCCGCTCGGCCCACGGCCGCCTGCCATGCCATAAAATCGCCCTCTGGGTGGGCGTTTTTTAAAAAACGTCCTCCCAGAGGGCGTTGCGAGTATATTTTGTAAATTTTTGAAATGAAAATATACTTTTGTAAATATTTTATTAAAAAATATAAAAATAAAAAAATTCCTACAAGCGCCTATGAGATAAAATTACCACGAATTTTTTTATTTTTATATTTTTTAATAAAATATTTACAAAAGAATACCTTCATTTCAAAATTTTACAAAAATATACTCCCAACGCCCTCTAGGAGGGCGTTTTTTTTGAAAACGTCCTCCCGGGGGTGATTTGATGACGTGGCAGATGGCCGTCGGCCGTTTGCACTTTTGCAGGCGGCCCTGTTGGCACCGAAAATCACCAGTAGCGTTGGAAACGAGCCGATGATATGGTTCAGCGCCTAGAGACACGCGAAGGCCTAGGAGATTTGCTTAACTCCAATGCAAGTCCTAAATCTTGAGGTTCGTAGGCGTGCCAGTCAATTTGACCCTGCAATTGACAAGGAGATAGAAAATATTAGATCGTTGAGCCAATCGGCTGGAAGCCGAATTGGACTCGCTCCATCGGCCGATGGCTAATATAGACGAGCACTTACACATCGACTATAAGCCGATGATGGCATAGATAGATAATAAACCATGTAGCTAAGGAACCAATAACAATGTAAATAAATAAACTAGCCGATTACTAACATGAAGTGTATCGGCCGGAAAGCCGATAACGGTGTAGCGTGCCAAAAACGTGTTAAACAATGTAATCGGCCTTGATTAACAAAAGATAACCTATCGGCTAGGCACTCCGATAGAACATCGCATAAACATCCATCGGCTCAGTAAGGATAGAATTATTATCACCAGTCTAATAGATCGGACCTAACCGTTGCAGCACAAACTGGTAATGATAACAGAACCTCGATGGGCCAATAGATCTAATGCAATCGTGATGTAAAATATGATAACTTATCGGCTATACATCCCGATAAAACGCTTGCATAAAACCGATCAGCCTAGCAGGAATAATTTATCACGCAGTTTAGTAGGTCGGACCTAACCGTTGCATCACAAACTAATGATAAGTTACACCCGGTAAGCCGATAAGCCTATGCACACGTGATGTGATATATCTACTTGGCCTATGAGATCAAACCTAACCGATACAGCCGTAGACAGAACAGATATATCGTGGTAAGCCGACTACCACAGGCCGACTAGAATATCGGACCTAACCGAGAAAGTCCTAGTCGATACGGTAGTCGGGGTAACGAGACTTACCCTCTCGTAGGAGATCGAACTTAACCGATGCAGCCCAGCTCGAGAAGCAAGAACCTGTTGAATAGGGTGGCGATGCGCCGAAGTTTGTATTGATCTGTTTGATGATTACAAGGTCCCCAGGCATACGTATTTATACCCCGAGTTAATACAATCCTGATCGGATACGAAACAGAAGTTTCCTAATTACAAAAAAGGAAAATAACAAGTCCTGACCGGGCACGAGATCAGGTTACCTAAAATTATTATCCCTACCTAATTTTATAGATAAGATACTAACTGCCTCTCCGTGGTCTTCACGATTCCCTCTCGAATTCGGCTTCTTCTGGATTTAATTCCCGCCAGTTAACCGTGATTTTCCCTTAACCGAATCCATTAAAGAACTGCACCAAATTTTGGCGTTAACACATGCCCCCCAATTTCAGAGTTTGTTATCAAACTTCGAAATTCTTCTGTTTGGGCTTCAGATTCCCTTCACACCAAGGCGGCCCAAGGTAGCCCACTTTCCTTAAATGTTTGAAACAGTGCCAACGGCCTCGATTCCCGCCCGGTCATCATGCCTCTATAAACCGCTTCGCCTTCCTAGCCCCCTTTCTTTACGCTTTCACATCACCGGAGTCCTTTCCACTTCCTCCGAGACCTCGACGAACTCCGGCGATCCAGGCAAACCACTGCGGTCTTCTTCTTCAACCTCCGATCTTCGCTCATCTTCTTCTTCCGTAATGGCTTCCGCGAACGCCGTCCCAGAGGTAATCTCCTTGTCTAATCATCTTCTCTATCTCACAACCTAGATTGAATCTGCTCCTGTTCCTCGTGTTCTTGTTTACTGTAGCACTTAGAGACCAGATTTTGATTCCGCCGTAATCTCTTTCCGTTTCTCGTGTTCTTGTATATTGTAGCACCTTAGAGACCAGATTTTGATTTCGCCGTAATCTCTTTCTATCCTTCGTCTTCTTGCATATTGTAGCACCTTAGAGACCAAATCTTGATTCCGGCCACCGATTACCCGAACTTCTTCTACCATGGTCCCATGGGCAGTGAAGATCCTATAGATTTCATTTATGCCGAAACTCAACGCATCCCCTTCAAGAACTCCGCCATGTTAGTCAGAGATTGGAACAACAATTTCAGATCATGGCCGAGCAAACTTCCCGGGTGGAGGAACTGGTATAACAGAGTATCTGCTGCCAAGAGAACTCTTTGGGACGAAGCAGACATCGGCCACTGCATCAATCTCTCGCTGGCTGAGATAGAGAGGAACGAACCTCTGCTTGCATCGGCCTCGTACTTCTGGTCAGACGTCCTCAACGCCTACCTATTTGGACATGGGCCGATGACCCCAACTTTTATAGATGTAACCATGCTTACCTGCCTCAACACAACGAGTTACATCAATCCCTTCAATCTCCAATTCAAGCCTACTCATCGACTTCAAGCAAAGAACATCGGCGGTTGGTCCAAGTACATATCAATCCATAACAAAGGGACTGGACCAGTCGATGATTGGGAACACGTCGCTTTCTTGAATATGTGGTTAGAACAGTTCGTCTTCCGTGATGCAACCCTTGGTCCAACAACCAATATGCAATGTCTGGCAGAACGTTTGGCCGATCGGAAACAAGTTCCCCTAGGGCAATATCTTCTTGGCATCACTTATCAACTGCTGCATCAGGTAGCGGTCAAGCTATCGGCCGGCCAGCCAGTTGGCCATATCAGAGGTCCTTGGTGGTTTGTGCAGTTATGGCTCAACATGTACACATCCAAGGCAATTCCCGATACCTCCTTCCTCAATCAAACTTTCCCAGCCGATCACACGGAGGAACAAGAACCCACCTATCACCGATGCATCTCAATGGGCGAAGCTGCATCGGCTCTTCCTGGCGGTAAAATGACTCCCGTTGGACCCGGCCAATGGTTCAAAGGCCTTTATTATGGCTTTACCAAGGATGCCACGCTATGGTTCGCATATGATGATGCATCATCATTTGAGATGCCCTCCAACTTCAATCCACTTGACGTCCTGGCCGATGATGAATCGAAGACCATATTCCTATCAGCCATTACTCCCTGTCTCCTACCGATTGGCTGCTCTCAAGGCCAATCACAGCCATCGTATGAATTCTATCACCCAACAGTCAGCTCCTGCCAGCTCGGCCTCGGTCAACTCCCCATCGGCTTGTTCTTCATCGACAAACTCCAGGCCCGGGAAAATGTAAATAGCGCTCTGGAGTACGATCGGCTGTGGACACTAACAGATTCCCTATCTCTGGGCACCGCCGCCGATGTGGAGGTATGCACTGTCAACACCAAGCTCTTTTCCCGATGGTGGTCAGAATGGAGGAAACACCTTTTCAACTCATCGGCCATTCACTACTGCTCTCGCCTCAACTCCAACTACGTCGAATCTGATGACGAGGTAATATTCCACTATCTTTGAATCACTTTCCGATCATCTCCTACATTTCTATCTTGCAGGCTGTTGATGTGGAGCCACCGACAACAAGAACTAGTGGCCGGCTGATTATATACCAACCACCATCGGCCAACCCACACCTAGGGCATGATGCTCCCCCTCCATCGGCTCTTCTCCGGGCGCCACGGCCGACAGGACCAATCCGCAAGAAGCTGGCATCTCGCCCTCACAAGAGACAGAAAATCAGTGCCGATGCCGTGATCATGGCACCACCTGCTACTCAAACAACATCGGCTCCTTCATACCCGCAGGTATGTGCCAAGTCTTGACATTATCATCTGTTTCCCATCTTCACACTTGATCTTATTGCCAGCTTGAGTCATCGGCTCCCGAACCTCATCCTACTGCCGACATCCCTGCAAGCATCGAGCCGATGACTCCTGCATCCATTTCAATTCCGTCATCTAGCCATGAAGCCGGTACTGAGATTGCTCCTCCTTTGGCGCCAGATATCGGCCACTCTGAAGAACAACCTATTCAACCATCTGATGCCGATGTCACTCCTCAAGCTGCCCCTTCCCTGCCTTAGGTAAT
Source organism: Oryza meyeriana var. granulata (assembly GCA_003991445.1). Lineage (NCBI taxonomy): Eukaryota > Viridiplantae > Streptophyta > Magnoliopsida > Poales > Poaceae > Oryza > Oryza meyeriana. The sequence goes on along the minus strand of RYFJ01000845.1, from coordinate 122,571 downwards.
TTCTTCACAACCATACTTTATTTTAACTAACTACTGATTCCTTTACCGATGTCAACCTGCAGTCCTTAGCCGATTTGTTCTCCTTCGACATCAGCAGGTACTTGGAGGCAGATGAAGAAACAGCCACCAGTGCAACAACCAAGCCATCCTTTTCAGCCGACGTGCGCGAATACCTGCTAAACATCAGTCGTCTGCTGGAAAACCCTATTGACGCATTGGTGGAGGATTGCGGGCCGATTCGGGCAAGATTTGTAGAGATTGAGCAACACCTGCCCAAAGAGCTCATCGACGCACTGACCCCTGCAGCATACCTGGAATCCCACAAATTCCAACTTGTCAAGCTCAGGCAACGTGTAGCCGACCGTGCCAATCAACAGAAGATGATCCAAGACATCCAAACCGATCGGCTATCAGCTCAAACGGAAAAGAAGCTTGATGATATGGTAGCTGCCCCTGAAGAACTCCAACCCAAATTGGATCAGCTGAAGATAAGGGAAGCCGATCTGCTGGCAGAACTCGAAACAATCCGCAAGGATATCGCAGCAACAGAATCCCAGCTCATCGGCCTACCTCAAGCCATTCATCGGTGCAAGAACATGAAGACCATTCCAAGCTCCAATGAATACGATATCCGCGCCATAAATGAAATCGACCAGATTCACCTGCGTGCTATTGAAACAATTCAAAAATTCTTGTAAAACTTTAACATTGACGCCATTGATGTTGCTCCAGAACATGCCGATCATCTTTTGTTGTAACATAATCTGGTCGGCTCTGTTATTCATCTTGTTCCATCTTCACTTGATAGTATTTTATTTATTTAACCTACAGGCGATATCAATTAATATCGGCTATCTTCAGGCGATGCAAAGACATCGGCTTTTTGAACTGTTTTAGAAATCGGCCGCATCCAGCCGATTCAGGAGTTGATCCAAACGCTCGGATAGTACTTCTTGAGATATTTCCCATTAAGCGCTTTAGCAAACTCCGTCCCCCCAAGATCTTCTAGTATGTAGGCATTGCCAGGCACACAACGATTAATCCGATAGGGCCCTTCCCAATTAGGCGACCACTTTCCAAACTTACTATCTCTGAACCCGATCGGCAAAATTAATTTCCATACAAGATCTCCCTCAGCAAACGACTTATTCATCACCTTCTTGTTATAATGCCTAGCCGCCTTAGCCTTATTTTCCTTGATCCTCTCCAACGCCCTTAACCGATTCTAGGCCAAATCCTCGAGTTCATCCGTCATCAAGTTATAATAATCATCGGCTGTCAATTGATTTTGCAAAGAAATCCTCCTAGAGCCGATGTTAGTCTCCCAAGGCAAAACTGCCTCATGTCCATACACCAACTGATAAGGTGGCACTCGAGTAGATCCATGACATGCCATCCGATAGGCCCACAAGGAATCTGCTAATGTAGTATGCCATCGTCGCGGTTGTTCATCAATCTTCCACTTGATTAATTTGATCAGACTCTTATTTGAAGCTTTTGCCTGTCCATTGGCTTGAGCATAATAAGGTGATGAATTCAATAACTTAATTCCCATACTGGCAGCAAATTGTTGAAACTCATCGGACACGAAAATAGATCCCTGATCGGTAGTTATCGTCTGAGTAATTCCAAACCGATAAATTATATGCTCTTTTACAAACTCAATCGCCTTCTTGAACGTGACTTTCTTCAATGGAATTGCTTCCACCCACTTTGTGAAATAATCTGTTGCTGCCAATATGAACTTATGTCCTTTACTTGATGGAGGATAAACCTGGCCGATCATATCAATTCCCCATCCTTTGAACGGCCACGGTTTAATGATAGGATTCATAGCCGATGCTGGTGCCCGCTGTATATTTCCAAACTTCTGGCAATCTTGACATCCTTTATAGTACTTGAAGCAATCTTCCAGCATTGTCGGCCAAAAGTATCCCACTCTTCTCAATACCCACTTCATCTTATGAGCTGACTGATGAGTTCCACAAACGCCCTCGTGCACCTCGCACATTACCACTTTGGCTTCTTCCGAATTTAGACACCTCAACAGAACTCCTTCAAAAGTCTGATAATATAATTCTCCATCAAGCAGCACATATTTAGTAGCTTTATACCGAAGTTTCCTAGAAATCGATTGCGACGGATTTTGCAGATAACCAATTATTTCCTATCTCCAATCATCGTCTTTATCCTGAATATCATTATCGGCTATTTCAACTTCAACCTGTTTATTCAGCTGATATCCCGAAGCAATTTACGCAAGATCATTGGCTTCTAAATTCTGTTCTCTAGGGATATGATCCAACGATACCATCCTGAAATCCTTCAATAAATCTCTGCATTCTCCACGATATGACCTCAAAATATCATCCCTGCATTCATACTCCCCAGATAGTTGCTTGATCACCAATAAGGAATCCCCAACAATTTCTACGACATCGGCCCTGATTTCCTTTAAGAGTTGAAGTCCTTTTAATACCGCCTCGTATTCTGCTTGATTATTAGTTCGATAAGGTTTAATTGTAAAAGCAAACTCAAAACTTGCCCCCCGAGGCGATACAACGACCAAGTCGATACCAGATCCATGCTTGCAAACCGATCCATCAAAAAACAAAGTCCACGGGATCGGCTCTACATAATTTTCATAAACCCCTCTGTGTTGCACAATGAAATCGGCCACCGCTTGTCCCTTGATCGCTTTAGCCGATGCATATCTCAAGTCAAACTCCGTTAGGGCAAAAATCCATTTACCAACTCGCCCCTTTAAGACTGGAGCCGACAGCATATATTTCACCACATCGGCCTTGCAAACCACCGTGCACTCAGCCGATAGGATATAATGCCTTAACTTCGTGCATGAGAAATATAAACAAAGGCATAATTTCTCTACCGCAGGATATCTAGTTTCAGCATCCAAAAGCCTTCTGCTTAAATAGAACACGACTCGCTCCTTGCCTTCAAACTCTTGAATTAAAATAGACCTGATGGATTTTTCATCGGCCGATAAGTATAACTTGATTGGCACTCCTTTCAGCGGCGGAATTAGAACAGGCGGGGAACTCAAATAATTCTTAATTCCATCGAATGCCTTCTGCTGATCTGCCCCCCACATGAACTCTTGATCGGCTTTCAACTTCAATAACGGAGTAAAAGATTCAATCCTTCCTGACAAATTTGATATGAATCTCCTTACAAAATTGATCTTGCCGATCAATGACTGTAACTCTGTCTTGTTGCTTGGTGGCTCTGTAGTCTTAATGGCTCTAATGCTCCGTTGACTAACTTCAATTCCTCGCTCATGAACTATAAAACCCAAAAATTACCCAGCCGATACACCAAAGGCGCATTTATTGGGATTCATCCTTCATCCGTTTTTCTTTGCCCTTTCCAGCACTTTTCGCAAATCGGCTATATGGCTTTCATCACTCTTGGATATAACCACCACGTCGTCGATGTAAATTTCTACTAGCAAGCCGATGAGATCATGAAATATATAATTCATCGCCCTCTGATAAGTCGCACCGGCACTTTTTAATCCAAACGTCATTACCACCCACTCATATAAACCAATAGCTCCAGGATATCGAAACGCAGTCTTATGTATATCTTCTTCAGCCATAAAAATCTAATTGTACCCTGCATTGCCATCCATGAAGCTAATAATCTTGTGGCCCGATGCTGCATCTACCAACAAATCTGCTATCAGCATCGGGTATTCATCCTTGGGGGTAGCCTTATTCAAATCCCGAAAATCGATACATATCCTCAATTTTCCATTCTTCTTTTCCACCAGGACGATATTGGAAACCCACTTAGCATATCGGCACGGCCTTATAAATTTTGCATCAAGTAATCTTGTAATTTCTGCTTTGATTGGCTCATATAACTCCGCCTTAAATCTCCGTGGAGCCTGTTTAAACGGCCGATATCCTGGTTTAATAGGAAGCTGATGTTCAACAATGGATCGGCTTAACCCTGGCATTTCATGATATTCCCAAGCGAAACAATCTCGAAACTCTTTCAACAATTTTATTAATTCTTCTCGGAGTTCAGGACATAATTTTTTACTTATGTACGCCGGCCTCGGCCTATCTCCTGGTCCTATATCAATTTCCTCCAAATCATCGGCCGACGTGAAACCTTGTCCTAACTTCCCTTCAAAGTCTTCAATGGTGCCCATCAGAGTAATAGTTCTGAGCTGACTTGCCAGATCGGCTGTATCTCCCGACTGGTGATCTTAAGATAATCCCCTTCCCATACTTTTTCAGACAAACAATCGATACCATCGGCTTCCCAGATCGGCAAATCAGTCATCGTAATGTTGGTCGATTGATCCGCTGGGATTATCTCGACTTGATCTCCTTGCCATTGTATCAGACTTTGATACATCGTCGAAGGCACGCAACAGTTTGCGTGAATCCAATCCCTGCCAAGGAGTATACTATACAATCCTTTTCCATCGATGACAAAAAACATGGTGGGCAATGTCTTGTTTCCCACTGTCAGTTCCACGTTCAACACACCTTTCGTCTCAGATGGATTCCCGCCGAAATCCTTCAACACCATATTTGTTTTGATCAAATCTTCGGCAGTTTTCCCCAGTTTCCGATATGTGGCATACGACATTAAATTGATAGCTGCCCCCCCATCAACTAGCATCTTCGTCATCGGCTTCCCATTCACAAAGGCCTTAATATATAATGGCTTCAAATGCCGATGATTAGATTCTTCAGGCTTATCAAATATAGCCTGATCGGGTCGCAGCGTCAACTGAGCAAACATCTCCTCATCGCCCTCTTCATCAGATGAAAATGCTTTGTATTCCCTAGGCAGAAAGAAAACCATGTCTACTAGAGCCGATGGACCAATCTCATCATCATTTTTCTTCACGCGCCATACCCGCTTAGTCCTCTTGTGACGATGATCGGCTTCCTTGTAGTCCCGCCGTTGCTCTTGCTGTTGCTCCCGGTGCCGTAACCGCTGTGTCCTTCTCTTCTGATTTTTTGTAAATATTCCACTAGGACACCACTGAGGATTTTGGATTTGTTTTTCATGTACTTCCTCTTCATCATTTTCTTCAAAGAATTCTTCGTGGATCGGCCCTAATCGGCTATGCACCGATGTTCTTTTCCCAGGCAGCCGATCCTGCAAAAACCTTTCCTGCTGATCATGCCGATATCCTATATTACTGCACTCGGGGCAATCTTGAATTGTCGGCAATCTCATACCCTGATCCCAACAGAACCTGAAAAATGGACAATCCCAATGCGGATTATATCTTTCACTGTCTGGCTCAATCCACCGTTCTTCATGGCTTGAATATTTTTCTATCAGGTCCGATGAAGTAATTCATGTCCTCTTACCCCAACACCTTCCTCCATCGGCCTGATCCCTTGATGATCCTGCATAAACCATATTCACAGGGAATGGATGTCCATCTATTTTCATCGGCTTTTTGTCTTCAAATTTGATCCTCCCCTATTCAACAGCCGATTGAATTTGTTGCCGAAAAACTTTGCACTCATTGGTGTGGTGCGATATCGTGTTGTGCCACTTGCAATATCTCTTCTTCTTCAGTTCTTCGGCTGATGGAATTACGTGATTTGGCGGAAGTTGTATCTATTTCTCCTGTAACAGTAAATCGAAGATTTTATCGACTTTATTAATATCGAAGTCATATCGCTCCTCCTTGCCGATATCCTTCACCCACAGGCATGATACTGATTTCTTATTTCTAGCCCACTCCGCCAATCCGACTTCAGCATCGGATTCTTCATCATCTGAGTCCGATGAATAAACCTATACCTGAGCAACCCTTCTTTGATATTTATCCTTTTTCACCTCTTGAAATCGGCTTTCATGAGCTGATACCTTCTGTACCAGGTGCGCCAGGGATTCGAACTTCTGCAATGAAAATCTCTCTTTAATTGGCGCTAAGAGACCCTGAAAAGGCAAGTCGGCTAGATATCCGTTGCTCATATTCAAGCTATAACATCGGTTTCTAACGTCCCGAAACCTCTGGACATATTTCGGCACCGTTTCGTCTGGTCTCTGCCTAACCAATGTTAAATCTGTCAGTCTCATCTCATGGATTCCAGCAAAGAAGTATTTGTGAAACTGTTTTTCTAGATCGGCCAATCCCCGAACTGAATTCGGCGGTAATGAGAAGAACCATGTAAAGGCCGATCCAGACAATGACAAGGGGAAAAACCTAACTCTCAGAGCCTCCTCAGCCGATGCTTCTCCACACTGTGCCAAGAATCGGCTAATATGCTCTACTGTAGATATGTTGCCCTGCCCTGAGAACTTGGAAAAATCTGGGACTCTATATCGGTGTGGCAATGGCACCCTATCAAACCACTTGGGATATGGATGCCGATACATAAATGTTTGCTCCTTTGGCTTTATCCCAAACTGTTCCCTCACTATTTCCGCAACCCTTGCCGATAAGTCTTCTTCCCTTGGGACTTCCTGCTGATACTGTATGGGTAGAGTTTGTAGCCGATTCTGCCTGGGATATTCTCTCTGATAATTCCCTAAATCGGCAACACCTCTTGGGTAATTCTGCTGATATCCTCCATAATAAGCAGTCCGATGGTATCCAGCAGGAATATCTTGTTGCCTCCCAGCCTGGTTATGTGAAAACAAGTTTTTCGGTATATCCTTTGTGATGCCATAAGTAACTTGATTTGGCTCCATCTTTGGCGGGAGATATACAGGACCTCGAGTAGGCTTTTGAGCAATCGATCCATCCACTGCCTTCTTGATGAGGTTATGGAGCGTGTTCACCAGGATCCCGGATTGATTGATGAGCACATGATGTACTGTTTCATTCACCATCTCCTGTAAGGGTTTTACTGGTGGACTCTCAGGTGGTGTACGGCTTGATTCTCCAACTAGAACTGGTTTTGGAAACTGAGATTTTTGAATCGGCCCTTGTCGTGTCATGCCGAAAGATTCCAAGCAGAGTTTCTGAAAATTGGCCATATTTTGCTCGACTTGCTATCTCTGCTCGTCTGTTAAATCCTCCATGCTGACCGGGAGTACGTTGTCTGTTTTGATCTCTTTTCCGGACATGTTGAAATTCCGTGTCCCACTGGGCATGCCAAAAACGTGTTGACACCGAAATCACCAGCAGCGTCAGGAACGAGCCGATGATATGGTTTTGGCGCCTAGAGACACGCGAAGGCCTAGGAGATTTGCTTAACTCCAGTGCAGGTCCTAAATCTTGAGGTTCGTAGGCGTGCCAGTCAATTTGACCCTGTAATTGACAAGGAGATAGAAAATATTAGATCGTTGAGCCAATCGGCTGGAAGCCGAATTAGACTCGCTCCATCGGCCAATGGCCGATATAGATGAGCACTTACACATCGACTATAAGCCGATGATGGCATAGATAGACAATAGACCATGTAGCTAAGGAACCAATAACAATGTAAATAATTAAACTAGCCAATTACTAACATGAAGTGTATCGGCCGGAAAGCCGATAACGATGTAGCGTGCTAAAAACGTGTTAAACAATGTAATTGGCCTTGATTAACAAAAGATAACCTATCGGCTAGGCACTCCGATAGAACATTGCATAAACATCCATCGGCTCAGTAAGGATAGAATTATTATCACCAGTCTAATAGATCGGACCTAACCGTTGCAGCACAGACTGGTAATGATAACAGAACCTCCATGGGCCGATAGATCTAATGTAATCGTGATGTAAAATATGATAACTTATCGGCTATACATCTCGATAAAACGCTTGCATAAAACCGATCAGCCTAGTAGGAATAATTTATCACGCAGTTTAGTAGGTCGGACCTAACCGATGCAGCACAAACTAATGATAAGTTACATCCGGTAAGCCGATAAGCTTATGCACACGTGATGTGATATATCTACTTGGCCTATGAGATCAAACCTAACTGATACAGCCGTAGACAGAACAGATATATCGTGGTAAGCCGACTACCACAGGCCGACTAGAATATCGGACCTAACCGAGGAAGTCCTAGTCGATACGGTAGTCAGAGTAACGAGACTTATCCTCTCGCAGGAGGTCGAACTTAACCGATGCAGCCCAGCTCGAGAAGCAAGAACCCGTTGAATAGGGTGGCGATGCGCCGAAGTTTGTATTGATCTGTTTGATGATTACAAGGTCCCCGGGTATACGTATTTATACCCCGAGTTAATACAATCCTGATCGGATACGAAATAGGAGTTTCCTAATTACAAAAAAGAAAAATAACAAGTCCTGACCGGGCACGAGATCAGGTTACCTAAAATTATTGTCCCTACCTAATGTTATAGATAAGATACTAACTGCCTCTCCGTGGTCTTCACGATTCCCTCTCGAATTCGGCTTCTTCTGGATTTAATTCCCGCCAGTTAACCGTGATTTTCTCTTAACCGAATCCAATAAAGAACCGCACCAAATTTTGGCGTTAACAGGCCCCCTGGCCATTGAAATACCGCCCTCTAGGAGAGCGGCAAGGGAGCCGCCTGAAAAAATGCTAGCTGCGGGGCCGACGCTTTTGCGGGCGGCCCCCTTGCCGTCCTCTAGGGGTGGTTTTTTAATGGCCAGGGGACCGCATGTAAAATGGCTGGCCCATGGGTCGGCTAGTTTGCAAGCGGCCTCCTTGCCGCCCTCTAGGAGGGCGGTTTTTGGGTAACCAGGGGGCCGCTTGCAAAATAGGGCCGCATGCAGTTCTAGAGGGGTGGCGGTCGGACCGGCTGCCTCCACCCGGTCGAACCGGCCAGGTACAGAACCTCCCAGCAGTTCTAGTGGGGGTGGCGGTCAGACCGCTTGCCTTAACCAGGTCGGACCGGCCTTAAAACAGTCATAACTTTCACATACGGTCTTGGAATCGGGCAAATAGGTACTCTGCGGATATCTACAGAAAATTTTACATCCGCTTCTCCCTGACTTTGTTGGGTTTGTCTGAAAAATTTTTGCGAAATTCGACCGGAAAGATTGAGTTTTCGAGGTCCGAAGTTCCAGCACGGTTTTTAAAGCACGCTCACAATTTTCTACAGGTCATATTTTACATCGGTTTGAGCTGCACCTTCCTAAGGTTTTGCTGTTCTCGAGTTCCTAGTTGAAAAAAACAGAGCAAAAAATTAAAAAAACAAAGTGGCCATTTTGCAGGCGGCCCCCTGGCCGCCCAAAAACCGCCCTCTAGGAGGGCAGCAAGGGGGCCGCCTGTAAAATGGCCAGCCCCATGGCTAGTGTTTTGCAGGCAGCCCACCTGCCGCCCTCTAGGAGGGCGGCCCCCTGGCCACCTGCAAAAGTGCTACGCCACGGCATCAAATCGCTCTCTAGGAGCGTGATTTTTAAAAAACGCCCTCCCAGAGGGCGTGGGGAATATATTTTTGTAAATTTTTTAAATGAAAATATACTTTTATAAATATTTTATTAAAAAATATAAAAATAAAAAAAATCAAATTACCACTACTTATGGGCTAAAGTTACCGGTGTATTTGGACTGAAATTACATGCACCTATGGGCTGAATTTACGAGCGGATACAGCCCGAATTCACGAGAATGTACGGGCCAAAATTACAAGTACCAATGGGCCGAATATATACGAGCTGTTGTGGGCCGAAATTATCAGCACCTATTGGTCGAAATTCAACGCATGTACAGATGGAAATTAAGCCCACTGTACGAGCACGTTTAGGACGAAATTGTGAGGATAAATGGGCAGAATTTACACTGACGTGTGGGAAAAGTTTAGAAGCACCCACGGCCTAAACTGCCAGCACTTATGGGTCGAACTTAGGTAACATATGGGCTGAATTTGGGTACACTCAGGGGCCATAGTAAGCGCAAAAATTGTTTAGACACTCCTAAAGTCCGGAATTGTACTAAGCTATTTGCCAAACTTAACAGCAGATACGGGCGGATTTTACATTCACAAATGGGCCAAATTCACATGCAGTAATGAGCTGAACTTGTGCCCATAAATGGGTCTAAAGAACGAGCACATATGACCGGAATTTTTACTGTTACTAATTTAATTTTTTTTAATTTACAAAACTAATTTTTAGTTTTTTTTTCAGAAATACCCTCTTGTCGCCGTGAGCCAGGGCGGTATTTAAAAACCGCCGTGGCCTAGGGCGGCAAATGGCCGGGGCCACGGGACGGCCGTCACCAGGGCCATGACGGCGGGGGGGAGGGGGGCCACGTGGGCTTGCCGCCGTGGCCTAGGGCGGCGAATGCCTCATGGGCCCCCCATGAGGCCGACAAAACTGCAGGGGGCAGAATCCAAATTTGCATTCGCCGCCCTGGGTGAGAGCTGTTTTTAGCCATTCGCCGCCCTGGGAGAGGGCGGTTTTTAGCCCTCCCCTATAAAATCCCTTCGTGCACTCGCCCGCGCGTCATTTCCCCCTTCTACATCCAACGTTCGTCCAATAGAGCTAAGGCAAAGGAGGGGCAGTACAGCAGCGAAGCCCTCGTGGATTTTTAAGCCGAACCCAGGTATTTTTTGCTCTCCCTCCGTTATGTAATCAATTTTTTAGACAAGTGTTAATTAGTACTAGACACGTACTGTAATACCCGACATAGTATGAAAATATTAGCGGTTTGGCATAATCATCGTTAATGTTAAATTTATTTGACCGTATTAGAAGAACATAGCGGACAAGTAATAAACTGTAGATATTTTAGAATAAATATATCCGCGCATGGCCATCATTGGTATACGTCATTTCGACCGTTAGATAAACCTAGCGTATAACTTTATTAGCGCCGCTGGGTTACTTTGTAAAATGTAGAAACGGTAATGGTTTGACTCATACCTATAGCCTTTTTATGGAACGAATATTGATTAGTACAGATTAATAACTGTAGTGAAAATCTTTTTTGTCAACAGAAATGGCAAATAGAGTTGCATTCGCGATATATCACGGTGAAGGAAATATCAGAGAAGGACAATATCGGGTAGATTTATCGGAGTTCAACGTAGCACAAAAGGGAATTATAGCTCCAGCCGAGAGAACTTTTCCTGGAGTTTACAATTGGTTAATAAGGGGATTCGAAGTAGATCCTCAAGTAAATGCAATTACGGTGTACGCACTGGTTAGCTGGGCTGTGGAAGGTTTTTGGTGGGAATTGATGCCAATAGATTCGACGGCCAGCTGGGTATTTTTTGTGGAGAGTGCACTACAGCGAGGATGGGCACCTAGCATCCTAGTGGTAGTGCATGACAGGGTCAGCATTGATCAGGCTGGTCCAAGTACAGCGGAAGGGCCCGATGAAACAGGGGAGCAAAATGAGACAGAACACGAGGGTGCCGGAGAGGAAGGAGGCCAAGAAGACATGGGACCGGGGGGTTTGCAGATAAAGGGGAGAGACACCCAGGTCTAGTACAGGAGATGGAAATTGAAGACTCAGAACCTGAGCATGTGGAGGATGATGATTCTTCGGAGGACGATGTATACTCGGCAGAATGGGACAACGAGAACTTCTCCGGACTCGTTATCTCAGAGGGGCACACCGTGCCATGGGAGTATCGGCAGAATGAAGTGGTGCAAGGCGCTAGATACGCCGAAAGGGTACAGTTGACAGAGGCTGTGAAGATGTGGGCGGTGTCACTTGGGAGGGAGTTCTGGGTATCAAAGTTCACCAAATCAGTGTACAAAGTGAAGTGTGCAAGTTCAAGCGATGGATATCCATGGAGGATGTACGCATCCAGGAAGAAATATGACGACTATTGGTCCGTGTCAATCGTGACGGAGCACAACTGCCATCTTCCGGGTGTTCAGAAGTACCACAGGAACATATCATCTGCATTCATCGCTTCAGAGCTGTATTATGCTATTGTGGAGAACCTCCGGTTCGAGCCCAAGTCAATTATCAGGCGCATCGAGGAGAAGTACACGTACACCATTACATATGCCAAGGCATGGAGGGCCAAACAGAAGATAATTGAAAGGAGATTCGGCAGTTTTGAAGCTTCGTACAATAATTTGCCTCGCCTACTGGAAACCATCTGTGCGAGGAATCCTGGCAGCTACTCCGAAATCAAAACTTTCCCATTGTTAGCAAATCCTGGGCAGAGCGTCCTTCAGCGGGCCTTCCTCTCTCTGCAGGCGTGCATGTCTGCATTTCTTCATTACAGGCCCATTCTCTGCATCGACGGTACGTTCCTAACTGAAAAATACAATGGGCAAATGTTGACGGCAATCGGAGTAGACGGGAACAACCAAGTGTTGCCCATGGCCTTCGCCTTCGTCGAGAGTGAGAACACAGAGAGTTGGTACTGGTTTCTGAAGCTGGTTAAGGAAAAGGTGGTGGGGATGAGGCCAGAGGTATGTCTCATACATGACCATCATGCAGGGATGCTACGTGCAATTGAGGAGCTGCGAAACGGCTGCGCAGACAAGGGATACCCTCCGGTGTGGGAAGATGTAAAGAGCAAGATGGTGCATGCGTCATATGGCGCAAACTTTTATAAGCAGTTCAGAAACAAGGAGCTGATGGCTATGTTTAAACGTTTGTGCACCCAAAATCAACAGAAGAAGTTCAATGAGCAGTGGAGGAGACTTGATGAGCTGACAGCCAAACATATAGGCGAAAGTTCTGCAAGACCCGCAGCTAGAGGTGTTGACGGCCCTGAAGCTCTAGGTGCACTTCCCACCGATGACGGTACATTCAGAAGGAGGCCCGGTTCCTGAATTAGCAGATTTTCGCAGTAGATCGAGCACGAGCCGAAGGAGAAATGGGCATTGCTGTACGATGAAGGTGGAGCATGGTACGGCATAATGACGACGAACCTTGCAGAGGTCTACAACTGGGTCATACGTGGTGTGAGGCAACTCCCCCTTGTTGCCATCGTGGAGTTCATCCTACATGGAACACAGACGTACTTCTACGACAGGTGCAGACAGAATGGCCCATCTATGGCCGATGGAAACCTTTGGTTCGGCACAAAAATAACAGAGTACCTTGAGGAGAAATGCAAGAAGGCAAGAGAGCACCGAGTCCGAGTGCAGGGCACATGAGAGCATAGATTTGAGATATTGTGTGCCGACAGGTCCAGGCGTGGCATATTCGTAAGGAAACCTGTGCAAGAGTGTGTCCTAAAGGAAGATGGGACATGCAAGTGCTCCTGTTAGAAACCAAGCTTGTACCACAAGCCCTGTTCTCATGTCATTGCCGCTTGCGGGGAGTGCGGCATTGATAAACGCCAATATGTGTCTCCGTACTTTAAAAAGGAAGCAATCATACATACATGGAGTACCGAGATTTTTGGTTTTGACATTGTCGGAGGATTAAACCTCGACGGCGGGAAATCGGGAGACCCCCTTTTGAGATTCGGCCAGGGGAGTAGTTCTCAGGCGAAGCCAACTTCGGGTGGAAGAAGATGAATCAGCGCTCGGGACAGAAACAGAGGGGCCCGAGCTGGAGACAGAAAGGTTCGGACCGTCCGAATCGGGTCCGGACCGTCCGATCTGTTGTGACCACGCGGGAGAGACGGGGGGATTTATACAGGTTCGGGCCGCCGGAGCGTAATACCCTACTCCTGTGTTTTGGACTATGAGAGAGAGAGATGAATGTGGAGCGGAGTTTACAAGGAGGACCCTGGGAGCTCGGGAGCTCACCGGGAACCCGGAGGTGGCGTCGGTCGTTCTACCAGCGACCGGACTCGAGGAAGGAGGAGGATATCTCTGTTGTCTAAGGCCGGAGCTTCAGCTGCTTGCGTTCGTCTACGGCATGGATCCTCCTTTATAGGCGAGGGGAGTCCACAGCGCCGAACACACGTGAGAGAGCTACATGAGAGGGCAGGTATGGCTTGTTTTCTCACTGTCTTGTCACCGTCTTGTCTTGCACGTCCGCCCGCTGTCGCCTGCTGCGTCCACGCCGGGTAGGTCGGCCGCGGAGGACGGCTGGGGCGTGGAGATGTGACGGCGCACGTCTCCAAGTCAAAAGGCTCTGACCGTGAACAGCGATTGCACAGTGAAATGGACCTCCGTAGTCAAAAGGGTTCTGACTGTACAGGAGCGGGCGACAGGCGTGTCTTGTCGCCTCATCGTTAATGTGGGTAGTTGGTCAACCGGTGCCGTCTACGGAGGAAGCCGATCCAGGAGAGGCACTCGGGAGAAGCCGTAGCCGATCAACTCGGGAGGTTCCGATCCCGCCGAGGGAAGCCGATGCCGATCGCCTCAGTCGGGAGAAGCCGAGTCCCCCGTCGGCACCCGGGACTCGGGACCGAGGCAGTCGGCACCCGGGGCCCGGGGCCGGGGCAGTCGGCTCCCGGGACCGGGGGCCAGTCGGGGGAGAACCACTCGGGAGCGGGCGGTTCCCGGGCTCTAGGTTCTTAGCTGGAGAATAACCGTAGTCGGCTATCACTGGTGTAGATTGTGGACCCTGTGGAGCCAGACGTGGCTGAAGACCCACGCGTCCCCAGGGCATGTGGGACCCCCTGTCCTATCTTGCCGACAGTGGCCCCTGGCCCTGTTGCTTGGCCGGGATTAGCCCCGGGCAGGAATAGGGCCACGTCTTGAAGAAAAGAGGGGACGCGGGGTGAACCTGGTTCGCCTTGGTCTGGTGTAGCTGGAAGACTTACTGATTTAGACGGGATATGTGCCCGGGACCGGGGTGTTGCCATCGAGTTCTTCGCGGCAACCTGCTGGCCTGAGATCGTGCCAGCAGAGAGGCACGTCGCCCAATCGATGGGCGCCACCGAGTATGCCACCGACGAGGCCTCCCGCGCCTGATCCGAGATGGAGGCGCGGGAGAGAGAAATACTCTCCCGAGAGTAAAGCGCCTGGGCCTAAGAGGCCGGGCTCGCGTCTCGGGGGTGTAAGTTCGCCGTGCGCGAGGAAGTCGCGGTAGTTCGCGAGGAGGCCGCGGTGGCTCGCGAGGAGGCATGGGAGGCCGTGGTCGAGTCTGCTGCCCCGGAGGCAGGGTTCTTCGACCGCGGCGACCATCTTGCAGAACCGATGTCTGACGAAGAGGTCGGGGAAGATGCCGGTTCCCTTTTGACACCATCTGCGGTCGCCTTCGGGGCCCGGGGGACCTCCATGCCCCCGGGTGCTCCCCTGCCGACGTCGTCCGGCGCCGCTTCGGGGTTCGGTCAGAAAGCACAGCGGTGACCGGCGCCCGTGTGATCCGGGCCTCGCTCGCGCTCGCGCACCGATTCTTCCTGTCTTGTACAAAGAAAGGTATTCGCATATGTATATGATTATGTTTATGTTTTTGTACCTTAGTTTATTGTGTTGTCCGGAGGTTGCTGGTGTACGGGGACGCCGAATACCGGGCGCCGTCCGACAGTAGTCGCGGACAGCCATTGCGCCTGAGGCTCCTGCCCGGGCCCTGGTGCGGCCACACTGCCTAGGGAGCTCGGTCTCCGGGGGTAGCGAACGCGTCAGTCACTTTTGATTGGTCGGAAGCCCCTCGGGAACTGACCCCGCCCGGGCTCGGGGTCGCCAGGCAACGAAGTCCCCAGCGCCTCGGCCGCGGCCGGGGGGAGCCGGCCAGGTCGGGTACCGCGGCCCGTCTCGGGAACCTAAGCCGACCGTACAAATAGAGGAAGAATACGATTTAAGCAGTATACAAGTTCGGATAAGGTACGTATCTGGAGGTTGCGGAGGGCGGCGTGGCTCTGCGAGCACTATCCCGGGGCCAAGAGCGTTGCTCGCTCCCGGGAACGCTGAACGTCGGCCGATACGCCGTGATCCGCCGTAGCGCCCGGAGCCCGGAGCAGCCGCCTGCCCCGGGAGCACGGTCCTCGATTGCTGCGAGGGGCCGAGGATGACTCTGGTGGGACGATCGGGTCCGCAGGCGTTTCCCTTCCCGCCTTCCGGGTCCGGGGGAGCGCTGCGAAGCACGGAAACGGACTTGACCGGCGCGAAGTGGCCAGGCGGCGGCGCACCCGGCGCCTCGGCGGCTGCGAGGAATCGGGCCGGCTAGGCCGGGCTCCATGGGCCGCGTCGAGGTTCGGAAGGCCTGCCTAACCCTGCGGGAACTGGTCTAATCTGCATATGACGAGTCGTGAGAGTATTTGGCTCGTTCCCCTGTCCGTTCCCGTGCTACGATCAAGTGGCGTCGATCACCTCCCGAAGGCGTCTTCGGCGGTCGCAGACGTTGCGGAGGGAAAGATCACGCATAAGCATTTCACCCCCTACCTCCGGAAAAAAACCGAGCCCAAGCCAACCAGGCGGGGCACTGCAAGCGGGCTTGGACAGTGTCCAGGGTTTAGCAGGAGGGGATTACGGTAGCTCGTCGGTAGGGGATTGATGATAATGCACGATCCCAACCGTCGCACGGGCGTGGCCCGGGTTATGGCCCGCGGGGGATGAGACAGCCACGAGCGCAAACACACGAAAGAGACGAAGGGCACGGGACCGGGATAGATAGGTTTATTGAATAGAAACGCCGATCATATGGAAGCGTATACACCAGGGGGCCCCGGTTAGTGCTGAGGTTTAGAGGCACTTACAGGATTCAAATAATATTTGTGAAGATGCTCCCAGGCTTACCGAGGCCCAGTTGGGAAGTTCCGATCATCAGGGGGGGCCTTCCCACGGGGGGAAGATTTCATTCCGACCCGTGCGAGGACACGGCGGAGAATCAAGCCTCCAACCTGAAGTGATCGGGCCCGAACCTTACGCTAAAGATAGCGCTTGAGGCCTTGCTGGCAACGAGCGACGCGGAACGGAGCACGCCACCTTCGTTCCTCGAGGAAGTCGAGGTTTGTTGAGCTGCATATTTGTCGTGGTCGACGCTTGTCGGATGTAGCGCTGTACGCGAGAGCGAAGGAGAGTCTGGCGACAGAACGCTTCGGCCCGGTAGATCCAGGAAGACACGGGTTCTCCCGGGCGCCTGGCTTGATGTGGTATGAATCGCCCCCGGACCGCGGGGGAAAGGTCTACTCTGTACATAGAACTTTGAACTGTGAGAGCGTCTGGTCCGTTCCCTTGTCCATTCCATGCTACGAGCCGTGGTGTCAACCATATCCCGAAGGCGCCGTCGTGGTCGCGCCCGTACGGTGGCTGGGTTTGCGCATAACCCGGCCGCCGTACGGGCGCGGCCCGATGATACCTCCAGGGGGTGAGACCGCCCCGAACGCAACACATGGGAAACGACGAAAGGAACGAGACCGGGAAGGAAGGATAAAAAATGCTGTTTATGTAAAGTGTATATACATGGGGCCCCGGCCTGCGCTGAGTTTCCGGAGAAGTCCAGCGCTGGCCCGGGTTCGCCCAACTTACAGGATGTTTACACGGATAGATTTGTGAAGATACTTGATGTGCTAAGGATGGAGCTCGGGCTCGCTTCCCTCGAGCTCGAGTCCGGCATGTGTCTCGGGACCCCGGGGGCCCCGGCCAGCGCTCAGGATATGTGTCCGGGACCCGGGGCCCCGGACTAGAATACAGTTTTGATATAAGCCTGGTTCCGGGGGCCCGGGCTTGAATATGGGATGTGAGACCGACCTTCCGAAAGCATTCTCGCCTGGGCGGTGCTATCCGGGCTTCGCGCCTATTTTTCCGCGGTGTCGCGTTCCTAGGCCTGCATTCGCCTTGGCGAGGCCCCCTGGTTCGGCACCCTGGTGTCGGGCCCTGGGACACGGATTCGGGAATCCGTTGCCCTCGGCCTCAAATATGTGGCCCCGGACCCAGGGGGCCCCGGACTGAGGCTAAATACGCGCGCCCCGGGAGCCAGGGCTCTTACGGGGCTAGATACGCACCCGGGAGCCAAGGGCTCTGACCGGAGGAGGTACGTGCCCGGGAGCCAAGGGCTCCGACCGGGGCTAGGTAGGCGGGAAAAGGATTCGGGCCCGTCCGCCAAGGAAAAGGACCGTCCGGTCTAGGGCGATCGGACGTCCACCTCGGATCGGACCGTCTGAATCGCCTTGAACGCGCTTGGCTGCTTCTGGAGGGCGCGGCATTCGAGAGGACCGTGCAAGTCCGTCTCGGGGACGGTGCACCACCCCCGGGCCCATTGCCGGGCGGCGCGGCGCAAGGTGCGGCCCTTTGCCGCTTATCGCCGCCGTCGTCGTTCTTCGTGGGCGATGTCGCCTCGGGGGCTGCCCGCAGCAGCCATCGCGAGCACTCGGCAGCCGTTTTGCTGTCAGGGGTTGTGCTCGAGCTCAGCTTCGTCGAGAGGGAGCGAGCTCTCGACGCCGGAAGAAGATCCCAACCAGAGGAGGTGCCGGTCTATCAGGAGCGGTCGTCAACCGGGAGCTATCAACCGTGAGCGGCCGCGATCAACCGGGGGCAGCCGTTCAACCGGGAACTTATCGACCGGGAGCGGCCCTGCCCGGACTCGCGCTCGACGGGGGCGGCGCGGTCGGATATCACCCCCCTATATGTGTCCGGGACCCGGAGGCCCCAGACTTAGTCGGGACAAACCGCCCGACTTGCCATCGCGTCCGATGAAGTCCGGTAGTTCGTACCCTACACGTGTATCCGGAGCCAAGGGCTCCGACCGGGGCTACATCTGCGCCCGGGAGCCAAGGGCTCCTCCGACGGGGCTAAGTACGCAACCGCGGAGCCAAGCTCCGACCGGGGCTAAGTACGCACCGGGAGCCAAGGGCTCCGACCGGGGCTACTTATGAGCCCGGGACCAGGGCTCTTGCGCACGAGCGCTCAGGTCCCTTGAGAGGGGCGAGCTCGAGCCCTCTACTGCTCCTTTTGCGAGACTTCTTGACGCGTTCGGCCAGCTTGTGGACGGCGCGACACTCCATGAGGTCGTGCGAATCCGTCTCTCGTGGACGGCGCACCACCTCCGGGCTTCGACGGCTCGAGGCGCTCGGCCAAAACGCTGGAGAGCCGGCACGACATTCCGTGATGTCGTGCCGGTCCGTGTCGTGGAAGGCACACCACCCGCGGGCTGCGGCCGGCTTGAGGCGCTCGGCCATGCCACTGGACGGCGCGGCACTCGGTGATGTCGTGCCGGTTCGTGTTGTGGTAGGCGCACATCCCTCGAACTAAGGCCGGCCGGTACGCTCGTGTGAGCATTGGACGGCGCGGCACTTCGCGATGTCGTGCAGTGCGTTTGGTGGAGGGGGCATCCACTTCTGGGTTGCGCCGTACGGCGTGGCGGCGCGCGTGCGGTCTTTCGCCGCTTGCCGCGACCATCGCCCTCCGCCGGCATCATAGCTCCGGGGGCTGCCCGCAGCCGCCAAAGGCGTAGCTTCGGCTGCCGTCCCCCCCCCCCCCCCTTGGCCCTTTCTGGTGCATCCTCCTGTTCCGCCGTAGCGCGGAACATGAAGAGCCGGCCGTCCCTTCTCCAGGGCCCCTGTCGGGGGCCACGTTGCCCGGTGGGGATAGCCGCCGGACCCCTCGCCGTAGTCTCGACGATGATGGTGGCCTCCTGTCATGGAGCGCGTCGGTGTTGGAGGCGCTGGCGTAACACCTGAAAAGGAAACTCCCCTACCTGGCGCGGCCAGCTGTCGGAAGGATTAAACCTCGACAGGCGGAAATCGGGAGACCCCCTTTGAGATTCGGCCAGGGAGTAGTTCTCAGGCGAAGCCGACTTCGGGTGGAAGAAGATGAATTAGCGCTCGGACAGAAACAGAGGGGCCCGAGCTGGAGACAGAAAGGCTCCGGACCGTCCGAATCGGGTCCGGACCGTCCGATCTGTTGTGACCACTGTTTGGTCGCGGGAGAGACGGGGATTTATAATAGGTTCGGGCCGCCGGAGCGTAATACCCTAACTCCTGTGTTTTGGACTATGAGAGATGAGAGATGATGTGGAGCGGAGTTTACAAGGAGGACCCTGGGAGCTCGGGAGCTCACCGGGAACCTGGAGGTGGCGTCGGTCGTTCTAAACCAGCGACGGACTCGAGGAAGGAGGAGATATCTCTGTTGTCTAAGGCCGGAGCTTCAGCTGCTTGCATTCGTCTACGGCATGGATCCTCCTTTATAGGCGAGGGGAGTCCACAGCGCCGAACACACGTGAGAGAGCTACATGAGAGGGCAGGTATGGCTTGTTTTTCTCACTGTCTTGTCGCGTCTTGTCTTGCACGTCCTGCCCGCTGTCGCCTGCTGCGTCCACGCCGGGTAGGTCGGCCGCGGAGGACGGCTGGGGCGTGGAGATGTGACGGCGCACGTCTCCAAGTCAAAAGGCTCTGACGTGAACAGCGATTTGCACAGTGAAATGGGACCTCGTAGTCAAAAGGGTTGACTGTACAGGAGCGGCGACAGGCGTGTCTTGTCGCCTCATCGTTAATGTGGGTAGTTGGTCAACCGGTGCCGTCTACTGAGGAAGCTGATCCAGGAGAGGCACTCGGGAGAAGCCGTAGCCGATCAACTCGGGATACGGCCAAGGGATTTTCTTCTTAGAGATAGAGTCCTATCCGACTAAGACTATATTTTCTTATTATACAAGGCAAAGCATGCCGGATGCTATCTTATCTCTAATTACATGGTTCGGCCCATCTCTATCCGAGTGGTCCCATGTACTAGTAATGAGGTTCTCGGCCCCATGGCCTCCACAGTAGCCCCTGAGACCTTCATAGTTGAGTCACAGCTGATGCCGAGTGCTCATCCTCCACGATGAAGGTTGCCTGAGTGCAATGCGCCGAAGTACTCTTTGTCCGAGTAAGTCTTCTTCCGGTCTGCTTTAATAAAAAGTTCATGTCAGCTAGCAGCGAGGCTATGAAGGGGCTTCCTGTAAATATCTGAATAGGGTGCGCCGAATAGGCGCACCTATTAGGTGTTAGCTCTCGACCTTTATGCTTAATTGTGAAGACAATTAAACATAAAGTCAAAATCTTTAACCTGGAAGTCTTTCCCGAGTAGATTACTATTGGTATTTGCGACTCTTCGGTATCATGTCACCGGAATATCTTATAGTCTTACCGAGTAGGAGACTACTCGTATATAGGACTCTTCGACTTTCATGTCAGTCGGAATATGTGTTTATAGTCTGCCGAGTAGGATGCTACTCGTATATGGGACTCTCAGCGTTCATGTCAGCTGGAAAAGGGATTTATAGTCTTTTCCGAGTGGCGTCCCACTCGGAAGTTCGACTCCTCCGCATCATGTCAGCGGGAAAAGACATTTATAGTCTCTCCCGAGTAGTGCACTACTCGAAAGTTAGACTCTTCTGCATCATGTCAGCGGGTAAAATGTTGCTCATGGCAACTGATGGCCACGCATGTAGGCGAGTACCACTTTATGAAGACAAATCCATGACGTGGTTAGATGTACCCAAGAAAGATACCTGCATTCTCAATTTTATGAAGGCCAGCTTATGATCCTTATAAGGATGTATCCTTAAAACCTGGTGAATAAAACAGATATCCAAACATATATGTTTAGCAATAAGGCTCTCATGAAGCATATTGTGGGTGCCATGGGTCCCGGGTACCTCATGACAAGCATATGGGCCACTCGGATAGAGGATGGGCCTAGCTTTGTAATTAGAGATATGGTAACCCTCGGCAGACTTCGCCTTGTATAGAAAGGAATATACAGTCCTAGTCGGATGCGTTATATCTCTAAGGGAAGATCTCCTAGTCGTAATCCGATGGGGACTCCTACCTTGTAACCTTGTCCCCCAGTATATAAGGGGAGGCAGGGCGCCCCATGAGGGCAGGTTGAGTTGGTTCACCAGAATCACCACCGCAAAACCCTCAAGGAATAACCACAACTGGACGTAGGGTATTACCTCACATTGAGGGCCTGAACCAGTATAAAATCTTCTGTGTTCCTTTGCAATCCACCGAGTTCCCATCCGCCGAGTAGCCCCATATATTTATTGCCGGTGTAAAACATCGACAGTTGGCGCGCCAGGTAGGGGCTTCGGCGAGATCTACATCTACAAGCTCGATGGATCCAGCAACCGGAGTCGACAGCGACAAATTCTCCACTGGTGACACGATCACACTCGGAAGCCTCGACTTCGTCGCCGACCAGATCGGCAACCTCACCTTGGCCGACTCGGACCCGATCCAACCGGCCAAGGAACCAGCTGCCTCCGCGCCAGTCGGCCTACACGATGCTGCAGCAATCTTCCACGACATGCTGCGGCGATCTCCAATACGCCCTAGTCCAGGGACAACTCTTTCTTTCGGTGTTCGACTCGGACTCGGTTTTGAGCCGGCTAAGATCGGGCCAAAAAAGGAAGAGATCGTCAATTTCCCATTCGGACTCGGCGATGCCGTGGATATCTACAATCTACATCCGATGCGGCAAACCCGATCCTCTGGAGTTCGACTCGGATACGGCCCAGAGCCTGTCGAGATCGGATCTAGGGAGGTCGGAGTTATAATCACCCCCATCAACTATTCTGACTATGACTCTCAGTCGGACTACGACTCTCAGTCGGATTCTGACTCTAAGTTGGACAGCAGTTCGGCAAGCTTCTTCCTGCCACGAGAAATCTTCATGGCATCCAAAGGCTCTACTCCTACTCAGGAATCACGCCGACTACACGAACAACAAGAGGAGGAGGCATGCCGACTGCGAGAACAACAGGAGGAAGAAGCAAGACGCCTGCACGCCCGCAACGACGGCCTACGCAGGGCCGGGCGAACCGCTCAGCAACAAACCCTCCAAACAAAAGTCGGCGACCACGACGTCTTCGTCACGCCACAACAGAACATCGTGGCCGCGCAACCCTACTGGACACGATCCAGCTTTGGCCTGATCACCAGGCCACCCCGACATCGCAAGGATAAAAGCCATGCTTACCGCTGCTGCATGTCAGCAGCACCAACAGTCGGGCGATACCCTCATACCGACCAATCGGTCGACATTCCCAATGGCAGTCTCGTTCTACCTCAAAGCGACGCCGAGCGGCTGGCTCCAGTCAGCTGCACTACGGAGGCCACGTCACGGCACTGCAACCCAAACAAACCGGCAACGTCGAAACCGTCGGGACAGGACCTTCGAGGCCAACGACGTGATCTTCGGCAGGACATCAACGCTGACGCCACGAACGAGAAGATGACGAGCAACGCCAACTCGGAAGACGAGAACGAGCATTTCGGCCTCCACCACGAGCGGTTTCGCCGCCGTAGTCGGGGTCGGAGTCCTCATGAAGACGAAGGCATACCGGCCTTCACCAGGAGCTACAACAGGTCGACTGGCCGTTAGTTTCAAGCCTACAGGCATCGACAAAATACGATGGCAAGACCAATCCCAAGTCCTGGCTCACGGTCTACACTTTGGCGATCCGAGCAGCTGGGGAAATCACAAAGTCATGGCTAACTATCTCCCAGTCGCTTAGCCGACTCAGCGAGGACATGGCTAACAGGACTTCCCAAGCAATCAATCGGCTCCTGGGCAGAACTCCGAGAACGCTTCATCGCCAACTTCCAGGGAACATACGAGAGGCCATCTTCTGAGTACGACTTATATCAGTTGCATCAAAGGAAGAACGAGTCTCTTCGTGACTTCATCAAGAGGTTCTCTGAGAAGAAAAATTCAATCCCAAACATCAAGGATGAGGTCGTCATCACCGCCTTTCGAAAAGGAGTCAAAGACACCTCGTTCATTTGACAAATTCACTCGGAAGCCTCCCAACTCTGTCAAGGCTCTATTCGACATGGCGAACAAATACGCCGACTCAGCCCACGCTGTTGCTGAGGCCCTTGAAGATAAAAAGGCATCCTTAACAGAAGAAGCGGGAGGGCACCAACGACGCGGTCCCGACTAAAACCGGGAATCGCAAACGCAAGTCAGACGGCTTCATTGTGGCAGTCGGTCACAATCGTCTTCGACTTTCAACAACTGAAGATTATCAGAACAACAAGTGACATGCTCGGGGGCTCACAAGCTCAAACGCAAGGATGGCATCCCCACTCCGAAATACCGAACAAGCTAAGTCGCTTCCTGATAAATATTTCTTCACTTGTTATACAGGCTTTACCAATGCGCAATGCCGCTTACACCTAATAGGTGCACAAGCTGCACTTTTCTCTGTTTTTGCTCTTAATGATTGCAAAAGTACTCGAGTAGCATAAATCCTGATCCGTGAAACTTTGCTCCATGTAAGACAAACTCAAGTGACCCAAAACGCGTGTCTGGGAAAGAGCCATGAGCCAACTCCCGACGCTAGGGGGCTATGACTAGTCGGCAGAGCGTGCTTAAACGTAAGGGGTCAACTACTGGGGAAATTAATATCAAAAAGAGGAAGAACTCGTATTTACATATATTGTAAAATACATTTTATTCGGGTGATTATTTTCCATCATCAGATGCTACTCATCGATATCTTTATATTGCAGGCCCAGCTCCGGATATGCGTTGACAGGAACTCAGGGCTGCGAGCCCTATCTCCTACGCTCGGGGGCTGGACAAGTCTGCCAAAATACACTCGGGATGCTCCATGAGGGCTACTGACCGAGTACTTGCACCAGTCGGGATGTCGTCTTCCTCGGCTACGCTCCATGCGAGCTGACAACCGACCCTTCCGGCGCCAGTCGAGGCTGTGTACTACTCGGCTAAGTAGGGTGAACTACGCCCCATGAGGGTCGCCTAGCCGAATCCTACGCTATGCTAGGTTCGGGTACCTTATTTGGTCCACGGCTATAACTCTGTCAGGTGGGTACGCCCCATGAGGGTCGCAGCCGAACCCTCTGCTAATGCAAGGTTCGGGTACCCTGCTCGGCTTCTGAAGTCAGAGAAGACTTACATCGTCAAAGCGCATCCGGAGTTCTCATGCACTGCGTCACACTTGAGGAGGCAAGCAGATCCTGCGTTATACCCATAACTTGCTGTGGCAACCAGTTTGCATCCAGAACGTAAGTCGGAAAGGCTTGCGAATAAGGATTTCTCTGGCTGATTGCGGTTACCGACACCAAAAAACTATCCTGACATGCGATGGATGATACTTCTATAGAGCTATGCCGGATAGGTCGGCTCAGGCCGGCTTATTTGGTAGCAGCCCACCAAGATATGAGTTCCTACAGTAGCATGCTCCATGTGGGCCGCCCGTAGGCTGAGTTGAAATTATAGCGCTGGTGCTACCAACAGGAGCCGATGAGGTAAACAGATATGCTTCATGAGAGCCTTATTGCTAAACATATATGTTTGGGTATCTGTTTTATCCACCAGGTCTCGAGGATATATCCTTACAAGGATCACAACTGGTCTTTCATTAAAATTGGGGATGCAGGTATCTTTCTCGGGTACACCTGACCACGCCGTGGATTTATTTCATAAAGTGGTACTCGGCCTACATGCGTGGCCATCAGTTGCCATGAGCAACATTATTCCAGCACGACATGATGTGGAAGAGTCTAACTTTCGAGTAGTGCACTACTCGGGAGAGACTATAAATTTCTCATTCCCGCTGACATGATGCGGAGGAGCGAGATGATGCGGAGGAGTCTAACTTCCGGGGGACGCCCTCGGGAAAGACTATAAACCTCTTTTCCAACTGACATGAAGCTGAAGAGTCCTATATACGAGTAACATCTTACTCGGCAAGACTATAAACGCATATTCGACTTGACATGAAGTCAAAGAGTCCTATATACGAGTAGTATCCTACTCGGCAAGACTATAAATCATATTCCGGTTGACATGATACCAAAGAGTCTCATATACCAGTAGTACACTACTCAGGAAAGACTACCAGGTTAAAGATCTTTGACTTTATGATTAATTGTCTTCACAATTAAGCACAAAGTCGGGGGCTACACCTAATAGGTGCGCCTATTCGGCGCACACTATTCCTACATCTACATGAAGCCCTTCATAGCCTTGCTGCCAGCTGACATGAAGCAGGACTCGGGAGAAGCAGCACTCAGACAAAGAGTACTCGGGAGCAATGCACTCGGGAAGACTTCACCGTGGAGGATGAGCACTCGGCATTAGCTGTGACTCAACTATGAAGGTCTCGGGGGCTACTGTGGGTGCCATGGGCCCCGGGTACCTCATGACAAGCATATGGGCCACTCGGATAGAGGATGGGCCTAGCCTTATAATTAGAGATATAGCTAGATTCGGTAGGCTTCGCCTTGTATAGAAAGGAATATACAGTCCTAGTCGGGTGCGTTATATCTCTAAGGGGAGATCTCCTAGTCGTAATCCGATGGGGACTCCTACCTTGTGACCCTGTCCCCCAGTATATAAGGGGAGGCAGGGTGCCCCATGAGGGCAGGTGCGCACAAGTTCATCAGAACCACCACCGTATATCCTCAAAGGAATACATATAAACTGGACGTAGGGTATTACCTCACATTGAGGGCCTGAACCAGTATAAAATCTCTCTGTGTTCCTTTGCAATCCACCGAGTTTACATCCGCCGACTAGCCCCATATATTTATTGCCGGTGTAAAACATCGACAGCCTTTGTCAGGTCGGCCTTGACCCTTTCAAGCTCGGCCTTGGCTTCTTCGGCCTCATTCAGCTGCGACTCCCTCTCCGCTCGGGTCTTTAACTCCACTTCGACGTCTGCACCACAGATTAGCCAAGAGCTCAACCGTGCAGTCATGACACCACCGAGCAGTCGGGATCGACGTAGCTAGATGAATACATCAACGGTCCAGTCGGGAAGATATACTCGAGGATTTTACCTCTGATCTTCTCGGCTAGGGCCCATGTCTCCGCCCTGAGCTGATCGGCGCCGCTCTTCAGCCAGGCCTCCCTCCTCGTGTGACGCGCCTCCATCTCGGCCTTCAATGCCCGGAGCTGTTGCAATTCCATGAGGTGGGGAGCCATCTCGACCAGGATCTCCGTCATCGCCTCGTTGCGGTCAACGAGCTTCTGCTCGGGACAAGGAACAAACCGACGACAGAGTCAAACATCAAGACAAGAAGATTGCTGGAGCTTCACTACAAGAATCATACCGCGACCCCTTGGGACCCGTTGATGGCGGCACGAAGCAGGCTCTCGCGCTCTCTCCTTGCGACGACTTCATCGAGCCTGAAGCTTTTCATAGTGCCGTCGCGAGTGGTCCATGTAAAGGTCCGGGGCATCACACGTGGGGGAGCTTCGATCCGAGGCAAATGAGGGATCTCCGGCGGTGGCGGTAGCGGTGACGATGGCGATGACGATAACCACGATGGCGACGGGGTCCTGGCCTCGGCACCGCCTTCCCCTACAACATCGGGGACCGGCTCGGGGGCTCCGTCCCCCGCTTCCGCGACATACAGTGCCTCGGGGGCTGGGGCCTCGGTTTCAATAGCCACCTCTCGGTCAGGTGGCGGCAGTGGCCCTGTAGTCGAAGCCACCTCGGTCTCAGCAACCGGGCTGGCCGTCGGCTCAACAGGTGTGTTCGCCGCCGCTGCCTCGGCTAGGGCAGGCTCATCAAGTGGAGCAGATGGATCGACCTTTTTAAGATCGATATTGGCCCGCTTCCTGCACGACGAAGCAAGACATCAGGACTGTACTCTAACATACAACGACTACAGAAGACCCGGAATAACGCACCTCTTGGTGAACTTCAGCTTCCTGCCAGCCTGCCCGCTCCCCGGCGAAGCGCTAGCATCGGCAGTCGCCCCGGTCGGTGTCATCGATGGCAGAGGCGTATCAGCCTGAGTCGGCCCCGACTCTGGTATGGTTGGTTCGGGTTCCTTCGCCCCAATTGGCCTCTGCTCTGGTCGGCCCCTTGGTGGTGCTGTTGCTGAGTACGACAACGTCGGGCCCAAGCCTGCTGATCTCAGCCTGGGACTCGACCGCGTGGGCGTTGTGGCAGCGGTGTCCTTTATTTTCAAGCTGCCGCTCACGGCGCGCGCTGTCATGGCCCCCTCGCCCCGATATAAAATCGGCTTCTTCCCCGCTCTCTTGGAGTCGGGTTGGGCAGCAGAGGGACTCCTCGGCCTCTTCCTCGACGTGACCGCCGACAATGGACGAGAGTCTTCATCAAATTCCTCATGCCACTACAAGCAAGTCGACAAGATTCCATCACGCCAGGTTGAACAATCACCGTTCCACAGGCGTTCACCACAGAAGAAGGTAGAAGGTTACCTTGGTCTGCGGCCGGATGAAGCTATAGGCATCAACTCGGCGGTTATCATCTTCGGTGGCAACGACCCCTTCGGAGAAGTAGCCAAACAAGGTATCGGTCACTGCCCCCTTGTCCGCCGTCTCGCTGCTCACTCGGTCGGGATCGTGTTTACCTTTTGAAGGCCCAGCCGAAGGCGCTTCTCAACTTCAGCGGATGGACACGCCTCGTCAGAAAGCGACGAGCCACCCAAGGCCCTGTCAAGCCGGCCCTCTTGAGGTCATCTATCTTCGTCAGCAATATATGTGCCTGGCCCAGTTCTTCAAAGGTTGGCTCCGAGGACCAGCTTGGCAATACCGCCGGCGGCATACCAGTAAACGGGCGCAAGGAAGGAGCCAGATCGGCGCAATAAAACCACTCCTTGTGCCAGCCCTTCAGAGAAGATTTCAAGGGCAAATCGATATATGTTTTCTTCCCATCGCTCCTCAGTTGAAGACCAGCCCCTCCAATCACACTGATATTACTCTTGGAAGGCTGGGGCTTGACATGGAACAGGTGTCGGAAGAGGATGAAATGGGGCTCAACACCCAAAAAGCACTCGCAAAGAGTGACGAATATGGAGATCTGAAGGATTGAGTTGGGATTTAAATGCACCAACTCCAGCCCGTAGAAATCAAGGATGCGGCGGAAGAAATCAGACGACGGAAGACACAAGCCCCGATCAAAGAAAGAGGCGAAAACTACCGTTTCACCAGGCCGGGGGTTGGGGCTTGATTCATCCCTCGCCGACCGCCAACGGATCACTTCTTGGCTGGGCAACTTCAGCTCGCTCTCCAGCCGTCTCAGCTTCACCGAGCCGCAATCCGAGATCGGCCAAGAACTCCCTGGCGCACCCGCAGGATTCATCGCCTTCGGCATGACTGGAGGTGGTGAGATTTGGGGGAAAGCAAATCGGGGGCTTGGAATAAACAAAGAGGATTGAAATCGCCCGAGTCCGGGTGGGGAACGGCTGCTGCTAACCCTAGCCGGGCGGGAGGCGAAAAGCTAGGCGCGAAGGTGGAAGACGAAGAGATTGGCTGCTTTGGGGAAGACGACGGAATCTTTTTCTCTCTCCCCATCTTTTTATAGCCTGTACCGACTAGATGGGCCCAGGCCTACACAGTCGGAATTGGGCCGACAAGATATGAGTTCCTACAGTAGCATGCTCCATGTGGGCCGCCCGCAGGCTGAGTTGAAATTATAGTGCTGGTGCTACCCACAGGAACCGATGAGGTAACAGATATGCTTCATGAAAGCCTTACTGCTAAACATATATGTTTGGGTATCTGTTTTATCCACCAGGTCTCGAGGATATATCCTTACAAGGATCACAAGCTGGTCTTCATTAAAATTGGGGATGCAGGTATCTTTCTCGGGAACACCTGACCACGTAATGGATTTATTTTCATAAAGTAGTACTCGGCCTACATGCGTGGTTATCAGTTGCCATGAGCAACATTATTCCAGCCGACATGACGCTGAAGAGTCTAACTTCCGAGTAGTGCACTACTCGGGAGAGACTATAAATTTCTCATTCCCGCTGACATGATGCGGAAGAGTCTAACTTCCGGGTGGGACGCCACTTGGGAAAGACTATAAACACTCCCTTTCCAGCTGACATGACGCTGAAGAGTCCCATATACGAGTAGCATCCTACTCGGCAAGACTATAAACACACATTCCGACTGACATGAAGTCGAAGAGTCCTATATACGAGTAGTTCCCTACTCGGCAAGACTATAAATCATATTCCGGTTGACATGATACCGAAGAGTCTCATATACCAGTAGTAATCTACTCGGGAAAGACTTCCAGGTTAAAGATCTTTGACTTTATGTTTAATTGTTTTCACAATTAAGCACAAAGTCGGGGGCTACACCTAATAGGTGCGCCTATTCGGCGCACACTATTCATATATCTACATGAAGCCCTTCATAGCCTCGCTGCCAGCTGACATGAAGCAGGACTCGGGAAGACTTACTCGAACAAAGAGTACTCGGGAGCATTGCACTCGGGTAACCTTCACCGTGGAGAATGAGCACTCAGCATCAGCTGTGACTCAACTATGAAGGTCTCAGGGGCTACTGTGGGAGCCATGGGCCCCGGGTACCTCATTACCAGCACATGGGCCACTCGGATAGAGGATGGGCCAGATCATGTAATTAGAGATAAGATAGCACCCGGCAGGCTGTGCCTTGTACAATAAGGAAACCTAGCCTTAGTCGGATAGGATTCTATCTCTAAGAAGGAAGTCCCTTGGTCGTATCCGACTGGGATCCTTACCATGTACCCCTGTCCCCTAGTATATAAAGGGAGGCAGGGCGCCCCATGAGGGCACGCAAGATCATTGATCACAAAAACCACCTCAGAGGAATAACACCTCAACTGGACGTAGGGTATTACCTCACATCGAGGGCCTGAACCAGTATAATTCTCTTGTCTTCCTCTGCAATCCACCGAATTCCAGGTCGCCGAGTAGCCCCATAGTATTATTGCCGGTGCAAAGCATCGACACCCAGCCACCGTACGGGCGCGACCACAACGGCGCCTTCGGGATATGGTTGACACCACGGCTCGTAGCATGGAGTGGACAAGGGAACGGACCGGACGCTCTCACAGTTCACTATGTACAGAGTAGACCTTTCCCCCGGCGGTCCCGGGGGCGATTCATACCACATCAAGCCAGGCGCCCGGGGAGACCCCGTGTCTTCCTGGTCTACCGGGCCGAAGCCGTTCTGTCGCCAGACCTCTCCTTCGGCTCTCGGATACAGCGCTACATCGACAAGCGTCGACCACGACAAATATGCAGCTCAACAACCTCGACTTCCTCGAGGAACGAAGGTGGCGCGCTCCGTTCCACGTCGCTCGTTGCCAGCAAGGCCTCAAGCGCTATCTTTAGCGTAAGGTTCGGGCCCGATCACTTCAGGTTGGAGGCTTGAATCTCCGCCGTGTCCTCGCACGGGTCGGAATGAAATCTTCCCCCCGTGGGAAGGCCCCCCCTGGTGATCGGAACTTCCCAACCGGGGCTCGGTAAGCCTGGGAGCATCTTCACAAATATTATCTGAATCCTGTAAGTGCCTCTAAACCTCAGCACTAACCGGGGCCCCCTGGTATATACGCTTCCATATGATCGGCGTTTCTATTCAATAAATCTATCTATCCCGGTACCGTCCCCTTCATCTCTTTCCGTGTGTTGCGCTCGTGGCTGTCTCATACCCCGGGGCCATACCCGGGCCGCGCCCGTGCGACGGTTGGGATCGTGCATTATCATCAATCCCCTACCGACGAGCTACCGTATCCCCTCCTGCTAAACCCTGGACACTGTCCAAGCCCCGGTTTGCGGTGCCCCGCCTGGTTGGCTTGGGGCTCGGTTTTTTCCGGAGGTAGGGGGTGAAATGCTTATGCGTGATCTTTCCCTCCGCACGGTCGCGACCGCGAAGACGCCTTCGGGAGGTGATCGACGCCACTGATCGTAGCACGGAACGGACAGGGGAACGAGCCAAATACTCTCACGACTCATCATATGCAGATTAGACCAGTTCCCGGCAGGGTTAGGCAGGCCTATCGAACCTCGACGCGGCCCATGGAGCCCGGCCTAGCCGGCCCTTCCCCGGCAGCCGCCGAGGCACCGGGTGCGCCGCCGCCTGGACACTCCGTGCTCGGTCAAGTCCGTTTCCGCGGCTTCGCAGCGCTCCCCCGGACCTGGAAGGCGGGAAGGGAAACGCCTGCGGACTCAATCGTCCCACCAGAGTCATCCTCGGCCCCTCGCAGCAATCGAGGACTGTGCTCCCGGGGCAGGCGGCTGCTCCAGGCTCCGGGCGCTACGGCGGATCACGGCGTATCGGCCGACGTTCAGCGTTCCCGGGAGCGAGCAACGCTCTTGGCCCCGGGATAGTGCTCGCAGAGCCACGCCGCCCTCCGCAACCTCCAGATACGTACCTTATCCGAACTTGTATACTGCTTAAATCGTATTCTTCCTCTATTTGTACGGTCGGCTTAGGTTCCCGAGACGGGCCGCGGTGTCCGACCTGGCCAGCTCCCCCCCGGCCGCGGCCGAGGCGCCGGGGACTTCGTTGCCTGGCGACCCCGAGCCCGGGCGGGGTCAGTTCCCGAGGGGCTCCCGACCAATCAAAAGTATACTCGCGGCCTCGCTATGCCCTCTGGGCCAATGGCGCCCGGGGGCACGGAGGGCTTGGATCCGGAAGACGGAAGGGGCCGAGCCTGCGGACCTTGTCGCTCCGCAAGGCGACCGACGCGTTCGCTACCCCCGGAGACCGAGCTCCCTGAGGCAGGCGGCTACACCAGGGCCCGGGCAGGAGCCTCAGGCGCAATGGCTGTCCGCGACTGCTGTCGGACGGCGCCCGGTATTCGGCGTCCCCGAACACCAGCAACCTCCGGACAACACAATAAACTAAGGTACAAAAACATAAACATAATCATATACATATGCGAATACCTTTCTTTGTACAAGACAGGCAGAATCGGTGCGCGAGCGCGAGCGAGGCCCGGATCGCACGGGGCGCGGTCACCGCTGTGCTTCTGACCGGACCCCGAAGGCGGCGCCGGACGACGTCGGCAGGGGAGCACCCAGGGGCATGGAGGTCCCCCGGGCCCCGAAGGCGACCGTAGATGGTGTCAAAAGGGAACCGGCATCTTCCCCGACCTCTTCGTCAGGCATCAGTTCTACAAGATGGTCGCCGCGGTCGAAGAACCCTACCTCCGGGGCAGCGGACTCGACCACGGCCTCCCACGCCTCCTCGCGAACCACCGCGACCTCCTCTAACACAACGAAAACACACCCGCGAGACACGAGCCCGGCCTCTTCGGCCCAGACACTTTCCTCTCGGGAGTGTTTCCTTCTCCCACGCCTCCATCTCGGACCAGGCGCGGGAGGTCTCGACGGCGGCAGACTGGGTGGCGCCCTTCGATTGGACAACGCACCCCTCTGCTGCCGCGACCTCTAGCCATCGGGTTGCCACGAAGAACTCGGTGGCGACGCCCGGGTCCCGGGAGCCACCTCCTCGGGCCCCGGGCACAGAACCATCCCGTGCCCGGGGCCTTCCGGTCCTAGGTCCCACCGCTCTAGCCCCGGGCGGCGTCCCCGGGGCACATTCCCGGGCCACATTACCCCGGCATCCCGATCTTCCTCAGCAGTGGGGACATCAGCAGGTTTCGCTACGGCCCGCTCCGGCGTGGCCGCCACGACCCCCATGCTCACCACTACGCTCGGTGACGGCGCGGGTGAACGTGGCAATCTGCCACCCAATGTCGTCTGCTGTCAAACCAGCCCTTTCCCGTGGCCTCGCTGCGCTCCCCGGGTCGGCCGTGCTCGGGGGCATGGAGAGCCCCCGGGCCTAGAAGACAGCCGCTTGCAGAGTGAGTAGAAAACTGCCGCCTTCATCGGCCATCGGCGCCACAAGGTGCTCGCCGCGGTCGAGGAACCCTGCCTCGGGGGTAGCGATCTCGGCCACGACTTCCCGCGCCTTCTCATGAACCACCACGACTACGCAACAAGTCATCAAGCTTCACCAGTTCACAGCGAACCAGGTGCGCCCCGCGTCCCCTCTTCTCTTCAAGACGTGGCCCTGTTCCTGCCTGGGGCTGATCCCGGCCGAGCAACAGGGCCAGGGGCCACTGTCGGCGAAATGGGACTGGGGGTCCCCCTGTCCCCGGGGACACGAGGGTCTTCGGCCACGGAAAATACTCCGGAATCCACATTTTGCGCAAGAGGAGACCGGCTACGGCCGCTCTCCGGCCAAGTATCTAGGGGCCCGGGCACTGGCCGGGCCCGGACGAGCATCCCCCAGTCCCGGGCGCCGGTCGCCCCGGACCCGGGTGCCGATTCCTGACTGGACTGCTCCCGGGTGCCGACTGCTCCCGGGGGCCGATGCCCGGCCATGGGGCCGACCGCCGACTGCCCCGGAGCCGACCGTCGACTGCCCCGGAGCCGATGCCGACTCCCCCGGTGCCGACTGCCCCCGATCGCCTCGGCCCCGAGTGTGGCCCCGAGAGCCGATCGCCTCGGCTTGCCGGTCCGATCTACCCGAAGAACTCTAGCGGACCAACTCTCCAATTACCCACATTAACGAATGAGGCGACGAGACACGCCTGTCGCCCGCTCCTGTGCAGTCATAATCTTTTTGACTACGGAGGCTCCTTTCACTGTGCAATTGCTGTTCACAGTCAGGGCCTTTTGACTTGGAGGCATGCGCCATCACGTCTCCCCGCTCCATCACATCCTCACGACTCTACCGCCCGCTGCATACCTGCTCCGGCGTGGGCACGGCTGGCGGGGAGGTGAGCGACGGGACATTCCTCCAACTCCGGCGTGGGCGTTGCAGGCAGACAGGGGCGACGGGACGCTCCTCCAACTCCGGCGTGGGTGTCGCAGGCGGAGGGGCGCACAGGAGACCTCACCGGAAAATATCTCCTTCCGCGTACCGGCACTGTGGACTCCCCTCGCCTATAAAGGAGGATCCATGCCGTAGACGAAGGCAAGCAGCTGAAGCTCCGGCCTTAGACAACAGAGATCTCCTTCTCCTTTCTCGAGTCCGGTCGCTGGTAGAACGACCGATGTCACCTCCGGGCTCCCGGTGAGCCTCCGAGCTCCCGGGGTCCTCCTTGTAAACTCCGATCCACATTCATCTCTCTCTCATAGTCCAAAACACACAGGAGTAGGGTATTACGCTCCCGAGCGGCCCGAACCTGTCTAAAACTCCTCCTGCCTCTTTCCCGCGTGATCTTCACGGTTCGGACGGTCCGGACCCCAAGCGGACGGTCCGGACCTCTCTGTCTCCAGCTCGGGCCCCCTGTTCCCGAGCGCCTATCGATCCGCCTGACACCGACTCCGCCTGAGAAACAGCTCCCCTAGCCGAATCTCAAAAGGGGGGTCTCCCGACTTCCCGCCGTCGAGGTTTAATCCTCCGACAGCGACGTTCTATCGGAGTGCTTAGCCGATAGGTTATCGGAGTACTATTTTGGTCATCTATATTATCATCGGTTTTCTAGCCGATGCACATGTGTTTCCTTGGCAGTCGGCTAGCTTACTATTTTGCCTATGTATTTTATCATCAGCTTCTAGCCGATGCACATGTTATACTGACAGCTTATCTACTTGCTTATAGCGTTATCGGTTTCCTAGCCGATACACAGGTGCCATCGGCCATCGGGTACAAGGAGACTACATCAGTCCGTATCGGCCGATAGCCGATGTGCAATTGCTGCTGACCCGGGCACGAGCACGAGCGAGGACCTGGGCACGAGGACCCGAGCACGAGTACGAGACCCGGGCACGGACAGCTGGGGCCCGGACAAAGTCTTATCATCGGCTTTCAGCCGATGCTCAAGCATTCTTTCGGCAATCGGCTAGCAGGATTCTTATTGGCCGATTGAATCCCTGAGCTAATATTCTCCTTGTCAATTGCGGGGTCAAATTGACTGGCACGCCTACGAACCTCAAATATTTTAGGACCTGCACTGGAGCTAAGCAGATCTCCCAGGCCTTCGCGTGTCTCTAGGCGCCAAACCAGATCGTCAGCAAGCTTTTGGCACACCCGGCGATTTTCGGCGTCAACAGGATCCAAACATGAGTCGGTCTCGACTAGAGTTTTTGTCGAGCATTTACTGGAGCCCTCTGTCAAGAGGAAGCTAGAGCTTGCACAGCTAGAAGGCGAATCCATTCCATAGGTGGATGAAGTCCTTATTATTTTTCAAGATTGGAGGACATCGTTCATCCAATATCTACTCGAAGAAGAACTCCCTGAAAATCATAACGAGGTTGAGCGAGTCAAGCGACAGAGCAAAAACTTTCTGGTAGTCGGGGAAGACCTATATCGCCGAAGCGCATCTGGGGTTCTCATGTGATGCGTCACACCTAAGAAGTGCAAGCAAATTCTACAATCCATCCACGCGGGCATCTGTGGCAATCATATCATATTAGTCAAAAAGGCTTATAGACAAGGATTCTTCTGGCCGCTGCTGTCACTGACGCTAAAGCACTCATCCGGTCGTGCAAAGTATGTCAATTTTTCGCTCAGCAAACTTATGTCCCAGCACAAGAGTTACAGACTATCCCAATATCCTAGCCCTTTGCAGTCTGGGGGCTCGACATGGTCGGGCCATTCAAGAAGGCCCTAGGCAGGTTTACACACCTTTTTGTTGCGGTGGACAAGTTCACAAAGTGGATTGAGGCTAGAACCATTGCTGCCATCACTGTTGCCAGGGCAAAAGATTTTTATATTGTGTATAACATACAGATTTGGAGTCCATAATCACGTCATCCCAGACAACGGCACTCGACTTCGGCGTCAAAATCTGCTATGCTTCGGTGGCACACCCCTAGAGCAATGGCAGGTGGAGTGCACAAACGGCATGGTTCTCCAAGGTATCAAGGCAAGAGTGTTTGACTGACTACGGCCATATGCAGGCCGACCGGTCCAAGAGTTCCAATCTATTCTGTGGTCACTCGGTACAACTATACGTTGGGCAACAGGGCAATCCCCTTTTTTTTCTTGTCTATAGTGTTGAGGCCATGTTACCTAGCGAATTGGAGTTTGTCTCTTTGAGAGTCTAGACCCACAATAAAGAAAATTCCAATGAAGACCAACTAGTCGAACTAGATCCGTTGGAGGAAGCCAACGACATCGCTATGATCCAGTCGACTAGGTATCTACAAGGCTTGTGTCGTTAGCACAGTCATAATGTCCATGGCTGCGCCTTTTCAATGGGAGATCTTGTATTACAAAAAGTACAAACCACCAAAGATAGGCACAAATCATCTCCCATATGGGAGGAGCCATTCATTGTTGCTAAGGTAACATGCCCGGGGCTTACCGACTGAAGCGCGAAGACGGAACATAGATAGACAACTCCTGGAATATAGAACAACCACGTCTTTTCTATAGCTAAGTATTATATCTTATTCCAATTCATATATAAATAAAGTTTTTTACCCCTAACTCACTACACCGTTGTCACCAACCGAGTAGTGTTGAGGGCTACACATGGTTATCATGTCTTTGTTTTATATTTTTAACCCGGGTGCTTTCGATCTAAGTCATGAAACCTCATAAATGACAAAGCCTACGGTACTGAGTATAGCGTGCTAATAGGACGAGAGCTTTGAAGTCAAATCCTATCACTTGGCACCTAGCTAGTCGGGCAAGGTTAATGACGGCAAGGATGACAAAGCCACTCGGCAAAACATTACAAACAATAAATTGTTCATCCCATAGACTGACTTAGAGTATTTTTACAATCAAATCATAGCTCAAGGTCTTCTGCTAAAGTGGTTGCTGTGCTGTGGACTTCATTTATGAGAGCCAAGGCTTTTTCTTCGGCGCAGTCTGCTACATACCCCTCATCAATGGCTTCAATATCCACTCGAGGATACAATGACTTCACGATGGCAAGGGCTTGAGACAGACTTAAAACCACCTTCTCCATCACAAAGGATTTTAAGGCGCTGTCAAGTAGTTGAAGGGGCTCACTCGATCTTGGACCTGTGCCGTCCGACTAGAAAATCTCGAGCACCAGCTTGGCAGCATCTACGAGAGCCTGGTTTACTGCTTCGCATGGTGCACTTGCTCAGTAAATGCATCAAACTGAGATCAAGTTTTTATCTTGTATTCTATGCCATGTGAAATCAAATGCGGGACTTGAGGGCCGAGTGAGTTACCTTCAAAGTCCTCCTTGACATTGGCTGGCTTCAAGATCCTTAACCTTCTTCTTCAATTTGTCGAGTTGCTCAGTTTGGTTAAGGATCGTGTGCTCACGAACTTGGAGAAAGACATGGCATAATCACAAACAACACAAGAGAAGACTTAAAGACACAGGATCCCGAGTGAAGAAGAAGTAACCTCTGAGGGAGCTGATCATGCTAAGTTTTTTGTCACGCAGTTGGTCAAATTCTTCACAGAGGTCATGCTCCTTCACTACTGCCGACTGCTGAATATCAATCTTCTCCCTTGTTATCTAGTCCAGCCGAGCGATCAAAGGAGCGAGCTTGGCTAGAGTTGTTGATTTTATCTCAGACCGCTCAGTAATTTTCAAAAGATAAAAGAGGGATGAAGAGCGTATAAGTCACTAGGCAAGATGGACAAGATCGACTATGGTGGTGAAGGAAGACTAACCTGGACCAGTTCTAACACCTTGAGTGTCATCTCGAAGAGTTCAATCCTCTCCTTCTTCTCTTTGGCGTCATCTACCTTAACGGACTCCCTCTCCCTGGCTGCATTGCGCCACTTGTAAGTCTTGGGGGGATTGGAGTTTGGAGCTGGCAGTAGTGGGATCTCTTCAATGTACTCAGCAGCTGTGGCCTCTTCTTGGGCGGACGATGGCAGAGGAGGATTCAGAGCAGAAGCACTCGAATTAGTTTGCAGGGCTTAAGCGACAGCCTTCGCCGACTAGTTCCCCAACTCTATCGGCTGGGGCTCTGGTTCCTGACTAGGTGACTTGCACTGGTTCTGCAGTCGGCGCTTGAGCCTCATCCCCAGTCGGGGCGTCATCCGGCCCTGTCGGTTGAGGCATAGCCTCGTCACCAGTAGGGGCCAGGTCTGAAGATGGCACTTGTGGTGACGATCCCTTCGGGTTGTCGTCACAAGACTTCCTACAAGACGAAGGTGCATGTCTAGCTAAGGATTTGCATACTATGATGACAAGATCAGATTCCACAAGGCCCAAAGATGTACCTGGTCAAAACCTTAAAGCGGAACCTCTGCCCTGAGTGGGACGACTGCGGAGGAGGTGACCTCAGGGGCTCGTTTTGAGCTACTGGCTCAGTCGGTGCCTTGCCAGCCGGTTGGCGGGCTGACGGTCGGTGGCGGAGAAGACGATGGTGGCAGGGTCAGAGTAGGCAATGTAGGAGGCACAGGTGGCGGGGTAGGAGCTAGCGACGGTGACATAGCTAGTGGTTGAGTTGGCGAAGAGGCAACAAACGACGTTGAGCATGGTCTGCCCACCTTGGGGTCACCTATGACCGGCATGTGGGTCGGCTTCTTCATGGGCTCCTCCATTGGCCGTTTACCGACTGTCACACCTTGAAAATTGGCCAAATTAAAAACTATTATGGGTAAATGGAAATACAATAAATCACTAAAAAGAGAATTTGTGAAAGTGTTTGAATAAAATTCTAAAATTTTTAATATTAAAAATTTCCAAGTTAAAACCTATTTATTGCTTGGATGCTTTTGTGTTCCATGGGGTTGGTTCGAATATTTTAAGCATTCCAATATTTATTATAATAAATTTTCTTTTGTTCCATGGTGATTTTTGCTTCTGGTAAATACCCCATGGTTTAACTAGCACTCTGAAATTTTCTCGGATTTTTTGGAGCTCCAGAATTAATTTTAATGTTACAAAGAACATTTCAGTCATTAAATAAATAGAAAACCAATTTCTTTACTTTTCCCAATTTTGGGTTGTTTCTGCTCCTGTCCTTTGGTATCTCTCTATCCAACTCGAATTTTGGTTCCCCTCCTCTTTTAGGGCTTCATGTTGTTCCGAAAACCCTAAATCTCCTCAAAATCCAAAGTCCAGAGTTCTCGGATGTATTCACTTTCGAAACCCTAAAACCCCTTTGAACTCCCAATCTGAGATTCTCGATATCCGAAATATCCATTTCCTTTTTGAAATAAACCCTTGATTCTTCCTCGAAATTCCTTCCCATGGAAATAAATCTAAATCCCCAATATACCAACTCTTGCCCAATTTCGAATTCCCATAAAATATCCCTAAATCCCCAACTCCCAAAAATATTCTCAATATTCTAAATATCCCGATATTCCAACACAAAATAATCTCCATTTTCTAATCCCCAAAATATTCTTATATTTTGAAGGCTCCGAAATTCCTTTGATTTCCCCAATTCCCAAAAATATTTCAATTCCAAAAATCTTCAGATATTCCCACATTCTTGAAATATTCCAATATTTCGAGTGTTTCGTTAATCTGGCTAATTTCTAATCTTTAGGTCCAAATTCGGGAAATCTCCAGAAAAATCCCTATTTCTTTTTCTCCCAATTTCCTCTTTTCCTTATTTCTTCCTTTCTTTTTCCTCTTTCTTTTTCTTCCTTCTTCCTTCCTTCTTCTTCCTCTGGCTCTCTTTCTCTCATTTGGCGCCAGCCCGAGGTGGCCCATGCCAAGCCACCGCCCCTGCCCTCCCCTCTCCTCGGACCGACCTGCTCCTGTGGCGCCCCAGCCCAGCCTCCGCCGCTGCCTCGGCCCACAGCCGCCACCCCAACCCGGCTTCGCGCGCATGCCGTGCCACCGCTGGACTCTGCATCTGCCGCCACCAAACCCGACACCTTGCCGCCGCCATCTCATCCCCCTCCCCTATAAATAGTGGCCAGCCCGCCCTCTAGCCCTCTTTCCCATGCCCTAATGCCTCAGGCACCGCCGCCGCCGCTCTGCTCCTCAAGTCATCGTCTCCGTCTACCGCTGGTGAGCATCTCGGCCCAGCCTCCAACGCCGCTCCCTTCTTCCTCGCCTCCGGCACCCCATCCTCCACTACCCCCGCCCCCTACTCGGTGTCATCGTCATTGTCCATTCCCAAACCGGTGCCCGATTCCCCTCTCCAATCTGCAGGTGCTGTTATCGGTTGTCGCCACCGCACCGCTGCAGGCCGTTGTCATCGCCCTCCGGTGCCGGTCATCGCCACCGTCGACGTCAAACACCCTCGGCCTCGCTGGCTTGCGCCATGGCCACGTGTGTCTGCCCCTTCTCGGCCGTGTGCCACTGCCGTGTGGGCCCTGGAGCATTTCCCTCCCTAGACAGAGACATGCGGGCCCCACCGACAGTGCCTCTCTATTCACCAATCCATCACAGCCGTCTGATCTCTAGATCTAAACCGAGCCGTTCAATCTTCATAAAATTCCCAATCCAACCTAGGCCGTCCGATCGATTCAGATCTAATCCAAACTATCGGATTTCCTTAAATTCCGCTGGTGCCACGTCAGCCCTAGGAGCCATGTTGGCAGCCACCTCGGCCACCATCTCAGCCTCTCTTGTCCACGTGACCATCCACCTTAGCAGTCCACCGAACCTCTCTTTCCTCGGTCCATGAACTTGGTCCACCATGAGCCTTGCTATTGACAGTGGGCCGCACCGCCTTTACACATCCAAAAATAATTCCTTTAATAATTGAATTCTGAGAGAATATTCCGAGAATATTCTTTTTCTTTTTCCTTTCGGATTTTCTATCAATTCAAACTTCCAAAAGCCGTCACTTTTCTGTCCAAACTTTGATTCGACCTGTTCTTCTTCCTAAATTCATCTAAAATCATAATCTACATGTTTGTGTACTTTTTTGTACTATTTATTTGGAGTTTCTTAGGGTTTTTTCTTTTTTGTGCGTAGTTGTGTCGTTTCCGTCGTTTTGGAAGATCGCGAAGTACGAGGAAGAGTTCGGAAGATCAATGGAAGACTTTTCTATTGCAAGGCAAGTCACACGACAATCCCCTTGAGCATGTTGATCCCATTTTTGAAAATTATTTTGTTTTAACATTATTGCATGCAACGTTTTGGAATGTCATTAATACGGGTAATTATTATTATTCCAATATTCCTTGATTATGGCCATTATTTTGATATTGATACCCTTACCTTGATACCCTGGGTAATTAATATTGACTAGCTAGATGCCTAATTAATGATCTAGCTAGATTATTTAGGTTTTTCTTAGCCAATGCCTAGAAACGTTAGCGTCATTTTATGTGGGGAAACTATTGATTCCCCAATGATTACTTAATGAATAATGGTTATCTTCTCACGATTGTTGATTGTGGTTGGTTAATTAAATGTACCAACTAAAACTTGACTAATGGTGGGTTGTGAGCACATGGAATGGTGATCATGCCAGTGGTGCTCATGACAATTAAGAATCGGTTCACGAGCTACTTGTTGCAAAGCAATACTCGTACTAACCACAAGCTAGAATGGGTAATGGCTTGACTGGACATGTGGTGAGTTCAGTAGGAGGTCCTAGGGCGTGTTTGTGGCTGATATAAGTCCACATATGACAGTCGTCAATAAGTCCATGGTTTGGGCATTGGACCATCTCCCTGTTGCGTACCTGATCAATTCCTGCTGGAGACAGTGGTTCAGCGGGTGGATCTTTTGTTGGGTGAGTTGCATGAAAGGTCTTGTCATGGTTTCCCCCTTTGCAGTACCATAGTGGTATTTCGGAGCATAGTAACATGTGTGGAACCGTGTCTTGTGGGTAAATTGGTACACCTCTTGCCATAGTAAAACTGTTCAAATAGCCGTGCCCGCGGTTATGGGCAAGCCTAACAATGTTTTCGTGATTAGTCCCACACTACTGATAATAAATGATGGAAACTTGATAAATCTAGTTTGGAGGGTTATGGTTTGGGCTTGAACTGCATTAGAGTGTTGTTCAGTAATTGGTATAATGTTGATAAAAATTAAACTATTGTTGATGTTTTACACCGGCAATAGAACTGTAGGGCTACTCGGCAAGGGGGAACTCGGTGGATTGCAGAGGAACGCAAAGAAGATTTTATAATGGTTTAGGCCCTCGATGTGAGGTAATACCCTACGTCTAGTTGTGGTGTTATTCCTCTGATGGGTTGTGTTGATCGATGATCTTCCCATGCCCTCATGGGGCGCCCTACCTCCCTTTATATACTAGGGGACAGGGGTACATGATAAGGATCCCAGCCGGATACGGCCAAGGGATTTCCTTTAGAGATAGAAACTTATCCGACTAAGACTCTGTTTTCCTTATCGTACAAGGCAAAGTCTGCTGGGTGCTATCTTATCTCTAACTACCTGATTCGGCCCATCCTCTATCCGAGTGGCCCATATGTAGGTGGTGAGGTACCCGGGGCCCATGGCCTCCACAGTAGCCCCTGAGACCTTTATAGTTGAATAACAACTGATGCCAAGTGCTCATCCTCCATTGTGAAGATTGCCCGAGTGCGATGCTCTCGAGTACTCTTTGTCCGAGTGAGTCTTCTTCCTAAGTCCTGCTTCATGTCAGCTGGCAGTGAGGCTATGAAGGGCTTCATGTAGATATATGAATAGCGTGCACCGAATAGGCGCACCTATTAGGTGTAGCCCCCGACTTTGTGCTTAATTGTGAAGACAATTAAACATAAAGTCAAAGATCTTTAACCTGAAAGTCTTTCCCGAGTAGATTATTACTGGTATATGAGACTCTTCGGTATCATGTCAACCGGAATATGATTTATAGTCCTGCCGAGTAGGGAACTACTCGTATGTAAGACTCTTTGACTTCATGTCAGTCGGAATGAGTGTTTATAGTCTTGCCGAGTAAGATGCTACTCGTATATGGGACTCTTCAGCGTCATGTTAGCCGGAAAGGGGGGTTTATAGTCTTTTCCGAGTGGTGTCCCACCCAGAGGTTAGACTCCTCCGCGTCATGTTAGCAAGAATGAGTGTTTATAGTCTCTCCCGAGTAGTGCACTACTCGAAAGTTAGACTCTTCAGCGTCATGTCGGCTGGAATAATGTTGCTCATGGCAACTGTTGGCCAAGCATGTAGACCGAGTAACACTTTTATGAAAATAAATCCATGGCGTGATCAAGTGTACTCGAGAAAGATACCAGCATCCCTAATTTTAATGAAGACCAGCTTGTGATCCTTGTAAGGATATATCCTCGAGACCTGGTGGATAAAACAGATACCCAAACATATATGTTTAGCAATAAGGCTCTCATGAAGCATATCTATTTACCTCATCGGCTCCTATTAGTAGCACCAGCGCTATAATTTTAACTCAGCCTGCGGGCGGCCCACATGGAGCATGCTACTGTAGGAACTCATATCTTGGTGGCCCAACTGGACCTTGGGTGGCCCGCCGTTTCCTGACTCGGCGCATCCAGCCGCTGAAGCTATGGAGCGCGTTCGGCTGGGCCTTTAAGGGCAAAAATGACCCTGACCGAGTAAGCAATGAGTCGGCCGACAAGCGCACGGTGACTGAGACCCTGTTTGGTTACTTCTCCGAAGGGGTGATCGCGACCGAAGATGATAATCGCCGGATTGTGGCCTATAGCTTCCATCGGCCCCATTCCAAGGTAATCATTGTCCTTCTTCTGTGATAAATGCCTGTGGACTTGTATGCATGATTGCCCGGCATAGTGTGATGTATTTTGTTGATTCATCTGTAGTGGTACGAGAAGTTCGATGAGGACTCCCGTCCGTTGTCGGCCGTCAAATCAAAGAAGAGGCCGAGGAGCCCCCCTGCTGCCCAGCCCGACTCCAAGAGAGCGGGGAAAAAACCTGTTCTATATCGGGGCGAGGGGGCCATGACCCCGCGTGTCGTGGTTGGAGGCCTGAAGATAAAGGACACCACCGCCATGGCGCCCAGGCGATCAAGTCCCAGGTTGGGATCAATACGGCCGAGCTCGACGCTGCCAAGCCCGGCAAAAGCGCTGCCGAGTACGTGGTCCGAGCAGGCGCCGCCAAGCATATGGGTGCCTAAGTCTGCCACGCCACCGACGGGGTCACCTCCAGTTGCCACGCCGCCACCGACTGCTTCGTCAACCAGGCCAACAACCGGGCACGGCGCTCCACAGGGACCCGGATCGCCCGGCGGGAGACTGAAGTTCTCCAAGAGGTATGCTGCTCCAGATTTTCTGAGATTCTTGCCTGTTGCAGTGGTACTTTGATGTCTCTCTTGCGATGCAGGAAGCGTGCCGACATCGATCTCAAGGAGACCACTCCGATCGCTCCCCTTGAAGAGCCTGCCCCAGCCGAGCCGGTGCCCGCGAGCACACCCGCTAAGCCAGAGGCCAGCCAAGTCATGGAGACTGAGGTGGTCCCGATTGCAGGGCTGCAGTTGCTGCCCGACCAAGAGGCAGTTACTGAGGCTGCTGCCCTAGCCCCAGAGTCACCGCCCGCTGCAGAGGTCGTTGCTGGAGCCCCCGAGTTGATCCCCGAGGCCGCGGGGGACGCCGGCATGGGGGCCGGGACCCTGTCGCCGTCGTGATCGTCGTCATCGTCGTCGTTGTTGCCGCCAGCGGAGATCCCAAACCTTCC
The DNA here is from genome assembly GCA_003991445.1 of Oryza meyeriana var. granulata. NCBI lineage: Eukaryota > Viridiplantae > Streptophyta > Magnoliopsida > Poales > Poaceae > Oryza > Oryza meyeriana. The sequence goes on along the minus strand of RYFJ01000845.1, from coordinate 77,665 downwards.
CCGGATTGAAGCTCCTCCACGTATGTTTCCTCGGATGTTCACCTGGACAGTGGCTGATGGAACCACGAAGAGGTTCAAGCTTGATGAGGCCGCGGCGAGAAGGGAACGCGAGAGCCTGCTTTGCGCTGCCATCATCGGGTCCCAGGGAGTTCGGGTATAATTCTTGCAGTGGAGTCCTGGGGGGGTCTTCCTGTTATGATATCTGACTCCACTCTTGACTTGTTCTCTCCCTGAGCAGAAGCTGGTTGATCGCAACAAGGAGATGACCGAGATCCTGACCAAAATGGCCCCCCACCTCGCGGAATTAGAGCAGCTCCGGGCGTTGAAGGGAGCGATGGAGGAGCGCCACGTGGGGAGGGAAGCCTGGCTGAAGGATGCCGTCACCCAGCTCAGGGATGAAACTTGGGCCCAAGCCGGGAAGATTAGAGGTAAATTCCCCAAATGCATCCTCCCGACTGAACCCTTGATGTATTTCTCCAGCTGCGTTGTTCCCGACTGCCCAGTTGTGTCTTGGCCGCAAGGTTGAGTTCTTGATTAATCTATCGTGCAGCCCTCGAAGCAGAGTTGAAGACCCGAACAAAGAGAGAAGCCTAGCTGAAGGAGGCCGCAGAAGCCAAGGCTGAGCTTGAGAAGGTCAAGGCCGACCAGACAAAGGCCAACGCCGATCTCGAACGGGAGAAGGCCGAGTTAAAAGAGGCCAACATCAAGCTTGGCGAAGAGAAAGCTAGACTGGAGAAGACCGTGGCCGAGTGGGAGGCCGACTACATGAGTAAGTCCCCATCTCGATGATGATCTTAACCAATCTCTTAGTCATTCCATCTGCAACCGAGCCTAACAAGTTTACTTGCCGGTGGACCCAGACAGACATGAGAGCCCATGTCTAGGCCCAATATCGGTTTTATACAGAGGAGATAAAGGCTATCTGGGAGTCACGGGAGGCCCTCGTCGGGTCCGTGAAAGGGCTCCTTGATCTGATGGATCCTCGCCCTGCGGGAACCAGCTGCAGCCGAATCCCCCTAAGTGGAGGCGCATCTTGAGGATGCACCAAGTGCCCTGAAGAGGTACTCAGATGAGCATGTCATTGCCGGCATGGCCCAGACCCTAGCGATGACCAATTCAATCTACCCAAGGGCAGACATTGAAGCCATCGGGGAGGGGTTTGCCAAGGAGACGACGCCCGAGGAGGCGCAGGAGCTGATAGCCCGAGCGAGGCCGACTGCTGAGATAATCACCCGAGACCTGGGTCTGTAAGAGTAATATATCATGTAGTCGGTATGTATAAACATTGGTGGAAAACATGTGTAAATATATGCGCCGTGCCGCCAAGCCTTGAATTACTACTCAGCTGTCATTAGCTTTACTCGAATGTGTAGTCTGCGCTGAGTTAGTCTGTCGGAACTTAATAAAATCATTCGCTGTAAGAAAGTGTACTTGGGCAAATGTGACAGTCATAGTAAGGCTTCATAACTAGAGTAAGACATGCTCGTATATTAATGACAAAACACATATAATACATGCAGCCCCCGACTCACTACTCGGTTGATACAAGAAACGTAGTGAGTCAGAGAAAACTATACACATGACAAAGTATAAAGCTCAGGTATAGAAAGGATGTAGCTGTTCTATATTCCATGAGTTGCTGATGAGGACACCGTCTTCGGTCTTCGGTCGGTAGGCGCCTGGCCACGTGACCTCGGCTATAATGAACGGCCCTTCCCAAAGTGGGGTTAATTTGTGCCTGTCTTTGGTGGTTTATATTTTTCTCAAGACGAGATCCCCGACCAAAAAGGCGCGGCCACGGACATTGCGATTGTGGTAGCGACGTAGGCCTTGAAGATACCTTGCCAATTGGATTGTTGCGATGTCCCTTGCTTCTTCCAACTGATCTAACTCGACTAGTCGGGTATTGTTTGAGACATCTTCTGAGTAAGCCCGAACTTGCGGAGAGCCGAACTGTAACTCTATCGGTAGCATAGCCTCAGCACCATAGACCAGAAAGAAAGGGGATTGCCCTGTTGCCCGACTAACCGTGGTTCTAAGAGACCAGAGGACGGATGGGAGTTCTTGTACCCACCGGCCCGCGTATGGTTGCAGTCGGTCAAATATCCTGGCCTTGATGCCTTGTAAGACCATACCGTTGGCTCGTTCGACCCGCCCGTTGCTCCATGGGTGTGCCACAGATGCATAACAGATCTTGATGCCGAAATCTTCGCAGAAGTCTTGGAATACGCCGCCCGTGAACTAAGTACCGTTGTCGGTGATGATGCGGTTAGGGACCCCGAATCGGTATAGTATACTCATGATGAAGTCCTTTGCCTGTGCCGCTGTTATAGTTGCAACGGGTTTTGCCTCAATCCACTTGGTGAATTTATCCACTACGATGAATAGATGTGTGAACCCTCCTAGCGCTTTCTTGAAAGGCCCGACCATGTCGAGCCCCCATACTGTGAATGGCCAAGAAATAGGGATAGTTTGGAGTTCTTGGGCTGCGAGATTTGTTTGTCTTGCGTAGAACTGGCAACCCTCGCACTTGCGAACAATTTCTTTTGTGTCTGTTACTGCTGTGGGCCAGAAGAATCCCTGCCGATAGGCCTTTCCAACTAACGTCCTGGATGCAGCATGGTTGCCACATATGCCCAAGTGGATCGACTGCAGGATCTGCTTGCCCTCCTCGGTGGTGACGCAACGCATGAGGATACCGGATGCGCTCCTTCGGTACAGGTCTTCTCTGACTAGTAGGAAGCTTTTGCTTCGACGCTTGATCTGCTCGGCTTGACTGCGATCTTCTGGGAGTTCGTCGTCCAGGAGAAATTTGACAACAGGGGCTCGCTAGTCTTAACATATGTGCAGCACCTCGTCTGTAGCCGGGGTAGGTTCGCCTCCTGACTGCTCAAGCGCCGGTTTCTTCTTGACTGATGGCTCCATGAGTTGCTCGACAAAAATTCTAGTCGGAACCGCTTCTCGCTTGGATCCCATATTTGCCAGCTCGTCTGCCGCGTCATTGTATTGGCGCAGGACATGTGTTATTTCTAGCCCGTCGAACTTGTTTTCCAGTTTGCGGACCTCCTAACAGTATGCCGCCATGGTATCATCAAGACAAGTCCAGTCTTTCATGACTTGGTTCACCACGAGTTGAGAATCCCCACGCAGAACCAGTCAACGTATGCCGAGTGATATAGCAATCCGGAGCCCGTGGATAAGTGCCTCGTACTCGGCGACATTGTGGGAAGCCGGGAAGTGGATTTATAGGACGTACTTGAGTTTTTCGCCGGTGGGGGATGCTAATATGACTCTAGCCTTGGTGCCGCCGATCCGTAGAGAACCATCGAAGTACATTGTCCAATACTCTAGCTTCACTGTTGATGTAGGTAGTTGAACTTCTGTCCACTCGGCTATGAAGTCGGCTAGAGCTTGTGATTTAATTGTTGTCCGTGGCTAAAAGGTGATATCGAACGCCATCAGCTCGAGTGCCCATTTAGCGATTCGGCCGGTGGCCTCGCGATTATGAAGGACATCCCCGAGTGGAAACGATGTGACCACCGTGACTTGATGTGCTTGAAAATAATGCACCAGCTTCCGGACTGTGATGAGTAGGCCATATAACAGCTTCTAGACCTACGGATATCTTGCCTTCGAGTCGGCAAGCACCTCGCTGACAAAGTAAACTAGCTGTTGTATTTTCTGGATGTGACCCTGTTCGGATCGCTCGACCACCAGCACCGTGCTGACTACCTAAGTGGTTGCCGCCAGATACAGCATTAGTGGTTCTTGGGGCATAGGTGACACCAACACGGGAGGTGATGTGAGTAATTGTTTGAAGTCTTCGAAGGCTTGTTGGGCGTTCGGAGTCCATTGGAAATTGTCCACCTTTTTGAGTAGCTTGAAGAAGGGCATACCCCGTTCGCCTAGTCGAGAAATAAATCGGCTGAGTGCCGCCATGCAGCCTGTCAGCTTCTGGACGTCCTTCTAGTTAGCCGGGGGAGCCATGTTCATTATGGCGTTGACTTTCTCCGGGTTTGCCTTGATGCCACAATGTGAGATGATGAAGCCGAGTAACTTGTCGGATGGCACTCCGAAGGCGCATTTTTCCGGGTTCAACTTCATCTTGAATCGTCGAAGATTTTGGAAGGTTTCTTCCAGGTCAGCGATGAGGTCTTCTTTGGACTTGGTCTTGATCACCACGTCGTTGATGTAGGCTTCCACGTTGCGCCCGATCTGAGTGTGTAGACACCGCTGAATTGCCCGTTGATAGGTTGCTCCAGCATTTTTCAAACCGAACGGTATTGTGATGTAGCAGTACACTCCAAACGGCATGATGAAAGATGTCTTTAAGCAGTCTTCCTCCCTCAAGCTGATTTGATGGTATCCCGAGTAGCAGTCGAGAAAGCTGAGTAGGTCGCACCCGGCCGTGGAATCTACCACCTGATCTATCCTGGGAAGACCAAATGGGTCCTTGGGGCACGCCTTATTGAGATCGGTGTAGTCGACGCACATGCGCCATTTACAGTTTTACTTTCGGACCAGAACTGGGTTTGCCAGCCAGTCCGGGTGATAGACCTCCTTGATGAACCCGGCTGCGAGGAGCTTCGTGATCTCCTCCCAAAAAGCATCCTTGCGGTCTTGAGCGAAGCGCCGCAGCCGTTGCTTGACTGGCTTGGCGTCTGTCTTCACATTGAGGGCGTGCTCGATCACCTCCCTTGGTACACCCGGCATGTCGGATGGTTTCCACGCAAATATATCCTTGTTGGCTTGGAGGAAGGTGATGAGCGCGTCTTCCTATTTGGGGTCGAGTCCAGTCCCGACTAGGGCAGTCTTGGAGGGGTCGAAAGGGTCCAGGGGGATCTTCTTCGTGTCAGAGTCCACTGAAATTTCCGACTTTGCTGCCATTTTTGCCGGAAATGGATCTTCCTCGACTTCGGTTGTGATGGCTTGCTGAATGCTGTTGCGCCCGACTGCCGCCTCTTGTAATTGAGCCAATTCGCAGCTCTCTTTGTCACAGGTGAAGGCTTGCTTGACGTCGCTGCGGAGGGAGAGGACTCCTGCTGGCCTAGGCATCTTGAGCACCATATATGTATAGTGCGGTATCGCCATAAATTTGGTGAGTGCCGATCGTCCGAGTATCACGTGGTACGCGGTCTCGAAGTCAGCGACCTCGAAGCTGACGTTTTCCGTGCGGAAGTTATCCCGCGTGCCGAAGGTTACTAGCAATGTGATCTGCCCGAGTGGAGTTGATGACAGGCCGGGAATTATCCCGTGGAAGGGCGCAGTGCTCGGCCGTAATTCTGAACGAGGAATCATCATCTCGTCCAAAGTCTTGGCAAATAAGATGTTGAGCACGCTGCCTCCGTCGATGAGGGTTTTCTTCAGCCTGATATTTCTGACGACCGGGTCCAGGACGAGTGGATAGCGTCCCGGGTGTGAAACCCGATCTGGGTGATCTGCGCGGTTGAAGGTAATGGCCATCTCTGACCAGCGCAGGTACTGGGGGGTGTCCGTTGTAGAGACTGTGTTGATATCGCGCGCTGATAGCTTCTGTTTGTGCTTGGACTCGTAGGCAGATGGCCCTCCGAAGATATGGTTGAGCTCAGCTTGAGGATCTTCAAAATCATCGGCTGAACCCTGGTCTGGCTTGTCTTTGTCCTTGTTGGTGCCAGATGATGAAGCCTGCTCGAAGGCAAACTTCTTAAGCATGTAGCAGTCTTTGGCCGCGTGCTTGCCCTTGGGGTGAAAGGGTCATGGCCCGCTCATGACTTTTTGGTAGTCGTTATTCCGCTGGGGCCGTGACCGAGTGCGCTCCATGTTGACCACCTCATTGTCCGACTTCCGCTTGCGGCTGCCAGACTTGTTTTGAGACGGCTCGTTATCGGTTTTCACCTTCTGGTCTTTCTGTCAGGGCTCCTTCTTCTCGTCGAGGGCCTCTGCAACCACTTCAACCGAGTCGGCGTATTTGTTGGCCATGTCGAAAAGAGCCCGGACAGAGGGTGGTGGCTTTCGAGTGAATTTTGCGATGAATAGGGCGTCCTTTACTCCCTTGCGGAAGGCTGTGATGACGGCCTCGTCTCGGATCATTGGGATCTTGTTGCGCTTCTCGGAAAATCTCTTGATAAAATCTCGTAGAGACTCGTTCTTCTTCTGGTGTAGTTGATACAGATCATGTTCAGAAGATGCCTCTCATAGGTTCCCTGAAAATTAGCAATGAACCGTTCTCTGAGTTCTAACTAGGAACCGATCAACCGCCTCGGGAGCCCTGTCAGCCATGTCCTCGCCGAGTCAGCTAGCGCGACTAGGAGGTAGTTAGCCATGGCTTTGCTGTCGCCCCCATCAGCTCAAACTGCTAGGGTATATACGGTGAGCCAGGACTCGGGATTTGTTTTGCCGTCATACTTTTCGATCCCTATGGGCTTGAAGCCAGTCGGCCTATCGACGTCCTGGAGCTCCCGTGTGATAGCAGGAATGTCTTCATCTTCATGAGGGCTCAGGCTTCGACCGCGGCGGATAAACCGCTCGTGATGGAGTCCGAAGCGCTCGTTTTCGTCCTCCAGTCGGCGGCGCTCGTCCTCTTCTCATTCGTGGCGCCGGGCGTTGATGGTATGGTGGAGGTCATGTTGTAGGCGTACTCTGAGGTCTTGGTTGGGCTGGCGGTCATACTGGTGACGCTGCCGGTTGTCATGGCCGAGTGACGTTTGCCTGGACTCCTCGTGTGGCCAACTTGAGCTGGCCGCCCAACGCCGTGCTGACGTGGATGAGCCCACTGCTGGAGATCCTGACCGGTTAGTCGGTACCACGGTGTCGTCCGACTGCTGTTGTTGTTGCTGGCAAGCTGCAGCCGTGATCATCGCCTTGATCTTGGCGATAGTTGGGGTGGCCTGGTGATCAGGCCCAAGCTGGAGCGTGTCCAGTAAGGTTGCGGTGGCCACAACATTCTATTGTGGCGTGATGAAGACGTCGTGATCGCCGACTTTGATCTGCAGAATCTACTACTAAGCCGCTCGCCCAGCCTTGAGTAGCCCGTCATTGCGAGCCTCGCGGTCAGCCTCCTCCTATTGTTGCAGTCGGCGCGCCTCCTCCTATTGCTCCTCTTGTAGTCGGCGCACCTCGGATGGTGGTGTTGAAGCCATAAAGATCTCGCGGGACAGAAGGAGACTTGCCAGACTAGAGTCCGAGCTAGTGCTCGAACCGTTATCCGACTTGGAATCGGAGTCCAAGTAGTTTATCGGAGTAAGAACAACTCCGACCTCTCTAGATCCAATCTGAAACGGCGCTTGGCCGTGTCCAAACTGAATCGCAAGAGATCGGGTCTGTTGCGCGGGATGTAGATCCGTAGCATCGCCGAATCTGTGTGGGAGATTGACGATCTCTCTCCTTCCTGGCCCAACCCGAGCTGGCTCAAGGCCTAGCTCAAGTCGGACGCCGAAGGAGAGAGTTGTTCCAATTCTCAGCGAAGTAAAGGACTGCCGCACTAGATCGTTGAAGGAGATCGCGGCGTCCTGTGGGCCGACTAGCGCAACGTCGGCTGGTTCCTCGGCCAGCTAGATTGGATCTACTTCGGCCAAGGTGAGGTTGCCGATCTGGTTGGCAACAAAGTCGAGGCTTCCGAAGGAAATTGTGTCTCCAGGAGAGAACTTGTCGCCGTCGCTGCTTGTTGGATCCATCGAGCTTGTAGATGTGAAACTCACCGGGGCCCCTACCTAGCGCGCCAACTGTCGATGTTTTACACCGGCAATAGAACTATAGGGCTACTCAGCAAGGGGAAACTCGGTGGATTGCAGAGGAACGCAAAGAAGATTTTATACTGGTTCAGGCCCTCGATGTGAGGTAATACCCTACGTCCAGTTGTGGTGTTATTCCTCTGATGGGTTGTGTTGATCGATGATCTTCCCGTGCCCTCATGGGGCGCCCTGCCTCCCTTTATATACTAGGGGACATGGTACATGATAAGGATCCCAGCCGGATACGGTCAAGGGATTTCCTTTAGAGATAGAAACTTATCCGACTAAGACTCTGTTTTCCTTATCGTACAAGGCAAAGTCTACCGGATGCTATCTTATCTCTGACTACCTAATTCAGCCCATCCTCTATCCGAGTGGCCCATATGTAGGTGGTGAGGTACCCAGGGCCCATGGCCTCCACAACTATATTGTTTTTGCAATAGTTTTAAATGCAAATGTTTTAAATGTTGTTTATACAAATAAGACATACTATGCCTTTCCTTTGGAATGCCTTTGCATTATTTTGCATTCCCTGTGTGGCTTGTTGAGTACGGTGGGTGGTACTCGGTCTTGCAATATTACCATCATCAGAGTGAATATTTGCATAGAAGGAGAAGATTTTGGTGTTTAGCTTATATCCCAGTTGAGCTGCCTATGGGCTTGATGCTGAAGCTTCGCTAGGTTGCCATTTCGCTGTTGTTTTCTTTTGTGTGAGTACTAAGTGCCTCTTTTGTATATATTTATCGTTTATTATTTTGGTTATGTTTATCAAATTATCAGTTTGTATACCTTGGCTAATTCCTGGACGAGGATTTAATGCACAAATTAGCTTTGGAAATTTGATGAATTTTCAGGTGTGACATCGACTCTCTTTAAGCTCAGCTCTTCAGCAGTGGGGCTGGCCGCCCGCTTCCTCAGCCTCCTGAGAGGTGGACGAGGTGGGTCAAACACGAGCTTGGCGTGGTCCTATAAACAAGCAACATGGTCAAGCATCCTACTCGAGATACAAATGTAATCCTTAGCCTTGGCGTCGGCTAGTACACAACTGGAGAAAAACTAGTGCACCCAGTTGTGCCACTCCCTGGTTATGATGGCCTCACTGGACTCCTGAGTAGAGCCCTTCGGCCCAATATACTCGAACCCAAGGTGCACTCGGTCCTTGAGAGGCTGGAGTCACAGACAGCAAAATTCTAGGTGACCCATAGCCCATTCAGCCCCTCTTTCTTCAATTGGCTAAGGAGCTTCAACAATGATCGCACCTACTCCATCCCCTCGTTAGAAGGGAGAGCGGACCAATTGTCAAGCACCTTAAGGGCATGGCCGACAAAGGAAGGAATAGAAGGGGCAGGATTGGAGCAGTAGAACCACTCCTGGTGCCACCCCGTGAGAGAGGATTTGAGGGGAAGGGAGAGATAAGTCTCCTTCAACTCACTTTAGAGCTGAAATCCGGCACCCCCGACTACCTTGGGCCTATGTTTATTTGGCTAGGGTTTGAGGTGGTAGAAATAGCGAAAGAGATCGAAGTGGGGAGGAACACCGAGGTAAGCCTCGCAAAGGTTAACAAAGATGGAAATCTGGAGAATGGAGTTAGGATTAAGATGGACTAGCTCAATTTGGTAATAATTGAGTAGCCCATGGAAGAAGTCTGAGCAAGGAAGAGTGAAACCCCGGCGGAAAAAAGATTCAAAAACAACAATTTCGTGAATCTCTAGGGTGGGGAAAAGATCACCAGCAGCGGCACGCCACCCAATGATCTCCTTGGCTGGCAGCACTTCCTCCTTCACGAGCTCCTACATCCTGTATCCGGAAGTGGTTGAGGTTTGCCATTCCCCGGACTGTGGCGGTGCAAATTCAGAGGATGAGGTAGACATGGCTAGATTCAGGGTGTGAGGAACAGATTGGGGGAAGCCTGAGGGCTGCTGAGGACAAAGAACAGTGGGAACGAGTGGATCTGATCTGGATCTGCTTTCTCTAGCGCGAAAACCCTAAGAGCTCAATGATGGAAATGCACGTGAGTTTCGGAGAAGACAAAGAGGAGTGGGAGCTAGAAAGCTGAAGGGGCGCACAAATGAGGAAGAAGAGGAATCTTTTCTCTCTCTTCAATATATAAAGGGCCACTCTTGGTGTGTGAGTTTGGGCTTGCGCATTAGTTAGTGGGCCGAAAAAAGGATTCTTAAATAACATGCCCTATTGGGTTGCCCGCTGGTCATGTTAAAATTGCGATGCAGGTGTTATTTTATAATATTCCTATTAAATAATCAGATACGCTTTATAATAAGTCGATAACCGGGTGTATTACATTTGAGTATCTTGATTATTTTAAGGTATTTTGGATATGTCCTATAAGGATCGACAGCTGGTCTCCAATGCACTCAGGATGTAGATGTCTCTCAAGTACATCTCATCACGCATTTGGCCTGAGTCCATAGTGATTAAAGGCTTATAAATTAAACCAAATTGCCATGAGCAAAATTCATGTCATATTTGACTGAAGAGTTATTTTTCTGAGTAATTAACACTCGGGAAAAAAACTTAAAGGTTAATGTTTCTGACTTAACGTTTAGTTCCTTCACAACTAAGCTTAGAGTCGGGGGTTATATCTAATATGTCCATCTATTCGGTGCACACTATTTCATATTATTATGAAGCCCTTCATAGCCTCATTGCCATCTAAAGCGGACTTGGGAAGAAAGGTACTTAGGAGAACAAGCACTCGGAAAGATAGCACTCAGAAATTTCTTCACCGTGGAGGAAGAGCACTCGGTGGCAAGCTGTGACTCGACTATGAAGGTGTTAGGGGATACCGTGAAGGACATGGGTCCCGGGTATCCTAACAGGAGGCAAATACGGCCATCCGAATAGAGGTGGACCGGCCCATATAATTATGAATGGAGTAGGACTTGGCTTCATGTAACCTTGTCCGACAAAAAAAGAGATAAAGTCATAGCCAAGTATTATATATAACCCTAGGTTGCATCCAACTGGGTTTCCTACCTTGTAACCCTTACCTCTCGTCATATATAAGGAGATAGGGATCCCCCTAGGGATAACTCAACCACAATGACAACAAACACACCTGCAAAAGCAATACAACACAACAGGGGTAGAGTATTACCTCACATTAAGAGCCTGAACCTATATAAATCATCTAATCTTTCAAATCTATGTAGTTTTAGGTCCGACGTATAGCCCCATATTTATTATTGCCGATATAAAAATATCGACAATTATAAGGTCGACCCTTGGGTTTCCTGCAGGATGCAGGAGGTACATGTGAAGTCGGAAGGTCATATGCCTTTTAATTCTTTTGTTTCTTCCGGTATGCAATCTTGTAAATATATGTCTTCTTACTGACAAAATTATAAAGGAAGAGGCTTCCCCTGCCCTTTTTCGTTAAGAAAAATACAAACAGTTGAGCCAGCCTCGGAATGGATTCAAAAGGCCATTTGGTAATTTACAGGTTGGAAACAAATGTTGCGTGGCGCAAGCTGAACATGTTAAATTCTTCTATCTTCCTCTGTTAACATCTCTGGCTTCTTACTAATAAAATTATTACAGAAGGGGCTCCCTGATTTTCAATAAGAAAAAAAGTACAAACAGTCGGACCCGTTGGGAATGGATTCAAGAGATCAATTGATTATTTACTACTAGAAAACTAAACTTACGTTGAAAAAGCTACTCTCCGTACGTTAAAAAGATGTATCGTGAAGTGAAAGAATGTAGACATACATAAACAGTAGGTTTGGCGAAAATGGGTAAAACAAGACGGAGACCACTCAATAGTCCTTCCATCTTCTGTCGAACTGGTTGTAAAGATGGCAAGTCTAGAAAATTGTGTCGTTTCATCCCAAATATTTATGCCAGAATGTTTCATCAGACACAGGAGTATATTGACGGAAATTCTTGTTAGCACGTGCGTGTCAGCAAACGTTTGGTCGTGTCGGGGCGCGACGGAGTCACGAGAGCGCCGCGTGGTATTTTGTCCAGGTTCGGTTCAGTCACGAGGTCTGAGAAGATGTTTCCGGATCCACTTTTTTTTTTTACCCGTGCGTTTCTGTTTAGACACGTGTTGGTTTCTACCAAAAAGGAGGCATGTTCGGTGGCGGGGGTTTTAAATAGTAACTATCCATTTTTGCATTCGTTTCTCTCTCGCCTTTCCCCATTTCGTCTTCTCCTCCTCCAGCGGTTTTTCTCGCCAGCGACGGATATTTGTTTAGGGTTCAAACGCTTCTTCATTCGTTGGTTTCGGCTTAGGGGGCATCACCGGTGCCGGCGCTATTCGCATTTAATCGGTGAGTTTTTTTCCGTCGATCTTGTCGCCTATTTGCTCATTATTTTGTGGTTGCCCTAGGTATGTCATTGGTGAGGGATTTTTCTTCTGATTAATGAGCATGAAATGCTAGTAGAGGGTGTGGCCCAAATCGGTGATTTTTTTTCTCTCGATTTCATCGAGTTTTTGCTCTGGATTCCCATTTGTTTTTTCGTCATTGTTTGTGTTGTTTTTGCCGTGGCCATAGGTATATCGCTGGCGAGAGATTTTTCTACTGATTAATGAGCATCAAATGCTACTATTAGATGGGGGCTCGAATCGTTGAGTTTTTTCCTTCGATTTCATCGAGTTTTTGCTCCAGATTCCTATTGTTTTTTCGTCATGCGGAGAGGGATGCATTGGCGATTTTGGTCAGCAATTTTGACCTTTTTTTTTGTCTATCATTGTGCTTTCTTTTTTTTTTACTTTTTTGGGCACTGAATCTATTTGTTTGACAATAGATTGTATGATTTTTGGGGGGGATTGGGTCGGGAGGGGGAGAGTTTGTTGGTGATGAACATTTTTTGTTCTGTTTTTTCCTTTCTTCATGTCAATATTTTTTTAGTAATTGGAACATATTAGGTGATAATTTTTGATATAGTTGACACTGTATATGATTTAAATAGTTTAAGAAATTTTTCTAGCAATTTTGCCTCATATGGTTAGGCAAAATAATAGGTACAGTTAGCGCCTTTGGTTAAAAAAAAGGTAGAATTAGCATGCTTGATTGTTTTCAATTTCTTTTGGTGTACAGCATTGGTGTTGTAGTGCTTTAGCTGAAACCAACTGAGGGTGGTTGCAAACCAACTAACATGTTATCATGTAAAGACATGACAATGATCAATACCCACTTTGAAAATTTGATGATTTGCTTCAGGAGCATAAAAGTGTACCTTTCCTTTAGTGCTTTTGAGTGGCAAACATAGCTAAGGAACTAGAAATTTAGCATTGATACAGAAGTATATATTCTGGCATGTTCTGATCACTAAATTCAGAATTACATAACCTAATACTATATACCATCATTGAGCAGGTACTAATGATGTTATCTAGTTTATTTAAGAAATAAATGAATATTTTCAATGTCACTTGTGCTGCATCGCTGGTCTGATAGCTAGCTATAAAAAGCATGCATGTTCACTGTTTAGGTAGCTAGCTAAATTAATAGATCTGTGAGAAATTTTTTGTTCTCACCCCAGTTAGCTAGCTAATGATGGTAGCTAACTACTCAGCTCCCCAAGCCATTAGATTAAATTTAAATTTTGTAGTTTTGTTAGTTTTTCCAGCTATATAACTCCATATAGTATTGTTAGCTTGAACTTTTTTAGGTAATTCTTACCTAAGTAGACCAGGATGGTTCTGGCCTACTCAGGTAAGAATTATCTAGAAAAATTGAGGCTAATGATACCTGGATATACAGGTAACTAATTAGATTTGTTACAATCTAGGAAGGAGCTTAGTTTTCTTAACAAAATTTCATTTCACCGTATGCAAATTTTGTTAGTTACTGAGCTTGATTAGTTAGTGAGCTCTCTATTGAATTACTGCATGTTCTATTTTTAATTGATTGTATCAACCCCTTGCCAGGAAAGCGATAGCCTAAAATTATGCTATCTGCAAGTATTAGGTCTTTAACTAGGAATACGGTGAATAGGGGAATAGTGGTATGAAATTATTTACCATGGTTTAGTTCTGTAATTTTGTTATGGAATTGTGTCTGATATGCTATCTACAAGCATTTGATATTCTGCTTCGAAATATTTTAGAGTTCGCTCAATCTGAACTAGCTTTAATTTAGGTACTGTCTCTCAATTAGAAGGTATTATCTGACCTTTTTTTTTAGAGAATCTGCATGTTTGATACATTTATGTCATTAGCTATATTAGCTATTTTTTGTATTTGGATAACTTGTCCATTTCTTAGCTATTTTTTTTTTTGCTATTGAATTGGTTTTTGAAACATGTGAATTTGTTTTCTCCTTTTATGGTGTGCAGGAAAATGTCATCAAGTTTGAGTGATAAGAAAAAGGTAGATGAAGTCATTGGAGAGCCCGTCATTGGAAGGTTCAATGCAACTAATGTGGGACCTTCATGCAATGTATATTCAAAGGTATATAATCCTAATATATATGTTATATCTTTCAGATTGCCATCAGTAAGTAATTGAACAAACAGTGTTTCTGATTCTCACTGTCATGCAAGCCTAATTTGTTTAGATATATATATATATATATATATATATATATATATATATATATATATATATATATATATATATATATATATATGCAAGGCACTTATTAACTTTTTAAGTTATGAACATACATATAGATTTGCAAGATTCTAGGCTCACCTGATGCACTTTACTATAGGTAATAGTTCCTCCATGTCAAATCAAATTAATCTTGGTTTAGGCATAACCATTAAGTATTTTTGTATTTTTTGCAGCATTATACTCATAAAATTGAAAGTTTAATTTTATGGGTATAATGTTTGTAGACTTCAGTTAAAAGTCTCACGTTATATTTAGACATTACACACAGCCCACCTGATGAACTTTACTATAGTTAACTCTTAATATGTGACAGTACAGGAAATATAATATGAATATTTTTTGATTATGTGAGTTGAAAGTTTTAAAACATGGACTGAAATATAATTTTTAACATACGTATGATCTTTTCTCACTGAGCTGATTCTCATGTAGATTTCAGTTTGAAAGTCTCATGTAATGGATTGAAAGATTTTTAAATATGTGGATTGAAAGTTTTAAAATATGGACTGAAAGTTTTAACTTCAGTAGTTGAAATCTTCAATATAGCTTTCCCTGTAAGCAACTAGTACTCATTTTTTTTGTCACAATCGTCTCATATGTTCGCTATGCCGTCTCTATTGCTATGTTAGCTAGCTTGCTTAAACTCAAAAATTCATGTTCCAACTTATATTTTCCATTTTTTGTCAAATTACTTCTTTGAATTTTTTTTATTTTCTTCATTGTAATGTTATTGTATTTTCTGAAAAAAGTTCATCGTGCCTTTTTTTGTAGCATGGAATTTAGGGAATAACCACAAAGCTTTCATTGCAAAAGTTCAACGAATTTTTAAGTACTCTTACTCCAAATCAAGCAAAAATTGTTAGAGATAATGGGTTTGGCAGTTTATTAGAGTTGGGATGTTCACAAGCACCAAGGGCAGTTGCAAGTTTACTCAAGCAAAGAGTTAGTTGTGATCCTTTATTTTTTAAAAAAATTTAATTCTTCTTTTTTTTCAACACTTGTGTTCTATAATTCAATTTTTATTTCAATTCACGTCAACAAATTTCATCCAAAACCAGCTCAGATAGTAGCATCTTCATCTTGAAACTAATTCAAAGCTATGATGGGAAAAATCAACTACTTTTCAAACCAGTGAGTTCATACTCCTTATAACCATGTGTTTCTTAATAAGTTTTTTTAAAATGTGAACTTTTTATATTAATTTTCCTTTTTTTAAACATGTTCAGTGTTCATACAATTTTTTTTTACTTTCTCATCTCATATATATGCTAAACAGGAAGATGCCAAACCACTTCATGAAAATCTAACATACTACATGATTGCCAACAACTTTAATGAGAAGCAGAATCCTGAGATCAAACACATCATATAGAAATATGTGAGTAGTATTTTTGACACAAGTTCTACATAACATGTTCTTTTAATATCTTTTTTTCTTTTCTACTATTATTCTTGCAGCAATCAACAATTTTATGATTTCAGAAGAAACGGATCTCAATTTTTCTTTTTTCAATTCTTCTATGAATGTCTTTTGGGATTTTTCCTTTTTTAAAAAAATTATAGCATAGATGATTATCACTTAAGTATTTAATATTTTCCCTTTTTTCCTTTTGGAGAGAAAGTCAAAACTGTATTATTATTTTATGAGAGAGATCAATTAGTCACATCTAATTTCCAAAGACATCCCATTAGTTCCATTTTTATTACTATATTTGTGTACTATCTATATCCATATAATTCTATTTCATTTTTAGATTTTCCGGAATCATTTTAAGCTTTAGATGAATATCAATTCACAAATGAGGACATCTACAATAAAAAGTAGTAAGTTATGTTGTAATACACCTTCATATTTCAATACAACAAAAAACATCAAGTGTCAAAATATACTTACAATTTTAAATATTTCAACTAAAAGTTTCCTGATCAACACGAAATCTTTTTTAAGACAACTACAAATTGTTCATGTCAACACTTTTAAAAGTTTACATGGTCAGCACTTCTATATATTTTGGGATTTTTGTTAATAGTTTTTACATCATCATCTGAAAGTTTAGTAGGTTGTCAATTTAAAAGTTATATATATATTCAATCAAAGATTTATAAGGTCAAGCCTGAAACTTTTGTGGTTACAATTTAATTTTTTAAGACTAGGAGTTGAAACTTTACAATGGATGAGTTCAAAAGTTTTCAGCTCAGCTTGAAAGATTTTTATATGAACTTCAAACTTTTCAGGCCAACACTTAAAAGTTTAAAAAGTGACAAATTATTTTACAAGAGAAAATACTTTCAACCTATGTCATCTAATTGAATTCTTCCTACATAACTAAGTACTTCAAATTTACAGTATCTTTTAACTCCAGTTTTATATTTATTGTTTATTTGGGGGAGTGAAATATGAAGTGTACTAGCAGAACAATCCACCAACTTAATTCAGAATGGATAACATTATATTTTTCAGAATTTGATGGTAGTAACTATTCAAAGATTTGTGACTGCCCCAATTGGACTTGTTAATGCTTTAGAAGTTTAGATAACAAATTTTTTGTTCCTTTTTTCTAGGCTAAGGACTGTATGAATACAATTGAACAAGAAAATTCTTGCATCACTCTTATCAGAATTTCTTCAATTTGATTATTAGGCACTACTGTTTTTTTCTTAAATGTTATCCTGTTTGTTGCAATCTTCCATGCTAACTTTTTTTTTCATTGCAGAATAGTCAGATATATAGTTTATGAAAGAAAAATGTTATCAAGTTCTAAGAGAACATCATGGCCATGTCTACATACCTCATGGCTAACAAAAAAAATTTGTATTTTTCAGGTAATTCTTATATTTGTCAAAAATATGAAATTTTATGAGTCATCGACACCAACCATCGTTGTGAACTCATCATTTTCACAGGAGTACCAATGACACTAGTTAGTCTATGGTGACACTTCTATCGGCAAATCCATTAATACTTCAGTACTGAAAATCACCAAACATTTCTGAGTTGTAAGTTTTCACCAACTTCTGCAATTTTTTTTCTAACTCAAAGCTATGATGTGTAATTGCCAATTTGGAGGCTATTGTGTATGATCTTTCTTCCTAGTATTCACTTCTTTATCTCTGAATATTTTTTCTCTACAATCTCATGTGCAACATTTAAATATGAGTCAGATTTAAATTTACTTTTATTTTAAATATACATCGAATCTCAGTTGAAAGTTTTTATATTTGACAGTTGAAACTTTGTTTCTGTTAACTCCCCTCCTATTTATTATCCTCATTTACCCCCTCCCAGAAAGAAAAAGGAAAAAAGTGTTTGCTTCTCCCGCATGAAAACACGTTTTCGCGTGAAAAATGTGTTTGCGAAAAACGCATTTTCCGCCTGCGCGAAGCGCGCCCGTCTCCCGCGCAAAGCGAGTGTGACCTAACTAACTAACGCTCAGTTGCAAGCTAGCCGCACCCGTATATTGAATGTTTTATTTTTGTTAGGGTGTTCACTCTGCATTTTACTACATGATAAAAATAACATGTCAACTTTTCCAGAAGTACTTCTTTCGGGGGTGTCTGACGAGAGTAAACATTGGACGTCAAGCAATCAGTCATGTGTGGAACTAAACAACAAAAATAAATGTAATGTCCTAGATATCCATATACCTGGAGTGCTACACTAGAACATGCTCAAATCCACTGGTTCCCAAAAATTAGAAATTTCAGTAGAGTCTTCACTGTAAATATGGACATCCACGACGAGCAAACATAAGACAAATTAGTGAAATTAACATCCATATGTTCCAAACCACCACCAAGGCCAAAAGACCACACATTTGATGACCACAGCATTAAACGACTATTTACAAGTTCAATCCATGACTGATGCTAAGCAAGATTACGAAACTAAATCTATAGTTTAAAAATGTGCAATAAAAGGTGAAATAGAGGTTGCTACTCCCATTCCATGCATGCCTATGTCATCTTGTACCTAAAACCAAATAAAACAAAAGAGTGAGTAAAGATTACTCAACAAGTACATTATGAAACTAGAAAGCATACATATCTCATTTACAATAAGAAACCATATGAAACATTTTTCTTTTGTTATTGGAATACGTGGAGACAAGAAATAGTTGTTCCCTTGCCGGACAGACGTAGACATCCTTTAGCATTACCGGTCAGCTAAGTAAGCGGGGCCAGCGCTTACTACTAGAATCATGAATAAATAACCAAATAAAACACTTCATGCCTATGCATGGTACTTGAATGAAACCGGAATAGAGAATCATGAATACATTGGAGCATGATTTATAGCATAAAACAAGAATTGAGAAATTATCAAATCACATCAATGAAAATAATATACTAGAAGTAAAGTAAATAGAATTAATCAACCCATTGGTTACATCACACAAGTTCATCGTGCACTTGCCTTAGCTCTGGCAACAACCCGGCTCAACACCTCCCACGTTAGAACCTTCTACACCTATGGAGCAAAACTACATGTAAACCTCTATACGTGACTAACTATCAATACTTAGAACATTTACAAACATCAAAATATAAAGTTTCTATTTTCCCATCGACTCGTATTAAACTACCTATACCAGTCTCTTCACTATTTCTTGCATAACTCACAAAGCACCTAACGAAAAGAAATAAATAGTAATACTTCGAACATCTAAAGAAAATTATCTACAACTTTCATTTGAGCAGAAAACCATATTATGCCTCTATTAGGCCCAGATTAAAGAAAACGAATTGTTGTCCCGAATTTAGACCCTGTTAGCAGTACTGTTCTTAGTGTTTCACCTAAACCGTTTATCGGAATCGAACGAAACCAGCGGCGTTAGAAAGATAAAGACAAGGCCTAAAACTTTTATATAGACCACATAACCCAAATACCTACAGATTAGAACCAGATTTGAAATAACGGTCTCAAGCTACGTCCCAGAAATTAATTTTTTCGCAACTGGCAATTCAATTAATTCCTACTTGAAATTTGAACTTACATGAAAATTGAACTTCTAGGGACTAAGATTAGTTACCTCTTGCAGAGAACTGAAATTTGAGACAAATCCCACGAATTCGAGAAATCACCAAAATCCTCCAATTTCCCCTTTTTCTCCTCTTCCCTCTTTCTTCTCTTCCTGCTGTTCTCTGGTTGATGGGTGCTGCTGCCACCCACAGCAGCAGCAGGTCAGCACGCACGGCAGCAGCAGTAGGAGGTCAGCCCGCATGGCAGTAGCAGCGGCAGCAGAGACGGAAACCTCGACGGCGCAGGAGCAAAGGCAGCAAGGGCTGGCAGCTATCGATCTCTCCTCTCCCGTGTTTTTTTTCTTTTCTGTTGCTTAAATAGGGAAGCCCTAATGAAAATCAAATGGTCCAGATTGATCCAATCGGTGCGACTTCATCCAAACGCCAATCACCACAAACTAATAGTCTATTTTGCCCTACTCAACGAGCTCTACACATCTATGGTCTCTGATGGTCTATTCGAGCCTTGGTTTAAAAGTTGAATTTTCATGCCTTCCTTCTAACTATTTCCCGAAATACACTTATTTAAAACTCAGGGTATTACATTCCGCCCCACCCCCCCTTAATCGAATTCGCCCTCGAGTTCGTCCAATTACGCCCAGGACAACTAGAGAAAGGGAAACAAAATGTAAGACTAATATAACACTCACCAGGCGTGAACATCTCCGGATATTTCTCCCGTATCTATGACTCAGGTTCCTAGTTTGCCTCTCGCTCAGTCTGATTCGTCTAGAGAACCTTGACATACTTAATAGTTCTATGCCTCAACACCCTCTTAGATTTCTCCAAAATCCTCACCGGACGTGACTCGAACGTCAAATCATGCTCAATAATCACCGGTTCCAAGGTAATATGATGTTCAGGGTCTCTCAAATACTTCCGTAGCATAGAAACATGGAACATATCATGTACACCTTTCAAGGATTCTGATACCTCAAGACGATATGCTAGGGTTCCAACTCTTGCCACTATCAAGAGCGGACCAATATACCTAGGGCTAAGTTTGCCTTTCGTCCCAAATCTCACAACACCTTTGGTAGGAGATACCTTTAGAAGTACCTGATCGCCAGCCTGAAACTCCAACTCGAGTCTCCTGACATCAGCATAGCTCTTCTACCTGCTTTGTGCCGCAAGCATGTGTTGCCGTATCTCTGCTATCCGTTGTGTAGTTTGTTGAACCCAATCTGGTCCCAAAACAGCTCTCTTCCCTATGAAATATCAACATAATGGGGATCGACACTTTCTGTCATAAAGCGCCTCATGTGGTGCCATACGAATACTAGCATGGTAACTGTTGTTGTATGCAAATTCCACAAGCGGCAGATGATCTTCCCAACTACCTTTCCATGAAAGAATGCATGATCTCAACATATCCTCTAGTGTCTGAATAGTTTGCTCGACCATCTGTCTGAGGGTGAAAAGCAGTACTGAATTTCAATTGAGTATCAAATGCCTCATGTACAGATTCCCAGAACTTAGAAACTAATTCAGCATCCCTATCAGAAATAATCGAGCGAGGCACACCATGTAACCTCACTATCTCACATGTAAAAATCGGTGCCAAGTCACTTGCGGAGTACGTGGTGCGAATAGGAATGAAGTGTGCCACCTTACTTAGACGATCTATCACAACCCAAATAGCATCCTTTCCTCGTGGAGTACGAGGCAATCCAACCACGAAATCCGTAGCAATGTCATCCCAAGGCCACATTGGAATTTCTAATGATTGTAACTTCCCGACAAGACTTTTATGCTCAGCCTTCACTCGCTGACATACTCCACATGATGCCACATATTTTGCCACATCCACTTTCATCCTCTTCCACCAATAAATCTGTTTCAAGTCATGATACATCTTGTTCTCACCAGGATGCACAGTATAAGGAGTTCAATGTGCTTCTCGCATAATCTCTTCTTTGACTTTAGCTTTCTGTGGTACACATAAATGCCCACGGAATCGCACAGCTCCCGAGGCATCCAAAGTAAAATCCCCAGTCTTCCCTTCCTTCACACGCCTCTTAACCTGTTGTAGCAATCGATCATGTTGTTGGGCCTCTAGAACTCGTTGGGGTATGGCGGACTCAAGAATAACACGTGACTTGGCACTCGCCACTCCGGCATAACAATAGGAGATATTCATCTACTCGAAATTGGCTATCAAACAACTTAGAGTTGGGGGAACGGCCTTATGGCTTAAAGCATCCGCAACCATGTTCGCCTTACCTGCTGTGTATTGATATTGAGATCATAGCCTTTAATCAACTCCAGCCACCTCCTCTGCCTCAAGTTCAAATCCTTCTGAGTAAAAATATATTTGAGACTCTTTCAGTGAAAATGTCACAAGACTCTCCATACAAGTAGTGCCTCCAAATCTTGAGAGCAAAAACCACTGCTGCTAGCTTAAGATCATGAGTAGGGTAATTTTTCTCATGGTTCTTTAACTGCCTCAATGCATACGCTATAACGTTACCCTCTTGCATAAGAACACAACCAAGACCTATCTATGAAGCATCGGAATAAACGATGAAACGTTTGCCAGGTTCGGGTAAAGTGAGCACGGGAGTAGTCACCAGCCTCTCCTTCAACTGCTGAAAACTACGCTTACAGTCATCTGTCCATATGAACTGCACATCTTTGTATGTGAGCATCGTCATTGGCTTAGCAATAATCGAGAAATCCTTCATGAAGTGCCGATAGTATCCTGCCATGCCCAAGGAACTCCTCACCTCCTTAACATTTGTTGGCCTATTCCATCCTACCACAGTTGAAACTTTGCTAGGATCAACTGAGATACCCTGCTGATTAATGACATGCCCAAGGAAAGCCACCTCAGAAAGCCAGAACTCACACTTTTTCAATTTAGCGTAAAACTTGCTCTCCTGTAGAGTCTCTAGTACCATTCTCAAATGGCGCTAGTGCTCGTCCGCATTTTTGGAGTAAATCAGAATATCATTAATGAATACCACCACAAACTTGTCTTGAAAAGGATGTAACATACTGTTCATGGTCTCCATAAAATAGGCTGGTGCATTAGTTAGTCTAAAAGACATCACCATATACTCGTAATGCCCATACCTCCTGGAAAATGTTGTCATCTCAATATCCCCTTCCCACATCCGAATTTGGTTATAACCAGGTTGCAAATCAATTTTTGATAACACCCTTTCAACTAATCAAACAAATCCTCAATACGTGGCAATGGATATTTGTTCTTAATTATGACAACATTTAAACCCCGATAATCCACGCACATATGCCAACTGCCATCCTTCTTCTCTGTAAAAATGACAAGAGCACCCCATGGCGACACACTTCGTCGGATCAACTTCTTGGACATCAAATCATCTAGCTATTTCTTTAGCTCTTCCTAGAAAGGGCAAGCTAGTCGGTATGGTTCCTTGGAGATAGGTCAGGTACCAGGAACAAGATCAATACGAGACTCCATATCTCGCTCAGGTGGCATCCCTGGCAACTCTGTAGGAGAAACATATGGATAATCCCGTACTACAGGGATCTCCTCAAGTAATAAGGACTTGGATGTCTTCTCAACTAAGGCCCAAAGTAATCTAGTCTTTATAAAACGTTGGCCAGGAAATAGTCTTGACATCATGAATAGAGAATGAGGAGGTGCGCTTCCTTGAAAAACTATCTCCTCACCCGACGAAGTTTCCAAGGTAAGAGTTTTTCAGAAACAAAATATTACAACACGGTATCGGTTTAACCAATCCAAGCCCAAGATCACATCAAAGAGTGGAAATGGAATCACCATTAGATTTGCCACAAATTCCTCTCCATCAATAGAGATTACACAACCCAGACATACCATGGAACTAGAGATCAAACCCCCTGGAGAGCTGACTTGGACAGATTGAGAGACCTCTTGACTAAACAACTTTGCTCGCTTCACAAACTCGAGTGAAACAAAGGAAAAGGTAGCACCAGAATCAAACAGAACAAGAGCATCATGCGAATCAACTAAAAGTATACTTGTAACCACATCTGGACGACCAAGGGATGAAGTTGCAGGCATGTTGTAGACTCCAGCCATAGATGAGGTAGAAGAACCAGGTGCCTGCAGGTGAGGTCTAGTAGAAGCGGAAGAATGCACAATAGGCGGTGCAGGCAACTGAGGTGGAACAGGTGGAGCAGGAAGTTGAGGCATGGTCCAGTACAATCCTGGTAGTGGTGGTGGTGGATAATGATATGTGAACTGCTGGTAGGGAACTGGAGGAGTTGTCATCATCTGAACTGTACCCCAGTGGACACTAGGGGTTGAACCTAGACCTCGTGGAGAACTGGCTACCGAAGGGCTTGCTGAATGAGAACTAGGCTTCTGCCACTTGATGATAGAATTTGGGTTCCGCTT
The DNA here is from genome assembly GCA_003991445.1 of Oryza meyeriana var. granulata. NCBI lineage: Eukaryota > Viridiplantae > Streptophyta > Magnoliopsida > Poales > Poaceae > Oryza > Oryza meyeriana. Next base: position 53,988 of record RYFJ01000845.1, on the reverse strand, counting down.
ATATACCAGCTCCATATGTCCAGCCTTGCCACACCCACAACATGTCCCAAGTAAATCTACACTCAGAAGAATGGTGGTTCTTTCCGCACTTGAAGCAAATCAAGGCTTGCGCTGGTGCCGGGTGAAGCATCTAAGACTCTACAGGACGAGTAGCCAAATAAGAGTGAGAACCTAACAGCCAAGGTTTGGATGATGGTTGATTGGGTTGATTCTGCTTGTACTTCTTGAAAGGTGGTCGCTGTGAGTTCTTGCCTCCTTCCTGATGGACTCTCTTTTGGTAACCACCAGTGACATTTCCAAAACGGTTCTTCTGTGCAGCAATAATTTGGAGCTCGACCTCCATCCCTCTAGCCTCCTCAACCACATTGAGGTAGACAATAGGCGGGTTTCTCCCCATCACCTCCCTATATTGTGCATTGAGCCCTCGAAAGAACCTTCTAGTCTTCTCACGCTCATCACTTGCCACGGTAGGCACAAAGCATACAATGTTGCTAAACTCCCGCTCATACTCATCCATGGTCTTGCTTCCCTGCTGGATATGGTTCAGTTCATCAATCATCCTATCCCTAAAAGATTTTGGATAATACTTGGCCCTGAACTGCTGAAGAAACACCTCCCAAGTAATAGCACCACGAGCAGGGTTCCAGGCTTCAACAACACTCTCCCACCAGATATCCGCCTGGCCAGTCAGTTGAAAGGCACGAAAGTAGCCTTATCCTCAGTAGTCATTCTAGATCCATTCATGTACTTCTTCATCTTGCGTAGCCAATCAACAACATTACCCGGAGTCCCCAACCCGTCAAATGTGTCTAACCGCATGGACGTCCACCTAGCAAGTGTCATCCCCCAAACAGCTCTAGCAGCATGAGCAGCCTCAGATTCAGTAGCTAAATGGTCATCATCCTCTTCACCACCCATATCCTCATCCACCATCTGGTTCGACGGTTTTGTTTGATTATGACGACCCCTACCATGGCCTCTGCCACGGCCCTACCACGGTGGCCTCCATGGTTAGGAGCTTGGGACTCATCAACAGAGTTGTTCCTAGTCTCTTCATTTTCCTAATTATCATGAGCCATCTCCTCTGCATCCACCTCTTCCTGATGACAACCTCTACCGTGACCTCTACCATGGCCTTGGTTAGCTAACCGAGCACTCACTCTAGGAGGCATCACTCTATCAAACAAAATAATAAACAACATAAGTTTAACTATTAGTTCGACAACAGGAACAAAGAAACACAATATTATACTTATATATTAGCAGAAGCGTAAATGCAAGGAAAAACCCAAGAAACCCATCCTATTGTGCACCAGTGTGTCAAGTTTTAAGTTATTTAAGTCTATCTCAAGTTTTACTTTTATTATTTCCTACCCTAAGCAAATTTTCTTGAATTGGTTAGAAAAGCTAATTTATTATTTTAAACTGATTTATAATTCATATTACTTACTTCCCACGGACCTACAACCCGCTCTAATACCAACTGTAATGTCACAGGTATCCACATACCTAGAGTGCTACACTAAAACAATCCCAAATCCACTAGTTCCCAAAAATTAGAAATTTTGGCAGTCTCCTCGTGTAAATATGGACATCCACGACAGGCAGATATAAGATAAATCAGTGAAATTAACATCCATATGTTCCAAACCACCACCAAGGCCACAAGACCACATATTTGATGACCACAGCATTAGACAACCATTTACAAGTTCAATCTATGACTGATGCTAAGCAAGATTACGAAACTAAAGCTATAGTTTAAAAATGTACAATTAAAGGCGAAATAGTGGGTGCTACTTTCATCCCATGCATGTCTATGTCATTTTGTACCTAAAACCAAATAAAACACAAGAGTAAGTAAAGATTACTCAACAAGTACATTATGGAACTAGAAAGCATATATATCTCATTTGCAAAAAGAAACCATATGAATCATTTTTCTTTTGTTATTGGAATACGTGGAGTCAAGAAATAGCAGTTCCCTTTCTGGGCAGACGTGGACATCCTTTAGCATTACCGGTAAACTGAGTAAGTGGGGCCAACACTTACTACTAGAATCATGAATAAAGAACTAATAAAACACTCCATGTCTACGCATTGTACTTGAATGAAACCAGAATATAGAATTATGAATATATTGGAACGTGATTTATAGCATAAAACAAGAATCAAAAAATTGTCAAATCACATAAATGAAAATGATATAATGGAAGTAAAGTAAATAGAATTAATCAGCCCATTGGTTACATCATACAAGTTCATCATGCACTTGCCTTAGCTCCGGCGACGACCCGACTCAACACCTCTCACATTGGAACCCTCTACACCTGTGGAGCAAAACTACATGTAAACCTCTATACGTGACTAACTATCAATACTTAAAACATTTACAAACATCAAAACACAAAGTTTCTATTTTCCCATCGACCCGTATTAAACTACCTATCCCGGTCTCTTCACTATTTCTTGCATAACTCGCAAAGCACCTAACGAAAAAAAAAATAATAACACTTCGAATATCTAAAGAAAATTATCTACAACTTTCATTTGAGCGGAAAACCATATTATGCCTCTATCATGCCCAGATTAAAGAAAACAAATTGCTGTCCCGAATTTGGACCCGGTCAGCAGTACTGTTCTTAGTGTTTCTCTGAAACCGTTTATCGAAATCGAACAAAACCAGCAGTGTTAGAAAGATAAAGACAAGGCCTAAAACTTTTATTTAGACCACATAACACAAATACCTACAGATTAGAAACAGATTTGAAATAACGGTCTCAGCCCACGTCCCAGAAATTAAATTTTTCGTAACCGGCAATTTAATTGATTCCTACATAAAAATTGAACTTCTAGGGACTAAGAGTAGTTAGCCCTTGCAGAAGAGAACTCAAATTTGAGATAAATCCCACGAATTTGAGAAATCACCAAAATCCTCCAATTTCCCCTTTTTTCTCCTGTTCTCTCATCCTTCTCTTCCTGCTGCTCTTTGGTTGATGGCTGCTGCGGCAACCCACAGCAGCAGCACGTCAGCACGCACGGCAGCAGCAGTAGGAGGTCCGCCCGCACGGTGGCAGCAGTAGCAGCAGCGACGGAAACCTCGACGGCGCAGGAGCAAAGGCGGATAGGGCTGGCAGCTATCGATGTCTCCTATCCCCTGTTTTTTTTTCTTTTCTGTTGTTTAAATAGGGAAGCCCTAATGAAAATCAAACGGTCCACATTGATCCAATCGGTGCGACTTCATCCAGACTCTGATCACTACAAATTGATAGTCTATTTTGCCCTACTCAATGAGCTCTACGCTTCTACGGTCTCCGATCGTCTATTCAAGTATTGGTTTAAAAGTTGAACCTTTTTTCTAACTATTTCCTAAAATACACTTATTTAAAACTCGGGTATTACAATAAATTATTTTTATTGGTCACAGGAAATGAAGCATGCAAGGAAGAGTGACGTAGAAAGTTAGCTAGCTTCCCACCTCTTCCTCTTTCTCACTTTAAAGGTTTTTTTTCTCTTCCAAACTATTTATCCGATTTGTGATCCGATTATACTGTTGTATTCATTGCAATTAAATCTTTATAACAAGATCTTAGTTGATTATATTTTAATTAAAGAAAAATGTGTGTCTCAACCATTAAAATTTGATTCATGTAATGTATTTTTTAATGTTGCATAGGCTATTATTTGGATATTTAAATAAGATGTTTCACTAGTTTATTTGTAAATGTTGCATGTGGTATTTTGTGATCTTTCAGCAAGTATTTTGTAATGTTTAAATAATTACAACTCGATATTTTATGTATGATATAAAAATGTTTCAATTAGGAATACAAACATTTATTTTTTTCATCGGAAATATAATCATGTGATATCTTGTTGCAAGTTTTTAATTGTTATAAATACAACGATGTAATTGGATTATAAATCAAATGAATAATATAGAAGAAAAAAATTATTGAAGAAAGTGTGGAGCTGGGGATGAGCATGTACAGCATATAGAGAATGGCGTAAAGCATGCAAACAATATGCATGCATGTGTGGGCATAGAGAAAAAGAAAGGGAAGGTGTTGTGCACCTGTATGCATATGTGGTGGAGAAAAAAATAGATCAGAGGAAAAAGCTAGACCAGGCATACATGCACCTGCTTTAGTGGCACCGGGAAGGGCGTCCAAATTTTTGTGATTCATCAGACGTCCGGCCTGTAGTTGTGTCCGAGCTTTTCTATTGTTCATGTGAGGCTGTGAAATGGAGCAAAATGCATTCCATGGCTCATGCCTGTCATGTAGACCCTCTCATTGTTAGAGAAACATCCATGTTTGATAAGCCCTGGAGGCCAAGATGAACATGTTTCTGGTCATATTTTTATTGTATTCAACAGTTCAAAACACTTGCTATTTAAACTTCAGTAGGTTGCAATATTGTGGGCCAAATATTCTTATATATGCGAATAATTTTGCTTCAAGTGATCAGCATGATAGAGCTCTAATTTCCAAAGACTACACAGTGCTAAATGCTCTACAAACACGAAGAGAAACAGAGACCGTTCTGAAAGGTTGGTGACTAATTATCTAGTTGTACTCTTCATTCAGTATGGCAATTTCCACAGGGAGCTCGGGAGGCCGATATCACAGATTGGCACCCGACATGCCTTTACTTTCTTACTCCATCCTGCAGGTGCTATAGCTAAACTAATTGCAAAAGAAAATAAATTGGCTACTTTAAGATTATCATCTGGGGAGGTCTGTTTAGTATCCCAGAATTGTTCTCTTTTTCCTTTCTCCTTACTCCCACAAATTCAGTGCTAGGCTAAAGGTCATTGAAATTCCTAGCAATTTCAGTCACCTGAAATCTAGCAATTCCCATAGCAGAAATATCTCAACGCCTCCCAACCCTAAAGCAAATATTGGTGCTAACAATCTTGATAGATAGGACTAGTCGCCATATTGTTGTCAAGAAGGGCTTGATCTGTATGAGAAACACACAAAGCGGCTATATAGCATTCCTTCCTATGAGCATAATATATAGCATGCGAGTAGTGCATCCAACAATTATTAAAACTCCCATAAGCTTCTTCGCATGTTGTCAGCAATGGTTGTTCAATTCATCACAACTTACGATCGGCTTAGGAGACACTATGAACATAAGCGTGCCCTCCTAGCCCCATTCGAAGAAGCTTATAAGTCCTATCAGCCATGTACCTTTTTAGAAGATTTATAATTAATGCATAATTAATTAAGTATTAACTATTATAAACTTAAAAAGTTAACTTGTTTGAATTTTTAAAAACTTCTATATAAAAAGTTTTTTAAAAATTATACTATTTAGCCGTTTGAAAAGCGTATCCGTGATAATTTAGTAGAAAGTAGCAGAAAAGAACAGTCTTTTATTCGCTAGATGCACCCGTGCCTCCGTTTCCACCATAACTATGCTTGCAGCTTCTCTAACCATATTGGTTTTGGTTCCGGCATGTGAAAGTGATCGGAAGTGTGAGCCAATATGCCAGCAGCATGTCTTTAGCATTCGTGCTGGAGGAACAACGTGATCGATCTGCTCGAATAAACGGTTTGCATCGTGTTTATAGTAGGTGGTAAAGCAGATGCGTTTCTCCTTATTTGTACCACTGCTGTACAGTACGTTATGCTGAAGCCCACTTTTTTGCGAGAAAGCTTGGGATATAAAAAATAGGAAGAAAAGGTTACAATCCTAAGCAAATATCAAACCATTTTCGCAGATAGGTAAAATCCGTATTCACAACCGGACTGCCTGTAATGAAACGCTTTTAGAAATAAGCATAACTACGAGCAGAGAAATTATTGTATGTGAAAATTGATTTTTATATATGGTTCTGTATAAAAATTGATTTTTTATGCGGTCCCCTAAAGCCACCCGCCTGCAGAGGCACGGGGTTAAGCCACCCGTCTTTGGAAATGATTTTCAACCAAAAGAAATTAAAAATTGCCATATCAATTACTGATTGAATTCGCAAATCCAATTTAGCAATTTCCAATTCATACCTGTCCATGGAAATGATTTTCAGCCAAAAGACATTAAAAATTGCCATATCAATTACCGATTGAATTCGCAAACCCAATTTAGCAATTTCCAGTTCATACACACAAAAATTTAAATCCAGTTCATGCATACAACATCCATAAAATATTCCATCAGAATCTCAGAGCAAGAAGGGGAAGATCGGTGCACTCAGGCCCACCGCCAGTCACCGCGTCCACTGCTCCCGAGGCCAGCTGCCGCTAGTTCCGCTCTCCTCAGGCCCGCCGCCATGGATCTACCGCTCCTGAGCCCACAGCCGCCGGATCCGTGCTCCTAGGCCCGCCGCCGTCGATCCACGCTCCTAGGACCCGACGCTTGTCACAACCCGATTTTTCTCATGGAATTAATAAATGAATTAATAATTTTAGAATATATCTTGAAGTGAAAACAATTAAAACAGCTGAATTAAATGAGGGAAATAAAATTTTCTTAATAAATCATGGTTGGATTTATTTTTAATAAATTCCATATGTTAAATAACAACCTCTGGAATTTTCTTGAAATTTTCAGAGCTCAATAAATAATTTTCTTGAAATAACAAGGATTAATATGTTAATCTAAAATGCATGGCGTATTTTAGCATTTTTCGTAAATTACCAGGATCTCTAATATGCACAGCGTGCTTTAGAAAAGCATCCATGGAGTACATTAGCATGTCAACCCAGGTAAGTAGGTTAACCAGGGCACCTAGAATAGCATGACCTCTTGTGCATTCAAATGTAGCAAGCTTTCCTCCTGTATATTTCATGGCTGCCATAATTGATCGAAGTTGCCAATATTTGCAAAAAAGTAATGTAATCTACTATATTTTTTCTAAAATATAAATATTTTTAAGTTATTTAGCAAAGATTAAGGTTGAGAAGAAAAGACGCTGTTGTCCCTTAATAAATGAGGAATGGATGAGCGTGGGAGAGTAGATAGGGACTAAATAGGAATAAATTTAATAGGAAATAATTGACAAGGACCATTAGTAATGCGAATAATGTTAAAATTCTTATATTATAGAACAAGAATTAAATTCTAAAAGTTTTTTATATTTTGTAATGGAGGGTGTAACAACCAAGCTAAAAGAAACTGGAAAGAACGTGAACAGATACCCGATATCACCTTTTTTGTTATTTTCGTTAATACAACCCTAACCCCTATTGTATATCATGTTTTCTCTTCGTTAAATGTTGCTATTGTTGACCGCAACCCTGCAGGCATGCCAGTGATTGTGAGAGTATGCAACCACAGGGTAGCGGTCAGCATATTGCAATGCATTGCAGTGGAAAACTATGGCAATGTCTGGATTAAGTGAACAGATTATTTGTGTTTCGCATTGTTTTTGTCAACAAAACAAAAAAATAGTTTCGATTACATGCAGTTCGGCTAGAATATTATGGCGTGTTTAATCCAAGCTCCATTCACAAGCACAATTGAATTCATCCACTCATACATAGACTTACTATTTGAATTGAAAATTTTCTCAAAGGTACATCTCAGTATTGATATTAATTTACTTGCCAGGTGTTAATGCACACCAAATCTTTTTGTCCTACGGTAATAATCTGCATGATGTAAAATATTAAATATGTGATCTGAATTTCTATGTACCATATATTCGGACTTCTAGTCTATTTTATTAGGGATGATGTTCCACTGTTATTCCTTGTATTTGTAACAACTCCTCAAACAGTGATCATTGTCAATCGGTACCATGGTTTTTTTCTGCAAGGTTTTTCTGCATAAAAATTTGTGCCTCAATTTGCATCTATTTTCATAACATAAAAGACAGAGCATAGCAGTATATATACAAGCTACAGCCCATAGGAATGTGGCAAAAGTTAGTCATGTCGTCTTTGTGTCGACTATACTTTGAATAGTCTTGAAGATGTTATCTTTTGGAGCACTAGTTTCTATATATTCCTGCTTTGCACGAAAACGAAATTGGAAATCAGCTACCTTCTGATCTATGACTAGGATTAGGATGTACTGGGAAAGCATTCTCGTTATCTTTAAGCCATATGTTATTTGGAGTTGGGGTGGATCTTGGCTGGGGTGGGGCGAGCCATCGTCAGTCCATGTGCTTCTCCTACGAGCTTTACGGTGTTACGGTGTTGTCACCCGATGGATCCAATGGCTCAGCACATTTGGCATGAGTTGCTACTTACATTTGGCATGTCGTCCTCGTACATGTGTGCCTTCGCTGCCGGCAACCAGCGTGCTGGTGTCGATCTGACTTCCATATCTTACTTGCTGAGTATATTATACTTATCCTTGTATTTTATTTGATTTTTATACAATTAATCTTGGTATGCATGGCTGAAGTAGCACCCTTTTGACTCCACATGTTTTGCACTTACTAAATTTGCCATGGTTAATCTATTTCTCGAATGATAGATTGTGTGGTTTCTTCGGAGTTGATATGGTATCATGTTCATGAATGGTTAATTATTTTTATAACTACTTATTGTGGTTGTCCGTAAATATAAGGAAGACTACCAAAGTTTTTAAATAAATTTAGTTAGGCGTAAGTTGTTTTGTGTGTATAATATGTAGCACTCTAGGTATATGGATACTTGGGACAGCAAACCAACGGACTACTGCACCTAGAATTAAAGTCTTTTTGGAGAGAGTTAAGTAAGCTAGCAGTAGCAATGCTGCAACATCTGCTCAGTATATGTTAGATAATTCTGTGTGCGTGTTGTTCCTCCCCCACGTTTCATGCTGTTAGTCCGTGCATGTGTGCGTGCTGCGACTGGGCGTCATGGCGTGTGTGTTCATGGGTCGATTGTAAGGCCATGTTCTGCATGTACTTTTGCTATATAATGTATCAGGACAATCAGAAAAGAAAAGCTTGCAAAGGCTGCACCAAAAATCTCTGAGTTGCTCGTGCTCTGTTTCCTCATTAGCATTTCATCGAGCATGTACTCCACCGTTCTCCTGTTCAAGTGTTCATCTGTCTCCAGGTGTTTGATCGTGAGTTCAGGCTGATCGCCAACGTTATACCTATCTGGGCCACTAGCCCATTAAGCCTTGGGGTATCACAGTAAATGTACAATAAAACCACTAGCACTTGTCCACGATGTAATTAGGGAGAGCTCACATATAAACAAGGGTAAGCCATAACTTGGAGGTCACATGTTGGTGGCAAACTGGGATTAGGAGGCACATGGAATCAACGTGTGTCAAACATTCTCCACATTGCGGCATTCCAAGACTGCCCGGAATGCTTCGTTTAAACCCTTTGGGTTGCTGATCCTCCCTGTTTCCAGTGAATACCTAGATCAGTTTGTCAAAAATCTGATGCCAACGGTGGAGAAGTAATCTTCAGTTATCTTGTCCACACCACCTCTCCCTGCACCTCATCAAATGCAACACACTGCAGGTTACATTTCCTCCACCTGCAGCTTCAGTTTGGATACCATAGTCATACACCCCAGCACGTGACCCTCCTTATGGCCTTATGCTATACTCATCTAGAATCTGCATGCCATTTGTGAGTGAGAGAGGGCAATATCAGGTGTGTTCAATGTCTTAATGGGAAAGAGTTCCTCGTTCAAGAATAACCATGGCATTAAAATAAAACCGATGAATTTACTATATAGGAGCATGTACTACCTCTGATTTTTTAATATATGACAGTTAATTTTTTAATTTGATTGATTATTTGTCTTTTCAAAAAATATTTTTGCAAAGAGATAACAAGCATACTAGGCATGCATGTTTAAAGTATTTTTGGTTAGAGATCTAGTGGTACTCTTTTTACTTTATTTAACTACTAGGCATGCTTAAAGTATCTAATGGGATAAATATTGTTAGTCAAAGTTTGAGAAAAAAAATCAGCTACATCATATATTAAAAAACGGTGGTATGTATTGAAGAGTAGTTTAAATAGTTACCCAACTGGTTGGTTGTAAACAACATCACCATGTCAAAGTCAAAGCCGCCCTCTCTTAACTTTCCTTCGCAAGTGAAATAATTAATATCATGTTGGTGTTCAATTTGTACGTGGATGGGTTAACACATCATGCAGTTATACGTTGACAATATCTTCGGATGAATAAGGAGAATCATCTAATCCGGGATCCCAATCAACAGCCAAAAATGGATGCCCCCATATGCATGAATGCCTCAAATCTCTCTCTACGCAACTGCATGCCTCGTCGTAATGGAGTGGGTGCACGTTGCATGCATTTAACAGTAAAACTCTATTAGCAAACTTTGATCCTTTTATCCTTCTAAATTACTTATGTGATATATGTAATCCATTACACCCTTATATTTATTGTAATTAAAACTACACAATAAGATATCCCATAATTGTATTATGATGAAATAAATATATATGTTTGAACAATTAAAATTTGATGTTTCATTACGAGAAGCGACTTGTTTCAACTAGTAGTCGCCTTAGTTGCATATTCTTGACTGATAGTCATGTCCCTACAACACAACTCACAAATACACAATGGAACTTTGGAAAATATTTTGAACCGGACACCCAATCGAGAAGCAAAAATTGGACGCCCTAGTACACTGCACCTAGTCTCTTTTTCTCTATCCATGCATTGAGCTTTCTCTCTTTCACTCATGGTGGTAGTAGTAGTGATGAGCACTGAGGCTGCATGTTGCATGTCACATGGAGAAGTCTCCATTAGTATTCTTTCAAATGTTTTTTCTCCTAAACTACTTATCTGATATGATATCCGATTACATTGCTGTATTCGTTGTAATTAAATATTTGCAACAATCACTACCAGAAAATCGAGATTTCGTGACGGTGTTAAATTTTCGTGAGAGTATTAGATACACTCTCATGAAAATCACAATTTTCGTGATGGTGCATCAAAAACCGCCATAAAAATATATTTTCGTGACGGTGCTTGACACACCGCCACGAAAAGTAGTTGTTTTCGTGACGGTGCATCAAAAACCGTCACGAAAATGATTGCCTCTTCACAAAATAATGTACAGTACCATCGCCTCTCTAATTGGACAAGAAAGAATTAGACCCATCGGCGACGTAACCATTTCAAATATGATTATACCAGCACTAAAACACCGGCTCCCGATTAAAACTCCGGCGTTAAGCGTGCTTAGGCGAGAGGATGGGTGACCTCCTAGGAAATTTCGTGACGGTGAGCACCGCCACGAAAATAATTCGTGACAGTTAACCAGCTCACCGCCACGAAAATAATTCGTGACAGTTAACCGCCTCAAAAATGACATTTTCCTGACTTCTGATTCGTGAGGGTGGACCGTTATGAAAAAATTTTCGTGACGGTATTTTAACCCTTACGAAAAATCGATTTTCTGGTAGTGAATATCTCATATGATTATATATTAATAAAAACAATATATATGTTTCTATCGTTGAAATTTTTGATGTTTTACATATGAGAAGCGAATGTTTCAGCCAGAGTTTGACTCTATTGCACATTTTAAGTTTTGATTTTTATCAAATTTTTTAATTTTTCAGTCATTGGGACTCATTGTTTCATATTGTGTTTGTTGGTGTTGTAATCAATATTTTTTTAAAACATTACATCTCGTTCAAACATTTGATCAAGTGATGAGACATATTTTCAAGTATTGATGAAACAATCTTTTATACGTGGTGAGACAACACCCAATATTATTTTACTAAACTGGGCACCCGAGCTATAGTATCGTCTGATAAATAAAGGTGGCTTTAGGACATGAAGGAAAGCATCGTGTTTACACTTACTCTATGGAAGATATGTGTCAAAGGACAGTGCTATCTGGTGTTTCTTTACACCAGTGCAAGAAAAGTATCATTCCAACCTTGCTGTGGATCTCCTTGGGATAAATCAAAGGCGCCTCTGCTATTGAAGAAAATGGTACCAGGAGACTAGCTCCAAGCCTGTAAACAAGCAATGCGGCTGCACACACATCCTCAGGCGGCGGCATTTGACTGAAACTAAGAAAAGCGTCCGTTTTTGGTCTACATAAGGTACACACGCTCGTTGGATTGTTGAATCTCAATGCAATAAACGAGCATTGTGTGCTGTATTTGTTTTCTGTTCCATTTCACGAGCTGGCGTTTGCTTATGCTAGAACATTTCACTGAAATATTAACTATCGTGCATCAATGGGTTGGCAGCTGCTTCGCGTTGGTCATCTAAGGAAAGGAATTGTTTGACTGCGAAAAACAAACTCAAAGTTTTTTGATAATTTTTGTGGTGGCTTCTCTCCTTGGCAACCTCATCATTTTCATTTGTCAGGTGTTAAGAGGGACTAAGGTGCCATTCAAAACGGCTAGTAGCTCGTGCCTACTCTCTCGATTTCTATTAGCATGCTTCTCAAAACGTAAAACGATGTGTTTTTTATAAAAACTTTCTATACGAAAATATCTCTAAAATATTAAATAGATCCATTTTTTGAGTTTTTAATAATTAATACTTAATTAATCATGTACTAATAACATTTCTTGTTTGACGTGTGACTTATAAGCCACACACATAAACTGATTCAAACACCCTAAGTTGGACTTGTGTACCCTATGTCTTTTAAATAGGGATGGTGAAGTAAGCCTAATACATTGTAGTAGCAATGGAGTGACATAGGAGCAGGTACTGAAAGGTGCCATAATGTAAAATTTACTTCTTGGTATCTTAGTATTATGAGGTACTAAATTTTACAATTAAAAAGTGATATCTTGTACCAATAACATTCAACAGATTTTCCTACAAACTAATGCACTGACTACTTTGTTGCTGTAGCTCAAATCGATTTATATTTGCATTTATATTTTGTAAAACTCAACTTAATTATATAATCCATTATTAGGGGGCTGAGACATACCGAATCAGCCATGTCTGTGATGGAGAGTTTCATGAAGCTATTCTATGAATGGGAAATCCAGCTACTTGTGCTCTTCAGCTTCACACTACAATTATTTCTCTTCTTTGCGGCTACCCTTCGGCGGTGTAGCACCAGCGGTTTTCTAAGGCTCTTGATTTGGGTAGCTTATTTGGGAGCAGACTTGGTTGCAGTTTATGCCCTCGGTTATCTTTCACGATATGATGATATAACCAATGAAAGGCACATAATAAGGAGAAACAAATCAATAGCTTTCTTTTGGGCACCATTTCTCCTCATTCATCTTGGTGGGCAGGATACCATTACAGGTTTTGCTATGGAGGACAACAACTTGTGGTTGAGACATTTGTTGAACTTGGTAACGCAAGTTGTCCTAGCATTATATGTTTTCTGGAAGTCCATTGGAAGGCACGATGTGGATCTTCTAGTTTCTGGTATCTTTGCATTTGTTGCTGGAATTGTCAAGTATGGAGAAAGAACATGGTCTCTAAATTGCGGGAGTACTAAAAGCTTTGAGAGCTCAACTGGAGATCAGTACAAGAAGCAAATGCCTAAAGAGATCTATGGCGATTCTGGCTATTCCACCACTGTCTGTGTTGCTCTACGTTCAATGCCATATGTCCTTGGTGTCTTTTCAGCACGCACATTGTTTGATAACAGCCCTTTGATTGAAGACACGCTAGGAGATCGCAACAAAACACTCAAGGTGGTGAGGCTTGAGCTAGGCATGATATATGATGATCTGTACACTAAGGCTCTTGTGCTAAGAACAAGGAGTGGCATCACACTTAGATGCATCTCTCAGATATGTTCTATTGTTGCTTTTGTGCTCTTCATCGCACATAACAAACATGGGTACAATATAGCTGACATTGCAATCACTTATTCACTGTTTACTGGAGGCTTTTTCCTGGATGTTTGTGCAATTTTATTTTCCATGATGTCACCATGGACATGGGCATGGTTGAAGGCTCGAAAATGTGATAAACTCGCCAGATTGTCATGGTTTATTCTTTCTAGTGATATTGGATGGCCGGAGAAGAAGCAAAGATGGCCAAAATCGATGGGACAATACAACTTCCGATGCTTATTGTCGGCTGGGTACCAGCCAAGGACATTTAGTCAGCGAGTGATGAAGGTTGTTAGAAAGTTTGCAAATTTGCTTGGTGTTGAAAAGAAAAATGTATTTTGGATAAGCAAGCTGTTAGATACGGAGCAAGTGGATGTGGGTACAATGATGATGGAATACGTCGCAAAGGAAGTCAGACTCTTACATGAAGAACTCTACCTTGGAGTGCATCACAAGGAGCCTCGAGAATGGCCAAAGCTTGGCCTACTGTTGGAAAGAACACAAGCTCGTTTGGCTTCAGATTTTGGTTTTACTATTGTCTTCCTGCACAAGCTAACTGAGGTACACTTGACTAAATATCCTCATCCTACTAATTCAGACATGGAGAAAAACGCTGAATCATCAGATTTACCCTCTGATCATGTGGATATATGTCGAAAACTGTCCAACTACATGATGTACCTCTTGGTTGCCAACCCTTCCATGCTGCCTCTCTCTACTAGTGCGGTAGCCACATTGGAGAGCTCTCAGCAGCCGCAAACAATGGACCTTCTGCTCATAGAGGAAACACTTGAGGAGTTCGGTGTCCTCCTAGACAAAGAGACGCTGGAGGAGATGATCGGCTTGTGGATGAGGCTCCTTATTTACTCCGCTGGCAAGTCGAGGGTGGAGATGCATGCGACGCAGTTGAGCAGAGGAGGGGAGCTCATCACCTTCACCTGGCTGCTCATGGCGCACTACGGGATAGGGGATTCACAGACTAGAAGGGTTCGCATTACCAATGACAATACTGGAAATTCAGACGTGAGGGAGGTATATGCTATCAATGTCCCTGCACCAAATCATCGACCAACCGTACAAGCGTAGAAGCTGTCAGCAGCAGGAAAGCACAAATAGATCATTTATCTTTCTTATTTATTCAGCTTAATGCCTATTATGAAAGCAACTAATCTAGCTAGCTAGCTCAAGGATTGCTCGATCAATATCTTTTCGTTTTTGTTTCCTCCAAAAGTGGGATGTATGATCTGTGCCACTGTTGCTAGGTATTCTATTTCATTTGTTTGTTTGATTGGATTTACCGTTACACTTCTTGTATGTACAATGTGGCCCCTAAAGTGTAGTGCTTCGTTTTGTCGTTGATGCTCTTTTGTGAACAACACAGTAACACCTAAAGATTTACGGTGTAATCAATGGAGTTGTCAAAATCGAACGATCTAGCAGAGCCGATTTCGAGATTAATTTATTTTTGTGAAATTAAACAACTAATTTACGAGCAAATTAGCAAAGAAAATAAATATCGTGACGTTAAACAACTAGTTTTGAGCAAACTAGCAAGGAACAGTTTGAAAAAGGGCATACCTCGTTCGCCCAGTCGGGAAATAAACCGGCTGAGTGCCGCCATGCAGCCTGTCAGCTTCTGGACGTCCTTCTGGTTAGTCGGGGGAGCCATGTTCAATATTGCGTTGACTTTCTCAGGGTTGGCCTCGATGCCACGATGTGAGACGATGAAGCCGAGTAGCTTGCCGGATGGCACACCGAAGGCGCATTTTTCCAGGTTCAACTTCATCTTGAATCTTCGAAGATTGAGGAAGTTTTCTTCTAGGTCAGCGATGAGGTCTTCTTTGGACTTAGTCTTGATCACCACGTCGTCGACGTATGCTTCCACGTTGCGCCCAATCTGAGTGTGTAGACACATCTGGATTGCCCGTTGATACGTTGCTCCAGCGTTTTTCAAACCGAACGGCATGGTGATGTAGCAGTATGCTCCAAACGGCGTGATAAAAAATGTCTTGAGACAGTCCTCCTCTTTCAAGCTGATTTGGTGGTATCCCAAGTAACAGTCGAGAAAGCTGAGAAGGTCGCACCCTGCAGTTGAGTCCACCACCTGGTCTATTCCTGGTAAACCAAATGAGTCCTTGGGGCACGCCTTGTTGAGATCGGTGTAGTCGACGCACATGCGCTATTTACTATTTTTCTTCCGGACCAGGACTGGGTTTGCCAGCCAATCCGGGTGAACCCGGCTGCGAGAAGTTTTGTAATCTCCTCCCGGATAGCATCCTTTCGGTCTTGAGCGAAGCGGCGTAGCCGTTGTTTGACTGGCTTGGCGTCTGTCTTCACGTTTAGGGCATGCTCGATCACCTCCCTTGGTACACCTGGCATGTCGGACGGTTTCCACGCGAAGATATCCTTGTTGGCTTGGAGGAAGTTGACGAGCGCGTCTTCCTATTTGGGGTCGAGTCCGGTCCCGACTAGAGCAGTCTTGGAGGGGTCGGAAGGGTCCAGGGGGATCTTCTTGGTGTCTGAGTCCGCTAAAATTCCCGACTTTGCTGCTTTCTTGGCCGGAACTGGATTTTGCTCGACTTCTGTTGTGATGTCTTGTCGGATGTTGTCGCACCCGACTGCCGCCTCTTGTGATTGAGCCAATTCGCAACTCTCCTTGTCGCAGGTGAAGGCTTGCTTGACATCGCTGCGTAGGGAGAGGACACCTGCTGGCCTTGGCATCTTGAGCACCATAGATGTATAGTGCGGTACCGCCATGAATCTGGCGAGCGCCGGTCGTCTGAGTATGGCGTGGTACGCAGTCTCGAAGTCGGCGACCTCGAAGCAGATGTTTTCTGTGCGGAAGTTATCCCGCGTGCCGAAGGTTACCGGCAAAGTAATCTGCCCGAGTGGTGTTGAGGAGAGGCCGGGAATTATCTCGTGGAAGGGCGCTGTACTCAGCCGCAGATCTGAACGAGGAATCTTCAACTCATCCAGAGTCTTGGCGAATAGGATGTTGAGCGCGCTGCCTCCGTCTATGAGCACCTTCTTCAATTTGATATTCTTGACAACCGGGTCCAGGACGAGTGGATAGTGTCCCGGGTGCAAGACCCTATCTGGGTGATCTGCGCGATTGAATGTAATGGCCATCTCTGACCAGCACAGGTACTGGGGGGTGTCCGCCGTAGAGACCGTGTTGACATTGCGTGCAGATAGCTTCTGTTTTTGCTTGGACTCGTACGCGAGCGGCCCTCCGAAGATGTGATTGAGCTTGGCCTGAGGATCTTGAAAATCGTCGGCCAGGCCTGAGTCTGGCTTGTCCTTGTCCTTGTCGGTGCCAGATGATGAAGCCTGCTCGGAGGCAAACTTCTTGAGCATGTAGCAGTCTTTGGCCGCGTGCTTGCCCTTGGGGTGGAAGGGGCATGGCCCGCTCATGACTTTCTGGTAGTCGTTATTCCGCTGGGGCCGTGACCGAGTACGCTCCATGTTGCCCACCTCGTTGTCCGACTTCCGCTTGTGGCCGCCGGTCTTGTTTTGAGATGGCTCGTCAGCTTTCACCTTTTGATCTTTCTATCGGGACTCCTTCTCGTCGAGGGCCTCTACGACTGCTTCAGCCGAGTCGGCGTACTTGTTCGCCATGTCGAAAAGAGCCCGGATAGAGGATGGTGGCTTCCGAGTGAATTTTGTGATAAACGGGGCGTCCTTTACTCCCTTGCGGAAGGCGGCGATGACAGCCTCATCTCTGATCCTTGGGATCTTGTTGCGCTTCTCGGAGAATCTCTTGATAAAATCATGTAGAGACTCGTTTTTCTTCTGGTGTAGTTGATACAAATCGTGCTCAGAAGATGGCCTCTCGTAGGTTCCCTGAAAATTGTTGATGAACCGCTCCCTAAGTTCTCCCCAGGAACTGATCGACCGCTTCGGGAGCCCTGTCAGCCATGCCCGTGCCGAGTCGGCTAGCGTGACTGGGAGGTAGTTAGCCATGGCCTTGTGGTCGCCCCCAGCAGCTCTAATTGCCAAGGTATATACGGTGAGCCAGGACTCGGGGTTTGTTTTGCTGTCATACTTTTCAATTCCTGTGGGCTTAAAGCCAGTCGGCCAGTCGACGTCCTGTAGCTCCCGAGTGAAAGCTGGAATGCCTTCGTCTTCATGAGGGCTCGGGCTTCGACCACGGCGGTTAAAACGCTCGTGATGGAGACCGAAGCGCTCGTTTTCGTCCTCCAGTCGGCGGCGCTCATCCTCTTCTCGTTCGTGGTGCCGGGCGTTGATAGTGTGGCGGAGGTCGTGTTGTAGGCGTCCTCGGAGATCTTGGTTGGACCGGCGGTCATACTAGTGACGCCACCGGTTGTCATTGTTGGTGTTGCCGAGTGACGTTTGCCTTGACTCCTCGCGTGGCTGACTTGAGCCAGCCGCTCGGCACCGTGCTGATGTGGATGAACCCACCGCTGGAGATCCCGACTGGTTAGTCAGTACTTAGTATCACCTGATTGCTGTTGTTGTTGCTGGCAGGTAGTAGCTGTGATCATCGTCTTGATCTTGGCGATAGTTGGAGTGGTCTGGTGATTAGGCCCGAGCTGGAGCGTGTCTAGGAAGGTTGCAGCGGCTACGACATTCTGGTGTGGCATGACGAAGACGTCTTGGTCGCCGATTTTAGTCTGGAGAATTTGCTGCTGAGCTGCTCGCCCAGCCTTGCGTAGCCTGTCATTGCGAGCCTCGCGGTCAGCCTCCTCTTGTTGTTGCAGTCGGTGCGCCTCCTCCTGTTGCTCCTCTTGTAGTCGGCGCACCTTGGGTGGTGACGTTGAAGCCATGAAGATCTCGCGGGGGAGGAGGAAACTCACCAGACTAGAGTCCGAACTAGTGTTCGAACCGTTATCCGACTTGGAGTCGGACTCCGCATAGTTTATCGGAGTAAGAACGACTCCGACCTCTCCAGATCCTATCTGAAATGGCACTTGGCCGTGTCCAAACTGAATCGCAGGAGATCGGGTCTATTGCGCGGGATGTAGATCTGCAGTGTTGCCGAATCCGTGTGGGAAATTGACGATCTCTCCCGTTCTTGGCCCAACCCGGGCTGGCTCAAGGCCTAGCGCAAGTCGGACGCCGAAGGAAAGAGTTGCCCCAATGCTCGGCGAAGTGAAGGACTGCCGCAGTAGATCGTTGAAGGAGATTGCGGCATTTTGTGGGCCGACTGGCGCAACATCGGGTGGCTCCTTGGCCAGTTGGATTGGATCTGCTCCGGCCAAGGTAAGGTTGCCGATCTGGTCGGCGATGAAATCGAGGCTTCCAAAAGAAATTATGTCTCTAGGGGAGAACTTGTCGCCGTCGATTCTGGTTGCTGGATCCATCGAGCTGGTAGATGTGAAACTCGCCGGAGCCCCTACTTGGCGCGCCAACTATCGATATTTTACACCGGCAATAGAACTATAGGGCTACTCGGCAAGGGGAAACTCGGTGGATTGCAGAGGAACGCAAAGAGATTTTATACTGGTTCAGGCCCTCGATGTGAGGTAATACTCTACGTCCAGTTGAGATGTTATTCCTCTGAGGTGTTTGTCGATCAATGATCTCTCGCCCTCATGGGGCGCCCTGCCTCCCCTTATATACTAGGGGGGCCGGGATACATGATAGGAATCCTAGCCGGATACGGCCAAGGGATTTCCTTCTTAGAGATAAATCTTACCCGGCTAAGATTGTACATTCCTTATTATACAAGGCAAAGGCTACCGGGTGCTATTATATCTCTAACTACAAGACTCGGCCCATCCTCTATCCTAGTGGCCCATATGCCTGTGATGAGGTACCTGGGGCCCATGGCCTCCACACTTCATGGATCGGAATTTATGCTACTCGAGTACTTTTGCAATCATTAAGAGCAAAAACAGAGAATGCGCAGTATGTACACCTATTAGCTGCGGCATTGGTGAGGCTGAGTGAGGAATTGACGATCTCATCCCCCTAGATCCGATCCTGACTGGCACTAAGTCTATCCGAGTCAAACCATAGAGAAGTGAGTTGCCTCCTGGCCCATTTTGATGAGAATATCATACAAAGTAGGAAATATTTATCAGAAAGCGACTTAGCTGTTTGGTATTGCACAAGTTGGGAGTGGGGATGCCATCCTTTGCATTTGAGCTTTTGAGTCCCCAAGCTTGTCACTTGTCTTTCTGATAATTTTCGGTTCTAGGTCAAGGACGGTTGTGATCGACTGCCACAATGAAGTCCCCAGAATTCTGCTTGTGGTTCCCAGGCTTGGATAGGGCCACGCCGTCCATCTCCCGTCGCTCCTTCTGTCGGGGCTTGTCGTCAAGTGCCTCTGCCACTACGTCGGCTAAATCAACATATTTATTGGCTATCTCGAAGAGAGCTTTGACGGAGTTGGGTGGCTTCCGAGTGAACTTGGCAATGAACAGGGCATCCTTGACTCCCTTGCGGAAGGCGGTGATGATGACCTCATCCTTGATTTTAGGTATTGAGTTTCTTTTCTCGAAAAAACGCTTGATGAAATTGCGGAGGGACTCGTTCTTCTTCTGGTGGCATTGATATAGATCGTACTCAGAAGATGGCCTCTCATACGTTTCCTGGAAGTTCGCGACGAAACATTTACGGAGTTCCCCCAGGAGCCAATTGACCGCCTGGGAAGCCATGTCAGCCATGTCCTTGCCGAGTCAGCTAAGGCGACTAGCAGGTAGTTAGCCATGACCTTGTGATCGCCTCTGGCTGCACGGATTGTCAAGGTGTAAACTGTGAGCTAGGATTCCGGGTTGGTCTTCCCATAATACTTCTTTATTCTAGTCGGCTTGAAGCCAGATGGCCAGTCGACTTGTTGTAGTTCATGGGTGAACGCCAGTACTCCTTCATCTGGGTGAGGGCTCTGACTCCGACGATGGCGATGAAATCACTCGTGGTGGAGGCCGAAGCGCTCACGCTCATCTTCTAGTCGGCGGTGCTCATCCTCCTCGTGTTCTCTGCGTCGAGCGTTAATATCATGGTGGAGATCCCGCCATAGTCGTCCTCGGGCGTCCTGGTTATCACGCTGGTCATCACAATGATGCCACCGTCGATCGTTACTCGGATTGCCGAGTGATGTATGTCATGACTCCAAGTGATGCTGACCATAGCCAGCTGCTCGGCGCTGTGCTGAAGCAGATGAAACCGCCGTGTCTGAAGTCATCTTGTTTGATGGTATGAAAGTGTCTCTAGATTGTTGTCGCTGCTGGCATGCTATAGCGGTGATCATTGCTTTGATCCTTGCGATGGTTGGGGTGGCCTGGTGGTCGGGCCCGAACTACAAGGTGTCCAACAATGTGGTAGTGGCCACGACGTTCTGTTGTGGAGTCACGAAGATGTCATGGTCGCCTACTCGGGTTTGGAGGATTTCTTGTTGAGCAGTCCGCCCAGTCTTGTGCAGGTTGTCGTTTCGAGCATTGTGCTCAGCTTGTAGACGTCGTGCGTCTTCCTCCCATTGCTCGTGCAGTCGACGAGCCTCCTGCTCTTGCTGATCGCGTAGTCAGCATGCATCTTGAGTGGGAGTTGAGCCCTTGGACGCCATGAAGACTTCACGCGGTGGAGATAAGCTTGCCGAGCTACTGTGCGACTGTGAGTCGGAGTCAAGAGTAGTTTAGCGTTTTGACGATGACCCCAACCTCCCTGGACCTGATCTCGAGTAGCTCTAGGCCATATCCGAGTCGAATTCCAGAGGATTGAGTCTGCCACATTAGATTGGAATTGAAGATTGTTGCGGCGTTGTTGAGTCCGAGTGGAAAATTGATGATCTCGTCTCCCTTGGACCCGATCTCGATCGGCTCGGAGCCTATCCGAGTCGAATATCAGGAAAGAGAGTTGTCCCAGAACTAGTAGATATTGGATGTTGCTGAAGCAGGATGTTGAAAATTGCTGTGGCTTGAGTAGGCCAACCGGCGTTGAGTTGCCTTGGTGTCGATGTTTTACACCGGCAATATGAATATGGGGCTACTCGGCAAGGGGAAACTCGGTGGATTGCAAAGGAACACAGGGAGATTTTATGCTGGTTCAGGCCCTCGATGTGAGGTAATACCCTACGTCTAGTTTGGGGTGTATTCCGTTGAGGAATTATGGTGGCGATTCTGATGAACCAACTCAACCTGCCCTCAGGGGGCGCCCTGCCTCCCCTTATATACTGGGGGACAGGGTTACAAGGTAGGAGTCCCAACCGAATTACGGCCAAGGGATCTCCTCTTAGAGATATAATGCACCCAACTAGGACTGTGTTTTCCTTATCGTACAAGGCAAAGTCAGCTAGGGATTACTAATCTCTAATTACAAGGCCAGGCCCATCTTCTATCCGAGTGGCCCATATGCTTGTCATGAGGTACCCGGGGCCCATGGCACCCACAGTAGCCCCTGAGACCTTTATAGTTGAGTCACAGCTGACGCCAAGTGCTCATCCTCCACGGTGAAGTCTTCCCGAGTGCATTGCTCCCGAGTACTCTTTTGTCCGAGTGCTTCTTCTTCCCGAGTCCTGCTTCATGTTAGCTGGCAGCGAGGCTATGAAGGGCTTCATGGAGATATATGAATAGTGTGCACCGAATAGGCGCACCTATTAGGTGTAGCCCCCGACTTTGTGCTTAATTGTGAAGACAATTAAACATAAAGTCAAAGATCTTTAACCTTGAAGTCTTTCCCGAGTAGATTACTACTTGTATATGAGACTCTTCGGTATCATGTCAACCGGAATTTGATTTATAGTCTTGCCGAGTAGGGAACTACTCGTATGTAGGACTCTTCAACTTGATGTTAGTCGGAATGGGTGTTCATAGTCTTGCCGAGTAGGATGCTACTCGTATATGGGACTCTTCAGTGTCATGTCAGCTGGAAAGGGGGGCTTATAGTCTTTCCCGAGTGGCGTCCCACCCAGAGGTTAGACTCCTCCACGTCATGTCAGCAGGAATATGTTTATAGTCTCTCCCGAGTAGTGCACTACTCGAAAGTTAGACTCTTCAGTGTCATGTCGGCTGGAATAATGTTGCTCATGGCAACTGTTGGCCAAGCATGTAGGCCGAGTACCACTTTTATGAAAATAAATCCACGGCGTGGTCAGGTGTACTCGAGAAAGATACCTGCATCCCCAATTTTAATGAACACCAGCTTGTGATCTATGTAAGGATATATCCTCGAGACCTGGTGGATAAAACAGATACCCAAACATATATGTTTAGCAATAAGGCTCTCATGAAGCATAACTGTTTACCTCATCGGCTCCTGTTAGTAGCACCAGCGCTATAATTTCAACTCATCCTGCAGGTGGCCCACATGGAGCATGCTACTGTAGGAACTCATATCTGGGTGGCTGCTACCAAATAAGCCGACCTGAACCGACCTACCTAGCATAGCTCTATAGAAGTAGCATCCATCGCATGTCAGGACGAGTACTCCATCATTGGTAATTGCAATCAACCAGAAGAATCCTTGTCTGCAAGCCTTTCCGACTTATGTTCTGGATGCAGCCTGGTTGCCACAGATGCCTGAGTAGGTATATTGCAGAATTTGCTTGCCCTTCTCAGGTGTGACGCAGTGCATGAGAACTCCGGATGCGCTTTGACGATACAGGTCTTCTCTGACTTTGGCAAAGCCGGATAAGGTACCCCAACCTTGCATTAGCATAGGATTTGGCCAGCGACCCTCATGGGGCATACCCTATCCAAAAAAGTTATGGCCAAATGAGGTACCCGAATCTCGTAGGATTTGGCTGGCGACCCTCATGGGGCGTACCCAACTCAGCGAAGTTGTACCCAAGCCCTGACTGGCGCCGGAGGTCGGTTGTTAGCCGAATAAGGTACCCGAACTTTGCATTAGCATAGGATTCGGCTGGCCCTCATGGGGTATACCTTACCCAACCGAGTTGCAACCGAATAAGGTACCCGAACCTAGAATTAGCGTAGGATTCGGCTGGCGACCATTATGGGGCGTACCTCACCCAACCGAGTGGTATACGACCCCCAACTAGCGCCGGAGGTCGGCTGTCAGCTCACATGGAGCGTAGCTGGGGAAGATGACATCCCGACTGGTGCAAGTACTCGGTCAGTAGCTCTCATGGAGCACTCCGAGTGATTCTTGGCAGACTTGTCCAGCCCCCGAGCGTAGGAGATAGGAGGGCAAGCAGATTCTGCAACATACCTACTCAGGCACTGTGGCAACCAGGCTGCATCCAGAACATAAGTCGGAAAGGCTTGCAGACAAGGATTCTTCTGGCTGATTGCAATTACCAATGCTGGAGTACTCGTCCTAACATGCGATGGATGCTACTTCTATAGAGCTATGCTGGGTAGGTCGGTTCAGGTCGGCTTATTTGGTAGCAGCCAACAAGTTATGAGTTTCTACAGTAGCCGCTCGCAGGCTGAGTTAAAATCGCAGTGCTGATGCTACCAACAGGAACCGATGAGGTAAACAGATATGCTTCATGAAGGCCTAATTGCTAAACACATGTGTTTGGGTATCTGTCTTATCCACCAGGTATCGAGGATATATCCTTATAAGGATCACAAGCTGGTCTTCATTAAAATTGGGGATGCAGGTATCTTTCTCGAGTACACCTGACCACGCAATGGATTAATTTTCATAAAGTGGTACTCGGCCTACATGCTTGGCCACCAGTTGCCATGAGCAACATTATTCCAGCCGACATGACACTGAAGAGTCTAACTTTCGAGTAGTGCATTACTCGGGAGAGACTATAAATATCTTTTCCAGCTGACATGACGCTAAGGAGTCTAACTCCCGAGTGGGACGCCACCCGGGAAAGACTATAAACCCCCTTTTTCTAGCTGACATGAAGCTGAAGAGTCCCATATACGAGTGGCATGCTACTCGGCAAGACTATAAATCATATTCCGGTTGACATGATACTGAAGGGTCTCATATACCAGTAGCGTACTACTCGGGAAGGACTACAAGGTTAAAGATCTTTGACTTTATGTTTAATTGTTTCACAATTAAGCACAAAGTTGGGGGCTACACCTAATAGGTGCGCCTATTCAGCGCGCACTATTCATACTTCTACATGGAGCCCTTCATAGCCTCGTTGCCAACTGACATGAAGCAGGACTCGGGAGAAGAAGCACTCGGACAAAGAGTACTCGGGAGCAATGCACTTGGGAAGACTTCACCGTGAAAGATGAGCACTCGGCATCAGCTGTGACTCAACTATGAAGGTCTTAGGGGCTATTGTGGGTGCCATGGGCCCCGGGTACCTCATGACAAGCATATGGGCCACTCGGATAGAGGATGGGCCTGGCCTTGTAATTAGAGATATAGTAATCCCTAGCAGACTTTGCCTTGTACGATAAGGAAAACACAGTCCTAGTTGGGTGCGTTATATCTCTAAGAGGAGATCCCTTGGCTGTAATCCGGTTGGGACTCCTACCTTGTAATCCTGTCCCCCAGTATATAAGGGGAGGCAGGGCGCCCCCTGAGGGCAGGTTGAGTTGGTTCACCAGAATCACCACCATACATCCTCAAAGGAATATGACCACAATTGGACGTAGGGTATTATCTCACATCGAGGGCCTGAACCAGTATAAAATCTCCTTATGTTCCTTTGCAATCCATCGAGTTTCCATCCGCCGAGTAGCCCCATGTTCATATTGTCGGTGTAAAACATCGACAATCATGGCTTTGATTCTCGCTATAGTCGAGGTGGCTTGATGATCAGGCCCGAACTGGAGCGTGTCTAGTAAGGTTGCAGCGGCCACGATGTTCTATTGTGGCGTGACGAAGACGTCGTGGTTGCCGACTCTGGTCTAGAGGATTTGTTGTTGAGCGGTTTGCCCTGCCCTGCGTAGCTCATCGTTGCGAGCCTTGCGTTCGGCCTCCTCTCGTTGTCGCAATCGGTGGGCCTCCTCTTCTTGCTGCTCTTGTACTCGGCGCACCTCCTATGGAGGGGTTGAAGCCATGAAGATTTCTCGGTGTCGAAGGAAGCTTGCCAGACTGGTGTCTGAACTGGTGTTTGAACTATTGTCTGACTTGGAGTCGGAATCTGAGTAGTTCATCGGGGTGATGACGACTCCGACCTCCCTAGATCCAATCTCGAACGGCTCTGGGCCATGTCCGAACTGAACCGTAGAGGATCGGATCTGCCGCGTGGGATGTAGATTGTATGTGTCTGTGGCGTCGCTGAGTCTGCACGGGAGATTGATGATCTCCCCCCTTCCTAGCCCGACACCGGCCGGCTCAAGGCCGAGTCCGAGTCGAACGCCGAAGGGGAGAGTTGTCCTGAGACCCGGGGAAGTGGAAGATCGCCGCAGCAAGTCGACGAGGATTGCTGCAGCGTCGTGTGGGCCGACTAGTGCAGAGTCGGCTGGTTCCTTGGCAGATCGGATTGAGTCCGAGTCAGCCCAGGTGAGGTTGCCGAGCTTGTTGGCAACGAAGTCAAGGCTTCCAAACGTGATTGTGTCTCCGGGGGAGAATTTGCTGCCGTCGACTCCGGTTGTCGAATCCATCGAGCTTGTTGAGGTTGATCTCACCGAAGCCCCTACCTGGCGTGCCAACTGTCGATGTTTTACACCGGCAATATGAATATAGGGCTACTCGTCGGATCAAAACTTAGTGGACTACAAAGGAACACAAAGAGTTTATACTGGTTCAGGCCCTCGATGTGAGGTAATACCTTACATCCAGTTGTGGTGTATTTCCTTTGAGGATGTATGACTTCTTTTGCCCTCAGGGGGTGCCTTACCTCCCCTTATATACTGGGGGACAGGGTTACAAAGTAGGTGTCCCGATCGAACTATGACCAAGGGATCTCCTGCGAGAGATATAGCTTGCCCGACTAGGACTGTATCTTCCTTATCATACAAGGTTAAGTCTGCCGAGTGCTATCATATCTCTAATTACAAGGCTAGGCCCATCCTCTTTCCGAGTGGCCCATATGCTTGTCGTGAGGTACCCAAGGCCCATGGCCTCCACAGCAGCCCCTGAGACCTTCATAGTTGTGTCACAGCTGATACCGAGTGCTTATCCTCCACGGTGAAGATTGCCCGAGTGCATTGCTCCCGAGTACTCTTTGTCCGAGTGCTTCTTCTTCCCAAGTCCTGCTTCATGTCAGCTGGTAGCGAGGCTATGAAGGGCTCCATGTAGAAGTATGAATAGTGTGCGCCGAATAGGTGCACCTATTAGGTGTAGCCCTTGACTTTGTGCTTAATTGTGAAACAATTAAACATAAAGTCAAATATCTTTAACCTTATAGTCCTTCTCGAGTAGTATACTACTGGTATATGAGACTCCTGAGCTTCATATCAGCCGGAAATAGTTTATAGTCTTTCCCGAGTAGTATCTAAACACATGTGTCTAGCAAATAGGCTTAACATGAAACATATCTGATTATTTTAATTGGCTCTTGTGAAACAACACCCAAACTGCGATTTTAACACAGTTGGTTATCAGCCCAATAGGACATGCTATTTAGAAACTCAATCTTACGGCCCATTACCGAGCAAGCCGGTCCAAGCCAACCACCCAGCGCAGGCCTATAAATCCCGGGAAGAGATAGAAAAGATTTCCCTTTCTTTCCCAAATCGCCAAAACTTTTTGCCTTCCAAATCCTCGTGCAAAAGCCCTCGTGCTCTTTGCTCTAAGCTAGGGTCTCCACACCAATCAAGCTCCCCTTCGCAGATCCAAAAATGCTTTCAATCCAGCGTCGATTCTTCCCCTCCAGACACCTTCTCCTCACTTCCCAAGCTCTAGAAATGCCGAGGTCTTCTTCAGACATCCCTCTTGTTCCTTTAGTAACCTGGACGACATCGACCCCTTGCCAAGCGAAGCTGGCACATCTGGAGAAGATCAAGCGTCTTCAACCAAAGGAGTTGATCAATTAGCGTTCGGCGAAAGGTGAAAAAATCCCTTCTCCCGACTCCCACGAAATCGTGGTTTTTGAGACCTTTAATAGGGGTTTCCCTCTTCCGACCTCCTATTTCTTGCAGGATCTTCTTGATTTCTATCAGATCGAGCTCATCCATCTCAATACAAACTTCATCCTTTACATTTCTATTTTTGTAACTCTTTGTGAAGCCTTCATGGGGATCGATCCCCATTTCAACCTCTTTCGATATTTCTTCCATATCAAGCTCCAACCTTCCAAAGCCAACCCTTAGGTCATAGGGGGAGCTGGGCTATAGCTTTGCATGGAGATGAAGAAAGCTTATCTTCACCTCCCCCTAAAGACCTCCCTGAAAGGATGGCACCAGGAGTGGGTTTACTGTGCAAATCCAGAACCCTCCTTGCCTTCTTGCCTCAATTTGTTGGAAATCCACCCAAGTTCTTGGAGTGCTGGTCATCGCTCCCCTCGGAAGCCGAGATGGTGCAGGTGCGGCAGCTTGTGGAGAGAATCGAAGTCCTAAAGAGGCAAGGTTTGACTGGGCCCGAGGTTGCTCGGACATTCTAGAACCAGCGGACGCAGCCCCTCAAGGCATGGATCCACCCTGGGTATGAATACCAGGGGAAGAATGATCCTACCCGGGAGTTTGCCGATCTCGTCGTGAAGGACACAGTGACAGAGACTCTGCTTGTTACTTTGTAAGTGGCGTAGTAGAAACTTTGGACTCTAAGAAATGTCCAAAACCCTACTGCCTGAAGATTCCAAGGCCATCGGTAAGCTTCTAATATCTTATCATCTTGATGCTTGCCTGTGGTGAATGCTGTGTATCTGAAGTGTATGAGGTTGTCTTCATATGCATTGTTTGTAGGAAAACGTTGGCTTTGTGTCAACCCCCTCTAGCTCATTGACTGGGGGGGGGGGGGGGTCAAGAAAATGGCTTGCTAGCCCATCGGCTGACCAACCCAGCTCTAAGAGAGCTGGGAAGCAACCTGCTCAGGACCAGGCCAATCCCAAGAGCATGGCCACCAAGGCATCTAGTGGTCCTAAGATCAAGGATGCTGATGGCGCAGCTTCAGCTCCAACTACAGCTCGAGCTCCAAGTACGGAGTCGACTGGTTCTAGCAAAATCCCGCTCGGCGCCATGCCTTAGGGCATAACACCAAGCGCCACACCCTCCTAGAGTAAGCCTTCGGGCTCTCCGCCGACTACCTCCCCTTGTGATTCTTAGGGGTGGAGGTTTAAGACTTCCAAGAGGTATATGGTCTTCTGTCTTCAAATAATTTGAAGTGGTTTGCAATGTCTTGATTGTTGAATAAATATGCAGAAAGCCAAGTGATGCTGATCCCAAGGGGACAGCGCCACCAACCCCCATCACCGACCCAGCCCCGACTGGCGTAGAAGCCTTAGTGCCACCGCCCTAGCCAAGTACCACCCTAGCCCCTGAAGGCGAGGTAATGCACTGGGGGGAATAGCCAGATTCGCCTAGTCGGCCGGCTACCGAGCCAGTTGTGGAGCCAATCACCTTGCTAGTTGAAGGGCCAGTACTTCCTGAAGACCCTAGGCCAGCGACTCCTCCTCCATCCTCTCCTTCATTAGATGATGACGACCTCCCCAGACTCGAGGCCCCACCTCACGACTATCCCCGGGTATTCCGTTGGACTAACCCGGATGGGAGCAAGGACACCCTGAGGCTGGACGAAGAGGCCGCCAGAAAGGAGCGGATCGAACTGTTCGAGGCCACCATCAAGGCTTTGCAGCAGGTCCAGGTAAGCAACCCAACTAGTGGTAGCTTTAACTTGGTTGTTGGTCATATGATCATGTAGTCCACTATCATATGCGACAATGATTTGTCTTGTAGAAAGTTGTTGATCAGTCTGACAAGATGAGCCAGCGCTTGCCAGGCTTGCTCCTCAAATCGCTCAGTTTACTCAGCTCCATTCTGGAAAGAACGAGCTGGAACGAACCAGCAAGGAGAGGGAGACCTGGTTGAAGGATTCAGTCAACCAGCTACGTGACGAGCTATGGGTGAAGACTGGAACTATCCGGGTTAAGTCCTATTGATGCCCATGTTGCTAGAAGTGTCCATTGCAGATTACTGATGCCCATGCTTGTCCTGTTGTAGCTCATGAGACAAAACTGCACACCCAGTCCTTGGAGTTGGAACGCCTAAGGAAAGAACTGCACACCCAGTCTATTAGACATCATGTAGTCGGGAGAAGCCAGTTCTAGCTCAAGCACGCCTACCCAAGTGCTGCAATGACTTCGAGACGCTTCAGTTGTCTTGAAGAAATTTGCTATAGGGCATGCTGCCCTGGGGATTACCCAGGCCCTCGCCATGACCAAATCTCTTTACCCCCAAGTGGATATTGAGGCGGTCACCGAGGGGTCACAAAAGGCACAACTCCAGAGCAGGGCCTTGAGCTGATCAACCTAGCGAGAACCACTGCTCGAACGATTGCTGAGGAGTTGCCGCTGTAATTGCTCTGCCTAGAAACAAACTCTTTAAGTGGTCTGTGTACGAGGAAACAATCATAATTTGTATATGTTGTAAATGCATGTGTTTCTATGTATTTGCAAATTCTGCCTGAGTACTCGATTCATCACAATCATCATTAGCCTTATCCGATTAGCCAAATTATACCCAGCGTTGAGGACTGACTTGAAAATCATTCATCCGATTAGTCTGTACTCAGCAGAAGTTAGCATGATCATTCTCAGACTTCATGACTTGGATAAAACAGACTCGAGTTTAAGCCATAACAGAAGATGTATTATCATGTAGCCCCCGACTCACTACTCGGTTGGAACAATCTGCGTAGTGAGTCAGAGTAAAAAACTTTATTTATAGATAAATTGAGTACAATGCTTAGGTATAGAAAAGACGTAGTTGTTCTATGTTCCTTGAGTTGTTGACTCGAGCGTCATCTTCAGTCTTCAGTCAATAAACCCCCGGGCGTGTCACCTTAGTGATAATGAACGGCCCCTCCCATAAGGGAGATAATTTGTGTCTGTCTTTGGTGGTTTGAATTTTTCTCAATATGAGATCTCCCATTGAAAAGGCGCGGCCATGGACATTACGACTGTGGTAACGACGTAGCCCTTGAAGGTATCTTGCCGACTAAATTGTTGCGATGTCCTTTGCTTTGTCTAATTGATCGAGCTCAACCAGTCAGTCTTTGTTTGATTTTTCTTTTGAGTGGGCCCGGACTCACCGAGAGCCGAACTCTAACTTGGTTGGTAGCATGGCCTTAGCACCATAGACTAAGAAGAATGGGGATTGCCCTGTTACCCGACTAACCATGGTTCGTAGAGACCAGAGAATAGATGGGAGTTCTTGCAACCACCATCCTGCATATGGTTGTAGTCAGTCAAACACCCTAGCCCCGATACCTTGTAAGACTATGCCGTTTGCACGTTCGACCTACCTATTGCTCCATGGATGGGTCACAAAAGCATAACAAATCTTGATGCCGAATTTGTTATAGAAATTTTGAAAGTTGCTACCAGTGAACTGAGTACCGTTGTCCGTTATGATGCGATTGGGGACTCCAAACTGGTAAATAATACCCATGATGAAGTCTTTTACTCTAGCTGCAGTGATGGTAGCAACGGGTTTTGCCTCTATCCACTTTGTGAACTTGTCTACCGTGACAAACAAGTGTGTGAACCCTCCTGGTGCTTTCTTGAAAGGCACGACCATGTCAAGCCCCCAAACTGCAAAGGGCCAAGATATTGGAATTGAATGCAACTCCTGAGCTGGTAGATGTGTCTACCGAGCAAAGAATTGACATCCCTCGCATGTCTGAACTATGTTTTTGGCATCGGTAACCACAGTCAGCCAGAAAAACCCTATCTATAAACCTTTCCAACTAATGTCCTTGATGTGGCATGGTTGCCACATACGCCCGAGTGGATTGATTGCAGTATTTGCTTGCCCTCCTCAGGTGTGACGTAGCGCATGAGGACTCTAGATGCGTTTCGATGAAAGAAGTTTTCTTCAACTATGATAAAGCTCTTGCTCCGATGTTTGACTTGTTCGGCTTCGTTGCGGTCTTCCGGGAGCTCATCTTCCAATAAAAATCGGATGACCGGAGTCCGCTAGTCTTGAGAAACAATAAGCACCTCCTTTGAGTCAAGTTCTGGGTCAGCCCCCGACTGGTCAGGGGCAGGTTTTCTCTTAACTGATGGCTCTAGCAGCTGCTCGACAAAAACTCCAGTTGGGACCACTTCACGCTTGGATCCCATGTTAGCTAGCTCGTCTACGGCTTCATTGTATTGGCACAAAACATGAGTGATTTCTAGCCCGTCAAACTTGTTTTTCAGCTTCTGTACTTCCTAGCAGTATGTCGCCATGTTATTGTCCAGGCATGTCTAGTCCTTCATGACTTGGTTCACCACTAGTTGGGAATCCCCGCGAACCACCAATCTTTGGATATCAAGCGATATGGCAATAAGGAGCCCGTGGATGAGTGCTTTGTACTCGGTGATGTTGTGGGATGCTGGAAAATGTATTTAAAGGACATATTTGAGTTTTTATCCTATTGGTGACGTCAGAACGACGCCAGCTCCTGCTCCGCCTATTTGTAATGAATCGTCGAAGTACATTGTCCAGTACTTAAGCTTATCCGTAGGTGTAGCTGACTGAACTTCTGTCCACTTAGCCACGAAGTTGGCGAGTGCTTGAGATTTGATTGCTGTTCATGGTTGGAAGACAATATCAAATGCCATCAACTCGAGTGCCCATTTTGCAATTCTGCCAATGGCTTTGCAGTTGTGTAGAACATCCCCGAGTGGAAACGAAGTGACAACTGTGACCTGGTGTGATTGGAAATAGTGCACCAGCTTCCGGACAGTAATGAGTAGTGCATATAGTAGCTTCTGTAGTTGAGGGTAGCGCATCTTGGATTCGCCTAGGACTTCGCTGACGAAGTACACCGGTCGTTGTACCTTTTGGATATGTCCTGGCTCTTTGCAGTCAACGACCAAAACCATGCTAACCATCTAAGTAGTCACCGAAAGATATAGCATGAGTGGCTCTTGGGTCATAGGTGATATGAGCACGGGTGGTGATGTGAGAAACTTCTTGAAATCTTCAAAAACTTGGTGGGCTTTGGGCGTCCACTGGAAATTGTTGACTTTCTTCAGGAGCCTGAAAAAAGGCATACCCCCATTAGCCTAATCAGGAAACAAATCGGTTGAGTGCCGCCATGCAGCCAGTCAGCTTTTGTATGTCCTTCTAACAAGTTGGGGGAGCCATGTTCATGATTGCATTGACTTTCTTAGGGTTTGCCTTTATGCCACGGTGAGAAATGGTGAAACCGAGTAATTTTCCTGAATATACTTCGAAGACACACTTTTCGGGTTTAGCTTCATATTTAATTGTCGAAGACTTTGGAAAGTTTCCTCTAAGTCATCAATGAGATCACCTTTGAGCTTGGTCTTGATCACCACGTCATCAACATATGCCTCCACGTTGTGCCCGAGTTGACTATGGAGACATTGCTGAATACTGTGCTGATAGATTGCACCATTGTTTTTCAACCCGAACGACATAGTGATGTAGCAGTATGCACCGAACGGCGTGATGAAAGAAGTCTACAGGCAATCCTACTTCTTTAGACTGATTTGATGGTATCCTGAGTAACAATCGAGAAAGCTGAGTAGCTCGTATGCCGCAGTTCAATCGACCACTTGATCTATCCGGGGTAGACCAAATGGATCTTTGGGACACACATGCGCCATTTACCATTTTTCTTTCGGACTAAGACTGGATTTGCCAGCCAATCTGAGTGGTAGACCTTCTTGATGAACCCGGCTGCTAAGAGCTTGGTAATCTTCTCATGAATATCATCTTTGTGGTCTTGTGCGAATCATTGTACTCATTGTTTGACTGGTTTGATGTCCGACTTGACATTGAGGGAATGCTCGATCACCTCCTTTGGTACACTAGGCATGTCGAAAGGCTACCAAGCAAATATATCCCTATTCACCTGGAGGAAGGTGACAATCTCGTCTTCCTATTTGGGGTTGAGTCCGGTCCCAACAAGTGCCATCTTGGTGGGGTCAGAAGGGTCTAAGGGGATCTTCTTTATTTCTGACTCCACTGAAATTCTCAACTTGGCCGCCTTTTTTGCTAGGACTTCCTTGTGTTCATCTGAAGTGGTTGCTTCCAGTCAGATGTTGTTACGTGCGACTGAAGCTTCTTGAGATTAAGCCAATTCGCAGCTCTCCTTGTCACAGGTGAAGGCTTGCTTGACGTTGCTACATAGGCAGAGTACTCCTGTTGGTCCTGGCATCTTCAACATCATGTATTGTATAGTGGGGAACTGCCATGAATTTGACAAGTGCCGGACGTCCAAGTAAGGTGTGGTAGGCTATGTCAAAATCAACGACCTTGAAACAGATATTCTCTATGCGAAAGTTATCCCGCGTGCCAAAGGTGACCAGCAAAGTAATCTAGCCGAGTGGTGTTGAAGAGAGGCCAGGGATTACCCCATGGAACAGAGCTGCACTCACTCGTAACTCAGATCGAGGAATCTTCATCTCGTCAAGTGTCTTGGTGAAGAGAATGTTGAGAGTGCTGCTGCTATCGATCAAAACCTTCTTCAATCTAACGTTCTTGATAACTGTGTTGTCGAAGAACAACAGTGGAAACCGAGAATGGAATGTAGTAGTAAATCTTTTGTATTAATCTCAAAAACCTTGCCATTAAAGTGGCCTGGGTACCTATTTATAGGCCCAGGGGTACAATTATAGACTCTAGGGTTTCATTTATGGGTGGTATTACATCATAGCCCCTTGATGGGGACATCTACAGGGGTATTCCTGTCTGCAGGTTCCTGACGGGCTGTTAGGCCGTCTCATGGGCCACCAGGGCGCTACGTGGGCCAGGCCCTTGATGGGCTTTTTGGCCTTTTTGGCCATTTTGTTCCTTAGTCGAGACGAGCGCCACATGGTTCCACCCACCGGGTCGCCTCTTCTGCCCTCCTAGGCCTTTCCCCAGCGGCCTCGGCACTCCGTCCCGAAGTCCTTTGTCTTCGCTAAGCATACTGCGCCTTTTGCCTTTGAGCTGGGCCCTTTGCCTTCATGCTTTCGGTCTTGGGCTGCCAAAGAGGCTTCGTCAGGTGGCTTCGGTCTTGAGCCTTCCGAAAGGGGGATGGTCCGAAGGGGTTGCGGCCTGCCTCCAACAAGCCCCTCACGTGCAAGGGTGAGCTGCAACTCGGCCGAGCTCATGGATACCGTCTCTCGCTATGCAGGCCGCTCGCCGTCCCTATTTTGGCTGACTATAGCTCAAGACCTTTGTTTCTGATTCGCCGCGCTTCGGTGGGGCTCTTCGACCGCGCGAGGCGACGAGGGCAATTTCCACGGGCCACGACACTTGTTACCAAGTGACAGTTTGTGCAACCTCTTGGCAGTTCACCCCTTGTGATGCCACGCGTCAGTCGAGGCGGCAACAAGGCGGTTCACCTCCTGAGGTGCCACGCGTTTGCTGATGTGGCAACATGGCGGTTCGCCTTTCGAGGCACCATGTGGCTTTTTCATCTCTTGTTGCGTGTCATCTTGCCATTGGCTGCTTCTGTGTTCGTGGCGGTTCGTCTCCGAAGGCGCCATGTGGCGTGCTGTGGTTGGTTGATGCCGGGTGGCCTCATCTATATATAGACACGGCCGGCCCCCCATGATGCCACTTTTGTTTTGTTGCTCGAGATAGCGCTCTCCACTGTTCACTTGCGCGTGCTGTTCTCCGTGCTTCAACCCTCTTGCCACTTCGATCTTAACCCTCTTTGCCCAACCTGGCGCCCAGGGCTCCTCGGAAACCTACTTCGTCGAAGGCCGGCAGGCCGACATAGACGATCTCTACCGGAGGGGGACCCTTTCAGAGGGGTTCGATTGAGTGCCCGGCGAAGACATTGTCCCCATGCAGAGTGATGATGAGACGGTCGTCTTTGCCACCTACTTCAACGCTAGGCTCCGGTTCCCTTGCTATGATCAGCTCCTTGAGGTTCTCACCTTATTCAATCTGGAGCTGCCGTAGCTTAGCCTGAGCGCCTTCGTCCACGTTGCCGTCTTTGAGTGGATTACCCGGACTTAGGAGTTTGAGCCGACGGCCGATCTCTTCGCCGTCGTTCACCAGGCCACCCTCTACAGCAAGACGGTGGTGACGCCGGTAGGGCCGAAGAAGAGCGTGTTCGGCAGCATGAACTTCATCACGTGGCCCAACCAAGACAATCTATGACCCATCCCTGCCTTGATGCCGAAGTGGGAGAAGTCATGGATGAGGTGGTGGTTCTACCACAGGATATCTTACGCCGTCGACTCCCGTGAGTTCAAGGCCCTCTGGACATCACTAAGCGTGCCCCGCTTCGATGCCTGCCCGAAGGTCTCCTCGACAGATACACTGAAAGCCCGTTGTCAGCTCCTTTGAGCCATTGCGAGCCACCTCAGCGTTCGTGACCTCATCGAGGAGTACCTGATGATGGGCGTCACCTCGTTGGCGTGGTCGTGGAATATCACCATTGACTGCGACGACCGGATCTACGATCTCCCCGCTATCACTCTCCCCGACGACCGCCTCGGTATGTTCCTATTGACCCCTTTTGATTCTTCGTTCACCTACTGAATTTTGTTTCGACCTGTTCTATTTCAGGTGACTTTGTGTGGTTTGCAGTTGTCTCCCTAGGCAAAGCGGAGAGATTGGCGAAGCGTCTGGTCGGGGACATGACTCCGAAGGAGTATGGGGAGATCATGAAGTTCCTCAAGGGGGAAGGGTGAACCGCGCATGTATGTGACTTTGCCAGGAGGTTCTCCCGTGTGAGAACCCCGTCTAGCCTAAGGGCGATGATGGCAGGGATGCTACGGGAAGAAAGCTGCCGGCATCGTTGCAGGGCCCAATCACATGGCACCGAGGATGGTCCAGCCTCTTCGAGCCATTCGCCCTTTGTAGAGGCCATGGGCCCTGGTACCTCATGGGAAGCTTTGTGGCCACTCAGATAGAGGATGGGTCTAATCCTGTAATTAAGGATACAATAGAACTCGGTATGTGTAACCTTGCACGAAAAGGGAAAGGGAATAGTCCTAGCTGGGTATGTTGTATTCTTAGAAGGAAATCCCTTGGTCGAAGTCCGATTGGGATTCAACGCTACAGCTATCTTTGGCGACCTAGTGCGGCGATTCCCAATATCCATGAGTCTAGGGACAACTCTTTCTCCTGGCGTTCGACTCGAACACGGCTTTGAGCCAGCTGAGACCGGGCTAGGGGAGGAGGAGATCTTCAATCTCCCATTCGGACTTAACAATGCCATGGATAATTTCAATCTTACTCTGATGCGGTAGATCCAATCCCCTGTAGTTTGGCTTGGATACGGCCTAGCGCTGCTCAAGATCAGATCTAAGGAGATTGGTGTCGTAATCACCCACCTAAACTACTCTGACTCTGACTCACAGTCGGGCAGCAGTTCGGCAAGCTTTTCCCCACCATGCGAAGTGTTCATGGTGTCCAAGGGCTCAACTCCCACATAAGATGCATGCCGACTACGTGGCCAACAAGAGGAGGAAGCCTGTTGACTGTGTGAGCAACAGGAGAAAGACGCACGATGCCTACAAGCCGAGCACGACGCTCACAATGATAATTTGCGCAAGGCCGGATGGACTGCTCAACAAGAGATCCTCCAAACCCGAGTGGGCAACCACGACGTCTTCGTGACCCACAGCAGAACGTCGTGGCCACTGCCACATTGCGGACACCTTGCAGTTTGGGCCAGACCACCAGGCTACCCTGACAATTCTGACAATCAAGGCAATGATCACCTCTACAACATGCCAGCAGCGACAACAGTCTGGAGACACCCTCATATCATGGAAGAAGACAGCCTCTGATACGACAGTCTCGTCTGCCTCAGCATGACACCAAGCGGCTAGGTCTGGTCAGCACCACTCGGAGTCACGTCATACGTCACTCGGCAACCAGAACAACGATCGACGGCGGCACCATCATGACGACCACTGTGTCAGGATGCCCGGGGACGACTACGGTGTGATCTCCGCCACAACATTAATGCTCGACGCCGGGAACACGGGGAGGATGAATGCCACCGACTAGAAGATGAGCATGAGCGCTTTAGCCTCCACCACGAGTGATTTCATCGCTGTAGTCTGAGTCAGAGCCCTCACCCAGATGAAGGAATACCAACGTTCACCCAGGAGCTACAACAAGTTGACTGGGCATCTGGCTTTAAGCCAACTGGTATAGAGAAGTACGACGGCAAGACCAACCCGGAGTCCTGGCTGACAGTGTACACCTTGACGATACGAGCGGCTGGACGCAACCACAAGGCCATGGCTAATGACCTGCCAGTCACCTTCGCTGACTCAGCAAAGACATGGCTGACGGGGCTTCCCAGGCGGTCAATTGGCCCTTGGGGGGAACTCCGTGAACGCTTCGTTGCAAACCTCCAAGGAACATACGAGAGGCCATCTTCCGAGTACGATCTATATCAGTGCCACCAGAGGAAGAATGTCACACCCTGAATTTCCCCTTAATAGTGCCACACGAAAATACACTTAAGAAATTACCCAAAATTACTTAAATAGGGCAAAGGAAATTAATTAATGGTGATAATACCAAAAAATAATCCATCATGGCTGGGAGTATCTAATAGGATTTTTATGGGAATTTTTAGAGCACTAGAAGTAATTTTAATAAATCAAAACAAATTATCAGAATTAATTCTCTGCTAGAAATCCTTTCCTTTTCCTTTTTCTCCTTTTCTCTTTTCTACTTTTTTGTTTCTCTTCGGGCCACGGCCCAACCCTGTGCGCCCTGCATGCGTGGCCCGCATGCCCATGCCTCCTCCCCCATACCTGCTGCCGGCTGGGGCCCACATGCCAGCGAGCCGCCCCACTCTCCTGCTCTTCTCCCGCTGACGTGTGGGGCCAGGGCCCACACGTCAGATTCGTGTTCCTCCTCCGGCTGATTTGGGGGAGGGAAAAAATCCCCACCACCGGACCCCATCCGCTATCGCCGTGAGCCTTATCTCTGCTGGAGGCCCATTTCTCCCGTCGTCCTCCTCGGTGAGTTCCTCCGCCGGGTTTCGGCCACGAAATCTCGCCACCCCGTTTGGCAATTCCTCTCCCTAACTCATTCTAAACCTTCCCCAGGCTCTCCCCGATGATGTCCACACCTCCGTCACCCCTCCGCGCCACCACAACCCCGTCGGTGTCGACGTCCCAAAACCAATTCCCTTCTCTCATCGCCGTTCGCCGCATTCTGGCCGTTGCAACCCATCCGTGAGCACCCCATTCACTTCCCCTTCCCATCCTATGGTCATAGCCGGATGGTCGCCGGCAGCGACCATCGGGCCGCACCGTGGTGGGGCGAGCCCCTTTCATCCTGTGCAGTCTGACATGCCCCCGGGTAGACCTGGACCGGCCGCGTGGTGCCCCCGTGGGCGCTCACCTTTTCGCCATGTCGGTGCCACCTCGGCGACGCGTCGGTCTCTTGGTCCGACGTGGCCGCCGCATTGGCAGCCACGTGTGGTGGTCGCGCCGGGCTGTGGTGGCACCTGTCAACGCTGGCCCCGCGGTCCGCTGGCGCCATTAATCCTATTAATTACGCAATAAATCATTAAGGAATTACTTTTGTATAGTAAAACACAATGAAACTTTAAAAATTCATAACTAATTCATACGAGCTTCGATTAATTCCATTCAAATTTCATTAAATCCAAAAAAATGCCAAGAATCTATTAAAAATACTTTTAGCTGTTGATTCTATGCCCACATGTACTGTTTTTAATTATTTATGCTTTGATTGCTATAGAATCTGACGCAGTCGACCCTCCTATGTATTATGAAATTGTTGCAGAGTTCGCAGAGCCGGGGCAAGGCAAGTTACATCGTTCCCTCGATTATATCGCACCTGGTTATTACAAAATATTTGTTTTAAATCAATACATACGCATGTTTTCATTTTTTCATGTGGGAGGTTTGACCTATATAGACGCTATATGATGGCCATGACTTGATCACCCCTTTAAGCCTTTGTAGCTTGGGTAACTATTTGATTATACAATGATGATAGGATGCTTAGCCATGCTTAAAATCAATTAGCTCCCTTCGGGAGTAGATATGCAATATCATAGTTATAGTTCGACTGTATGTCAGAAAGTGGAAGCTTGGACATGGTTACTTAAACACTTGATAATTTGGCCTTAATGGTGGGCTATGGGTGCATGGTTTTGCTGGTTGCACCCATAGCAATTAAGGACTGGTTCGCGGGAACCCCTTGGGCAATTATTCGTACATACCACAAGCCAGCGTGGGCAATGGCTAGGATTGTAGCGTATCTTCTCCCTCTCCTAGGCATTGTTGGTGAGAATGCGCGTGATGGCATTGGGTCGGCTCGGGGTCGGGTTGATTGGCTTCCGGATCCATTGTGGCGCAAGGGGGTAGCCTGGCCCATACGGTGTGCCCTGTCGGCAGGTGCAACCTCAACGTGGTGTGGATGGTTAGGGAGGAGCTGCGCGAACAGTCCTTTCACAGCCTCTCGCGGGTGTCGAGGTGACACACCGGTACACGGGAATGTGTGTCGGGCTGTGTCTTGTGTGTACAGATGTACACCTCTGACCAGAGTTAAAATCTATTTGAATAGCCGCGCCCACGGTTATAGGCATTTGGTCAACACTCACCGTGATTAGTCTCACCTCAATAAATTGACTAAAATTTGGTGTAGAGATAGGGTGGATGGTTGGGCCTGGTCAACATGGCGTAACGTTGATCGGTAGTGGATTAATACTGTTTAATTAATCATTTTTTTACTGTTTGTGAACTACTATTGTTTGCAACTGCTTTTACGCAAACGAACCTCGAGCCTATCTTTGTCTCCCGTGCATTGTGCATAATTGCGGTGTGACTTGTTGAGTACTATGGGTGGTACTCAGTCTTGCTCCCTTTCCCCCTCTCAGAGGTGGAGTACCTGTCCGACGAGGATTGTCAGGAGGACTAGGCTGGATCCGCCGTCAAGATGCCTATGGATTGGAAGCCTCCACGTGGCTAGCTGATTTATAGGCTTTCTTTATCTTTTACCGCTGCATTTATGTAAGGCACTTTTATTCTGTTTGTAAGACGTACTCTGTATGACAACTTGGTATTGTGTACCCTAGCTTTCCTGGATAGGGATTTAATACACAGAAATGTTTAGAATTCTGGCTGTAAATTTCTGGGCATTACAAAGAAATTATTTCATGCATAAAATTTTTGTTTATTTCCAAATTATTTACCGTTTGCTTTATTTGGATCTGAGCATACATTGATTCTCCCTCCTTGGCTTCTATAGATGGACAACCTTCCCATTCAATGTGGAGTAAAGATGGGAGGTTTCGTGGAAGAACTCATATGTTGAGCTTTACTTTGGGGTACAACCATGCCCCCGAGTACACCGCCGTGGAGCCAATGGAAGGTGAGCTCCAACACCGTGTCCGCTTGGAGCTACCAGGCGAACAATACCTCCTACCAGCCATGGAGATCGAGATCAGTGGGCGCACCTATGACCACGCCTGTCAGGAGGCAGCTTTTTGCCTGCTTGGAGAGCAACGTCAGAGGCACCACTCTAGCCTCCGCACCACGCCCTACCGCTACCTCCCCAATCAGGCACACTACCAGGTCTACAGCACCTTCCAGCCGGCTGACATGGAGAATGACACCACCATCGTCCACATGAGGCGAGCGTTGTGGGCCATGCACTACATGCATGCCAACTGGGTGCGTGCGGCCCACGATAGGGAGGATGCCAACAAGATGACCATCATCAGTCTCCAGAACAAGATCAACCGCCTGAAGTAGGAGGTCATGGAGTTGAAGGGACAGCAGCCACCCGGTGTGGAGGCCATGGGCCCTGGGTACCTCATCACAAGCATATGGGCCACTCGGACAGAGGATGGCCGAGACTTGTAATTAGAGATATAGTAGCACCCGACAGACTTTGCCTTGTACAAAAAGGAATATATAGTCCTAGTCGGGTAAGATGTATCTCTAAGAAGGAAATCCCTTGGCCATATCTGGCTGGGACTCCTACCTTGTACCCATGTCCCCCAGTATATAAGGGGAGGCAGGGCGCCCCTTGAGGGCAGAAGATCATTGATCGACACAAATCCTCAAAGGAATACCGCCACCACTGGACATAGGGTATTACCTCACATCGAGGGCCTGAACCAGTATAAAATCTCCATGTGTTCCTTTGCAATCCACCGAGTAGCCCCATATTCATATTGCCGGTATAAAACATCGATAGTTGGCGTGCCAGGTATGGGCTTCGGCGAGATCTACACCAACAATCTCGATGGATCCTACATCAGGAGTCGACGGCGACAAATTCTCCCTTGGAGACACAATAACCTTTGGAAGCCTCAACATCATCGCCGACCAGATCGGCAATCTCACCTTGGCTGATGCAGATCCAATCCAACCGGCCGAGGAACCAGCCTACTCCGCGCCAGTCGGCTCACAAGAAGCTGCATCAGCTATCATCAATACAATGCAACAATCTTCAACTTCGCCGAGCTTT
This sequence comes from Oryza meyeriana var. granulata, assembly GCA_003991445.1. NCBI lineage: Eukaryota > Viridiplantae > Streptophyta > Magnoliopsida > Poales > Poaceae > Oryza > Oryza meyeriana. The sequence goes on along the minus strand of RYFJ01000845.1, from coordinate 11,877 downwards.
GGGACAACTCTCTCCTTCGGAGTCTGACTCGCGCTAGGCCTTGAGCCAGCTCAGGTTGCGCTAGGAAGGGGAGAGATTGTCAATCCCCCACGCAGCTTCGGCGATGCCACGGATCTACATCTTACGCGGCAGACCCGATCTCCAGTGATTCAGTTTGGACACGGCCAAGCGCCGTTTCAGATTGGATCTAGGGAGGTCGGAGTCGTTCTTACTCCGATGAACTACTCGGATTTCGACTCTGTTAACGCCAAAATTTGGTAAGGCCCTGTATCAGATTCGGTCAAAGGAGAGATTGCAGTCAACTGACGGAGAAGAGACCGGAATCGGGAAGGAGCCGTGAAGACCGTTACTTGGTAGTTATTTACTGTACCTATTAATTAGGTAGGTGTTTATCTTTAGGAAACCTGACCTCGTGTCCGGTCAGGATTAGTTAGCGTTTTTCTGTTATGGATAGGAAATCATGTATCGTGTCCTATAAGGACACATGTAACTTGGGGTATAAATACGTACGCCCGGGCACCTTGTAAATCATCACTTGATCAATACAAAATTCGGCGCATCGCCACCCTTCCGACGGGATCCTGCTTCTCGAGCCGGGCTGCATCGGTTAAGTCCGAACTCCTGCGAGAGGGTAAGTCTCGTCACCCCGGCTACCTATCGGCTAGGACTTCCTCAGTTAGGTCCGATATTCTAGTCGGTTTATGGTAGTCGGCTTACAACGATATATTTACTTTGTCTATGGCTGCATCAGTTCAGTTTGATCTCATAGATTGATTAGGTATATCACATCACGTGTGCGTAGATCGTATCGGCTTACTGGGAGCGGTTTATCATCAGTTTGTGCTGCATCGGCTAGGTCCGACCTACCAAACTGCTAGCGATAAACCGATCCCGCCAAGTCGATGCTTTACACGCAGGCGTCTTATCGGAGTGTATAGCCAATAAGTTATCTTCATCACGATCGCATCAGATCTATCGGCCTATTGAGGTATCGCTATCATCATAGGTCTGTGCTGCAACGGTTGGGTCCGATCAACTAGACTGACGATAATAGCTTTACTCTTGATGAGCCGATGGGTGTTATGCGATGTTGTTATCGGAGTGCTTAGCCGATAAGTTATCTGTTGGAGCCGACTACATCTATTCATTGTTTTACTTTATTGGCTTCTAGCCCTTTTATCCATATGTTCTGTTCGATAGTCGGTTGACTCATCAATTGTCTATCATTTATGTTATTGCATACTTTATCATATATTCTGGTCTGTATTACGGTTACGATCAGCTAAGGGCTAGCCGATTGGTTTATTCTGCCGATCCAAGTACAAGTACAAGCAGGTTCCCGGGCACGACCCCAGTTGAGGACCCGGGCACGAGCTTAGGTAAGGACCCGGGCACGGGCCCGGACAGCGGGTGAAGACCTCGGGAGCCGATATGAGCAAAGGTCCGGGCACGGGCACATTTTCACGGCAAAACTAGTAACACTAAACTATGATCGGCTAGAGTTTATTTGATCTATTTACATATGCATTATGCCTACTTATTTTATCAAGATTATAGCCGGTTTTTGAGTATCCCTTCGATGATCGGCTAGCGCGATACTTGTTTATTATTATGCTATTGTTCCTGCCATCATCGGCTTTAAGCCGACGTATAAGTGCTACAGTGCATATCGGCCATCGGCCGATGAGATGAGTCCAAGCCGGCTTCCAGCCGATTGGCTCGCGAATTTAACATTCCTTTCTCCTTGTCAATTATAGGGTCAAATTGACTGGCACGCCTGCGAACCTCAAGACTTTAGGACCTACACTGGAGTGAAGCAAATCTCCCAGGCCTTCGTGTGTCACCCAGACACCGGACGGCCCCCGGCGGGTTTTCGGCATCAACAGACTCAAAGTCGGACAACGGTTCGAACACTAGTTTGGACTCCAGTTTAGCGAATTTTCTCCTGCCCCCCGAGATCTTCATGGCTTCAACACCACCACCAGAGGTGCACCGACTACAAGAGGAGCAGCAGGAGGAGGCACGCCGACTACGACAACAGGAGGAAGCCAACCGCGCGGCTCGCAACGACGGGCTACGCAAGGCTGGGCGAACCGCTCTGCAACAGATCCTCCAGACAAATGTCGGTGACCACGACATCTTCGTCACGCCACAACAGAATGTTGTGGCCGCTGCAACCCTGCTGGCATGCTCTAGCTCGGGCCTGATCACTAGGCCACCCAAACTATTGCCAAGATCAAGGCGATGATTACAGCTACTGCCTGTCAGCAGCAATAGCAGTAATAGCAGTCAGGTGACAAACTTGTACTGACCAATCGGTCGGGTTCTCCGACAGCAGGCTCATCTACATCAGCTCGACACCAGGCGGCTGGCACAAGTCGGCCACAAGAAGAGTCGCGCCAGACATCACTCGGCGACACCAATAACAACAATCGGTGGCGTCACCAGTATGATCGTCGGCCCAACCATGACCTCCGAGTTCATCTACAACGCGACCTCCGACACGACATTAACGCCCGGCGCCACCAACGCGAAGAAGAAGAGCGCCGCTGACTGGAGGACGAGAACGAGCATTTCGGTCTTCACCACGAGTGATTTAACCGCCGTGATCGGAGCCGGAGCCCTCACGAAGACGAAGGCATTCCAGCTTTCACCCACGATCTACAGGATGTCGACTGGCCGTCGGGCTTCAAGCCTACGGGGATTGAGAAATACGATGGCAAAACCAACCCCGAGTCCTGGCTCACCGTATACACCCTGGCAATTCGAGTTGCCGGAGGTGACCACAAAGCCATGGCTACCTCCTAGTCGCACTAGCCGACTCGGCAAGGACATGGCTAACAGGGCTCCCGAGGCGGTCAATTGGTTCTTGGGGAGAACTCAGGGAGCGGTTCATCGCCAACTTTCAAGGGACCTACGAGAGGCCGTCTTCTGAGCACGATCTATACCAACTACACCAGAAGAAGAACGAGTCTCTATGTGACTTCATCAAGAGGTTCTTCGAGAAGCGCAACAAAATCCCAATGATCAAGGATGAGGTCATCATTGCCGCCTTCCGCAAGAGAGTAAAGGACGCCCCTTTCATCCCGAAGTTCACTCGGAAGCCACCATCCTCCGTTCGGACTCTCTTTGACATGGCGAACAAATACACCGACTCGGCTGAAGCAGTCGCCGAGGCCCTCGACGAGAAGAAGGAATCCCGGTAGAAGGGCCAGAAGGCGAAAACCGACAACGAACCATCGCAAAACAAGACCGGCAACCGTAAGCAGAAGTCGGACAACGAGGTGGCCAACAAGGAGCGAACTCGGTCGTGGCCCCAATGGAACAACAACTACCAGAAGGTCATGAATGGGCCTTGCCCCTTCCACCCCTAAGGCAAGCATGCGGCCAAAGACTGCTTCATGCTCAAGAAGTTTGCTTCCGAGCAGGCTTAATCATCTGGCGCCAACAAGGACAAAGACAAGCCAGATCAAGGCCCGGCTGATGATTTTCAAGATCCCCAGGCCGAGCTCAACCACATCTTCAAAGGGCCGTCTACGTACGAGTCCAAGCAGAAGCAGAAGCTCACAGCACGCGATGTCAACTCAGTCTCTACAGCAGACACCCCCAGTATTTGCGCTGGTCAGAGACGCCCGTCACGTTCACCCTTGCAGGTCAGCCAGATCGGGTTTCACACCCGGGACGTTAACCACTTGTCTTGGACCCGGTCGTCAAGAACATCCAGTTGAAGAAGGTCCTCATAGACGGAGGCAGCGCGCTCAATATCCTCTTCGCCAAGATTCCGGATGAGATGAAGATTCCTCGTTCAGATCTACGGCCGAGTATGGCGCCCTTGCACAGGATAATTCCCGGCCTGTCTTCAACACCCCTTAGGCAGATCACCTTGCCAGTCACCTTTGGCATGCGGGATAACTTCCGCATGGAAAGCATCTACTTCGAGGTCGTCGACTTCGAGACCGCGTACCACGTGATACTCAGACGACCGACACTCGCCAAGTGTTAGTGATATGCCCTAGAGGCAACATGGAGATGTTATATATATCACATGCTATGTTTATAATGTATTGATTGGTTCCTTGAAATAGACATTATCATTATTGATCAATAAGTACGTGACTTATTCATGCGACTCATAATGTCAAATGCTGTTATTTCTAAATGATCCTTGATCATATATCATATGAGGAACAAATATGATTCTAACATCAGCATATGTATTGATTGATGATCATGTCTCATGGATCATGGTATGAAGATACCAAGTCGATAATATGGACATATGTTAGTGAACATATGTTGGATAGACCTGCCATGAGATACTGTAGAGATTTCATGTGTCATCAGTTAGTCTCAAGTAGTGTTTATGTAGAGTCCTTAGACTTGAGATCATCATGGTTCCTAACATATGTAGTAGCTTATTTTGGGACTACTAAACACTACTCCGTAACTGGGTAGTCATAAAAATAGTCTTCGGGTTTGCTATGAAAACATGTAGTGGGATATGAATGATCAAGATAGAATTTGCCTCTCCTTATGGGAAAGATATCTCTGGGCCCCTCGATGTAATGGATTATGGAAGTGCATGGCCATGCTACGGTGATTGAGGTGTCAATCACAAGTTTGTAATCCATCACAGGATCGAGAGAGTGATTGAGCTATTAAGAGGATGACACAAGTCTCGCCTTGAGCTCAATCGATATCGTGAGGCAAAGGGATTTTTACATGAGGACATTACAGGTTCAGCCGATATGATCTTTACATATATTTTGGGGTTAATATGCCTTGCTAGAGGCCGCTATTGACAGGGTGACTAGAAAGGCGTTTCTGGGTCACGACAAAATATACGTGAACCTACAGGGTCGCACGCTTAACGGGTTGGAACACTTATTCGAATGTGATTCGAATATGGGCTCGATTCAGATAGAGATCCGAGTAGACTCTTACTGGGCCTCGGTCCACGAGGCTTGAGTGAGGAGGTCTATATATAGGGAGGCGAGGGGCCGAGGAGGTTCACGTTTTTCTATTGACCTCGAGCTAAACCCTAGCAGCCACTCCGGAGCCAAACCCTAGCCGCTCACGAGTGCTAGTACACTCGCAATCGGCGTTCCAGCCCCGGACGTGTGGATACCGGTGGAGGCACTGCTCGTTGCGGCATTAATCGGCATTGACGTTGATTAGATCTATGGAGATCGACTACTTCCACTACTACCTCGATGCGCGCGTGGTTGGACCGGCTTCTCCAACTCTTCTTCCACCGCATTGCACATCTATTGGTAACGATTCATGATCCCTCTCTCGCATGATGTCCTGGTGTGCGCGGTAGAAAAGTTTTTGTTTTCTGCTATCGTAGCCTGCACGTACTCCTTCAGTGGTATCAGAGCCATCTTGCGTAGTTTGCGATCTGGATCATCGCATATGTTGATATGCCGGAGTAGTAGATTAGATCTATTGTAGTCTAGATTAGTCGGTTCATGTGATGGATCGATGAAGGCATGGGTTGATAAGATCAATCCATGAATAGGGGTTAGATGAGGTGCGGATCATAACACTATGAGCGCCCTGGAGATTGTCTCGGATCGGCATAAGGTAGGTTATGCCGAATGCTAATAGGTTATGGATAGGGATAGATGAGGCACGGATCATAAGAGTACTAGTGCCCTGGAGATTGTCTCAGATCGGCATAAGGTGGTTATGCCGCATGCTAGTAGGTTATGGATCTGATAGCCCTAGGCCAGTGGAAAACCTAGCACCCTGGAGATTGTTTCGGATCGGCATAAGGTGGTTATGCCGAATGCTAGTGATAGCCCTAGGCTAGTGGAAAAACTAGAGTCCTAGTGGGTGAAGAGGAAGTATATGAAAAACAAGTCTAGAATCCTCAATGGTGTCCTAGTGGGATATTCACGAAAAATCAGAAGAGAAGGGCACAACGTTTATGATACCGAGAGCAACAGGAAGAACAGGGTCAAGATCAGGGAGAGGCCGATCATCGTCACAAGAAAACTAAACAGGTTTGGCGCGTGAAGAGAAAAGATGATGAACCTAATCAATCGGCCCCAGCAAATATGGTGTTCTTTTTACCTCGGGAGTATAGAGCACTTTCATCGGATGAAGAAGGGGATGAGGAGATTTTTGCTCAGCTAACGTTACAACCTGATCAGGCTATATTTGACAAACCTGAGGAGTCAGAGCATCGGCATCTAAAGCCATTATACATCAAGGGCTATGTGAACGGGAAGCCGATGGCAAAGATGCTGGTTGATGGGGGAGCGGCAGTTAATCTCATACCTCATGCCACATTCCGAAAATTGGGGAAGACCACCGAAGATCTGATTAAGACGAATATGGTGCTAAAGGACTTCGGTGGGAATTCATCAGAAGCTAAAGGTGTGTTGAACGTGGAGTTGACAGTAGGGAATAAGACATTACCCACCACGTTTTTCGTCATTGACGGGAAGGGGTCGTATAGTTTGCTTCTCGGCAGGGACTGGATTCATGCAAACTGCTGTGTGCCCTCGACAATGCATCAATGTTTGATACAATGGCAGGGAGATCAAGTCGAGGTAGTGCTAGCAGATCGGTCGACCAATATTGCCATGACCGATCTACCAGTCTGGGAAGCCGACGGTGTTGACTGCCTATCCGGAAAAATATGGGAAGGAGATTACCTTAAGGTCACTAGCCAGGGGATACAGCCGATTCAGCAAGTCGGCTCTGAATTGTTACTCTGATGGGCTCTATTGAAGCCTTCGAGGGGAAACTGGGGCAAGGATTTACGTCGGCTGATGATTTGGAAGAGATTGATATAGGACCAGGAGATAAGCCAAGGCCGACGTACATAAGCAAAAAATTAAGTCCTGAACTACGAGAGGAATTGATAGCACTGTTGAAGGAGTATCGGGATTGTTTCGCCTGGGAATACCATGAGATGCCAGGATTAAGCCGATCGATTGTTGAACATCGGCTGCCCATTAAACCAGGATATCGGCCATTCAAGCAGGCTCCAAGGAGATTCAAGGCAGAATTATATGAGCCGATCAAGGCAGAGATTACAAGGTTATATGACGCCAAATTTATAAGACCATGCCGATATGCATAGTGGGTTTCTAATATCGTCCCGGTGGAGAAGAAAAATGGAAATTTGAGGATATGTATTGATTTCCGGGATCTGAATAAAGCTACCCCCAAGGATGAATACCCAATGCCGATAGCGGATTTATTGGTGGATGCAGCCTCAGGTCACAAGATTATCAGCTTCATGGACGGCAATGCGGGATATAATCAGATTTTTATGGCTGAAGAAGATATACATAAGACTGCGTTTCGGTGTCCAGGAGCTATCGGCCTGTATGAGTGGGTAGTAATGACTTTTGGATTGAAAAGCGCCGGTGCGACTTATCAGAGAGAGATGAACTATATATTTCATGATCTCATCGGCTTGTTAGTAGAGATTTATATTGATGATGTGGTGGTCAAGTCTAAAAGTGAGAAAAGCCATATAGCCGATCTACAAAAAGTGCTGGAGAGAGCCAAGAAGTATGGATTAAGAATGAATCCCAATAAGTGCGCTTTTGGTGTATCGGCTGGGCAATTTTTGGGTTTTATGGTTCATGAGCGAGGGATTGAAGTTAGTCAGCGAAGTATTAGAGCCATTAAGACTACAGAGCCACCAAGCAATAAGACAGAGTTGCAATCGTTGATCGGCAAGATTAATTTTGTGAGAAGATTTATATCAAATTTATCAGGGAGAATTGAGTCTTTCACGCCGTTGTTGAAGTTGAAGGCCGATCAAGAGTTTGTGTGGGGGGCAGCACAGCAGAAGGCATTTGACGAAATCAAGAATTATCTGAGTTCCCCACCTATTTTGATTCCGCCGCAGAAAGGGATGCCGTTCAAATTGTATTTATCAGCCGATGAGAAATCCATCGGGTCTGTTTTAATACAAGAATTTGAGGGAAAAGAGCGAGTTGTGTTTTATCTGAGCAGGAGACTTCTAGATGCTGAAACGAGATATCCTGCGGTGGAGAAGTTATGCCTGTGTTTATATTTCTCGTGTACGAAGTTAAGACATTACATCCTATCGGCCGAGTGTACAGTAGTTTGCCAGGCCGATGTGGTCAAATATATGTTGTCGGCTCCAGTCTTGAAAGGGCGAGTTGGCAAGTGGGTTTTTGCTTTGACAGAGTTCGACTTAAGGTATGAATCGGCTAAAGCAATCAAGGGACAAGTAGTGGCCGATTTCATTGTGCAACACAGAGGGTCTCATGAGGATTATGTGGAGCCGATCCCATGGACTTTGTTTTTCGATGGATCGGTTTGCAAGCATGGATCTGGTATCGGCTTAGTTATCATATCGCCTCGGGGGGCAAGTTTTGAGTTTGCTTTTACAATTAAGCCTTATCAGACTAATAATCAGGCAGAGTACGAGGCGGTGCTGAAGGGACTTCAACTCTTAAAGGAGATCGGAGCCGATGTCATAGAGATAATTGGCGATTCTCTATTAGTGGTCAAACAGTTGTCTAGAGAATATGAGTGCAGGGATGATGTTTTGAGGTCATATTATGAGGAGTGTATGGATTTGTTAAGAGATTTCAAGATAGTATCAATAGATCATATTCCCAGGGAGCAGAATTTAGAAGCCAATGATCTTGCACAGATTGCTTCAGGGTATCGGCTGAGTAGGCAGGTTGAGGTTGAGATAGCCGATATTGATATCCAGAACAAGGCCGATGACTGGAGATAGGAGTTAGTTGATTACTTGCAAAATCCGTCGCAATCGGTTTCCAGGAAAATTCGGTATAAAGCTACTAAATATGTGCTGCTTGATGGGGAGTTGTATTATCGGACTTTTGAGGGAGTTCTGCTTAGGTGCCTGAATTTGGAAGAAGCCAAAGTGGTTATGTGCGAGGTGCATGAAGGCGTCTGTGGGACTCATCAATCGGCTCATAAGATGAAGTGGTTGCTGAGAAGAGTAGGGTATTTTTGGCCGACAATGCTGGAATATTGCTTTAGGTATTATAAAGGGTGTCAAGATTGTCAGAAATTTGGAAATATACAGCGAGCACCAGCATCGGCTATGAATCCTATCATCAAACCGTGGCCGTTCAGAGGTTGGGGAATTGACATGATCGGCCAGGTTTTTCCTCCATCAAGTAAGGGACATAAGTTCATATTGGCGGCGATAGATTATTTTACCAAGTGGGTGGAGGCGATTCCTTTGAAGAGAGTTACGTCCAAGGAAGCGATCGAGTTTGTAAAGGAGCATATTATTTATCGGTTTGGGATTCCTCAGACGATAACTACTGATCAGGGGTCTATCTTTGTGTCTGATGAGTTTCAATAGTTTGCTGCCAGTATGGGAATCAAGTTATTAAATTCATCGCCTTATTATGCTCAAGCCAATGGGCAAGCAGAAGCTTCTAACAAGAGTTTGATCAAGTTGATTAAGCGGAAAATTGATGAGCAGCCACGGCGATGGCATACTACATTAGCCGATTCACTATGGGCCTATCGGATGGCATGTTATGGATCTACTCGGGTGCCGCCGTATCAGTTAGTATATGGACATGAGGCAGTTTTACCATGGGAGACTAACATCGGCTCTAGGAGAATTTCTTTGCAGGATCAGTTGACAGCCGATGATTATTATAACTTAATGACAGATGAACTTGAAGATTTAGCTCAGAATCGGTTGAGGGCGTTGGAAAGGATCAAGGAAAATAAGGCTAAGGCAGCTTGGCATTACAACAAAAAGGTGGTAAATAAGTCGTTTGCCGAGGGGGATCTTGTGTGGAAGTTGATTTTGCCGATCAGGTCCAGAGATAATAAGTTTGGAAAATGGTCGCCTAATTGGGAAGGGCCCTATCGGATTAATCGCTGTGTGCCTGGTAATGCCTATGTGTTAGAAGGTCTTGATGGGACAGAGTTTGTTAAAGCGCTTAACGGAAAATATCTCAAGAAATACTACCCTAGCGTGTGGATCGATTCTTAAATCGGTTAAGTATAGCCGATTTCTAAAAAAGTCCAGAAAGCCGATGTTTTGCATTGCCTAAAGACAGCCGATATCAATCGATATCGCCTTTAGATCAAATAAACAAAAATAATACTAAGGGGCAATTGAAGGAAACAGGCAGCAGAGCCAATCAAGTTATGTTATAGCACAGCCAGCGCATTTCAGGAAGCCGTCAATTGTTAAGTTACAAGAATTTTTGAATAGTTTCAATTGCACGCAGACGGATTTGATCAATTTCATTAATGGCACGGATGTCGTCATCATCGGAGCCTGGGATGGTCTTCATGTTCTTGCGCCGATGGATGACTTGACGCACCGTCGCTGCAACCTTAGCCTCTTGGTCTTGGATGGCTTGTGGCAAGCCGATAAACTAGGATTCTATGGCTTCAACATCCTTGCGAACTTTTTCAAGTTCTACCAGCAAGTCGGCTTCCTTCTTCTTCAGTTGGTCTAGCTTGGGTTGGAGCTCTTCGGGGGCAGCAGCCATATCATCAAGTCTTTTCTTCTCTGTCTGGGCTAGCAGCCGATCGGCTTGGATGTCTGCGGTGATCTTCTGTTGGTCAGCACGATCGGTTATGCGCTGTCTAAGCTTGATAAGTTTAAACCTGTGAGATTCCAGGTATGCTGCAGGGGTTAATGCGTCGACAAGCTCTTGGGTAGATAGTGTTCAATTTCTACAAGCCTTGCCCGAATCGGCCCGCAATTTTCGACCAGCGCATCGATTGGGTTTTCCAGCCGATCGTTGATACTCGTTAAATAATCGCGCACATCGGCTGGGAACGACGGTTTGGTTGATGCGCTGGTGGCTGTAGCTTCTTCTGCTTCTAGATATTTGCCGATGTTGAAAGAAAATAGATTGGCCAAGGACTGTGAATTGACATCGGTGAGGGGATCAGTGAGAAGTTAAAAATAAGATATGGATATGAAGAGGTTACTTGAGGAAGGACATTAGCAGCTTGGATGACATCGGCTTCGGGGAGATGAATAGGTTGTTCTTCGGAGGGGCCGATGTCAGCCGATGGAATAGGAGCGGTCTTGTCGACGGCTGACGAACTTGGTGCCAAGAGTGGAGCAACTGAGGAAGCCATTGGCTCAGTGCTTGGAGGGATGTCAGAAGAAGGTTGAAGTTCTGGAGCCGATGATTCGAGCTGAACGAGAACTTGGTGAGATGAATAAGGAAGCGGGTAATAATAATAATAAGACTTGGCGCATACCTGAGGAGATGAGGGAGCCGATGTTGTTTGAGGAGAAGGCGACGTCGGGGCGACGACATCGGCATCGTTTTTCTGCTTCTTCAGGGAGGGGCGATGCGCTAACTTCTTCCGCTTTTGTCCCATCGGCCGAGGTGCCTTGAGGAGAGCCGATGGGGATGGAGCGTCGCGCCCTAAGTTTGGGGTAGCGATGAGGTTGATACTGAATCGGCCGACCGCTGTTGCTTTTCTCAGGGGCTCGACGCTGGCAGCCTGCAAGACTAGGAATTAGAGATGATTTGGAGATGATGGTTGGGGCTTGCAGGTGTTACCTCTCATCAGATTCGTTGCACTCAGTGTCAAGCGGGAACAATAGCAGGTGACCGCTAAGCTGAATAGATGTTTTTTCCATTCTGACCACTCATCGGACGAAAAGCTTGGTGTTGGCGGTGCAGATATATACCTGATGGTGGCCGCCTAGAAGAAGGGATCTGTCAAAGTCCGCATACCGGTCATATTCTAGGCATTGCTGACATTGCCCCGGGCCTGGACATCTTATGCAATAAAGAATAGGCTAATCGGAAGCTGACCAAGGCCAAACTGACGGAACGAACCGAATGGTGCGATGATAAAATCATCTGTCAAAGCTGACGGTATCATATCATCTTACACTATTAC